>JXCR01067444.1:0-36384 GCA_002079205.1 Phalaenopsis hybrid cultivar
ATTTTCACACATCGGTAATGTGTCCATGTCCCTCTTGGACCAAATTACCCTTCTTCTATTGGAATACTTTACACATTTCTGTCTTGAGAAGGTACAACCAGCTCCTTGGATTGTAGGACTAGCTGTTCAACCATCTTCGAACAGAGGGGTTCAGAAGGCCATTAAGAACTCCTTAAATTTTTACTGTGGGGTTGGACCCCCAATTGGTGTGTCGGTGGACTTGTTCCACCTGGGCATTTTCTGCCACTAAACAGGTCCCGCACTGGGTCCTAAAATACTTTACATCTCCCTTCCAAATTTGATTTGTTATTCCGCAAATTAAACCAAATCGTATTGTGCTGCGTGTACTTTAAAATTTTCTTACATTAATTAAATTTTACACCTCTTAATTTTTTTTAAACAAGATTTTAAAATACCCATAAATTAAGACACGCCCAGTCTACATATCAACCTCTACTTTCAATTATGAGGTTTTTGGCCATACAGCTAGCCCTGAAACTTTCTGTTTTCAAGCCTTTTGCAATGGCCTACCCACGGTAACCTTTTCCTGCAACCTGCCAACAAGCCATGAAGCCCATAACCTCGCTCCTACTATCAAATTTGGANCTAAAAATTAAAACATCTTTCAAACGGTACAAGCCCAATTAGGGTTAAAATTTGGCTAAGTGATCCAACAACACTAACTTGCCTCTTTAAGGGTCTTCACCCACATAATTCTTAAATTGAATCACAAGTTGATCAATTACACTAACTTGCCCCTTTAAGGGTCTTCACCCACATAATTCTTAAATTAAATGACAAATTTAGGGATAATTGAGACATCAATGTTCACTGAGCATTAAGGGTTTATTAAGAAACATAATAAGTTTAAAAGAACTCGCAATTTTCCACCAGACAGCGAGAAAGTACACGAAACTGCTTCTTTCTCTAGATCTGTCGGATACCTCGGAGATCTACTCAACTTAATATGTTTTTCTTGGCAACATCATCCTTAACTAAACTCCTAAGGACCCACCCAGATATGACCTAGGGTTAGATAGGTCGTTAAGATTTTACTTCCCTGTTTCATATAAACTGCCTTAATATGCATTTTAAGTTTCAGGTGGTGGAACGAGAAGACTCGCCAGGTACGCTTTTACAATTTTCAGCGTTGTCTTTCTTGTACTTTCATACTATACTTTTATAGCTATAAATTTGCATGCTAAACAACGACTCCACCCTGCATGAAAACTAAAACTATCAGGGTAGCCACAAAACCAAAACCAAAACTAAAACTAAAATCAACCAAGATAAAATTCACAACCACAACATTCAAAATATAAAATAACTCAAAATTTAATCACAAACATCACACAAAACTACAATCTACAACATTCAAAATATAAAACAACTCAAAATTTAATCACAAACATCACACAAAACTACAACGCTACAACATTCAAAATATAAAACAACTCAAAATTTAATCACAAACATCATACAAAACCACAACTGAACATGCAAAATATAAAACAACTCAAAATTTAATCACAAACATCACATAAAACTACAACTTCCGACATTCAAAATATAAAACAACTCAAAATTTAATCACAAACATCACACAAAACTACAACTTCAATAATCTAAGATGTCTCTATCGGATGATCGGGAATTCCTCAGAGGAGGTAACCTACGGTTGCTAATGAGGCTTCCCACGGTCTAAATGAAATTATGGAACTCAAGGAGGTAACCTTACATTGCTAATGAAGTTTCCCACGGTCTAAATGAAATTATGGAACTCATTAAGTTGAGTTTAGTAACGAGGTCTCACGGTCTAAATGAAATTATGAAACTCATTAAGTTGAGTTTAGTAAATTCATTTGGACCCACGGTCTAAATGAAATTATGGAATTCATGAAGGTAACCTACGGTTGCTAACGAGGCTTCCCACGGTTTAAATGAAATTATGGAACTCATTAATATGAGTTTAGTAAATTCATTTGGACTAAGTGATTCCAATAGAAAATAGTGATGCCGGGACGAAAGTTTAGTAAGTTCATTTGGACTAAGTGAATCCAAATAAAAATAGTGATGCCGGAACGAGGGAACCGTAGGATCCTAACCGGTGTCGCTCAAATCAACTTTAATATGCCCTCACCAGAACGAGGGAACCGTAGGATCCTAACCGGTGTCACTCTAATCAACTTTAATATGCACTCATAAAATTTAAAGAACCCAGAACGAGGGAACCATAGGATCCTAACCGGTGTCGCTCTAATCAACTTTAATATGCCCTCAAAACAAGAGAACCGTTGGATCCTAACTGGTGTTGCTCTAATCAACTTTAATACGCCCCTATGAAATTTAAAGAGCTTCAATCATAGGGCCACCTGATTTCACATTATAACTTGACACACTAGAAAACTTAAACTCGTCGCGGCAAGGAGCTTGGAGCTAGCACGGTGGGCAGCAGGACCATCTTCAACAGCAAAACCTGTCTTCCCCAGCTAAACCACTCTTCCTTCCTTAGACTTAAACAATAAAGCCATAGGTCTTCAAGGTTGCTTTCTGATGCAACATAAATCCTCACCTTATCTTTATGCTTTTGTATAGCCCTGCTATACAATATAATCCCTAACTCATCTTAGGATTCCGAGATTGTCGTCTGTCACGACTTAAATCCTCACATCTTCCAAGCTATTCATGTGATCGTTTCGCACGAATGTAAGCCCTAAATAATAAAATTAGCAAAATAAAATACTTAACTTTTTCTCCTCAAAATTGAAGCCAAACATTAGGATAGCTTGGGAAGTCACCAGGGTTCTCCTCTGGATCCATGACATCCCCTAGTTCTTCTTCCTTTAGATTCTACAATAAAATGTTCCAAATTTGAACTGATCCCCTTTCACACCTCTACGTTCGATCTCGTTGAAGAGTCCTACCCTTTGAAATTCCTTTAAGATAATATTTCCTGTTTTTTATCGAGTCTTCTTAGGTGACTTTGGTCATTTAAGATGTAATTAACTATAGGGGCTCGCCGTTATAGGAAGCATGTTCGAACCCAGCTTAATATAAACCCTATTTAATCATTTATATTAAATAAGAGAACTTGTCAGCAAATACACAGGTTTCGCAGACCAAACGGATGTCATATATTCCTTAGTTTATTTGATCGAGCCTCATCCTCAAGTCTTGTGCTTAGCCTTCGGGGTAGATACAGGATTTGAGGTACAGTGCTCTTTCATTTAAACTATGAAAAACATGGCGTTAGTTTGATTTTATATTTTCTAAAACTAAATATATGTATGTAAATTAAAACGTCCTTCTGAAGCCGGTGACAGGATTTTGATTCCGGTGACCGACAGTTTCTTACGGGCAACTCCAACCTAAAATAACGCCGACAGCTTTTGGCGACTCCACTGGGGACAAGCTTTTCTCTCCATTCAAATCAAGAAATATTATTTTCACACATGGGTAATATGTCCATGTCCCTCTTGGACCAAATTACCCTTCCTCAATTGACATACTTTACCCATTTCTATCTTGGGAAAGTACAACTAACTCCTTGGACTTTAGGATTAGTTGTTCAACCATCTTCGAATAGAGGGGTTCAGAAGGCCATTAAGGACTCCTTAAATTTTTATGTGGGGTCGGATCCCCAATAGGTATGTCAGTGGACTAGCTCCACCTGGGCATTTTCTACCACTAAATATGTCCTGCATTGGGTCCTGAAATACTTCACATCTCCCTTCCAAATTTGATTTGCTATTCCGCAAATTAAACCAAATCGTGTTGTGCTGCGTGCACTTTAAAATTTTCTTACATTAATTAAATTTTTACACCTCTTATTTTTTCTTAAACAAGATGTTAAAATACCCATAAATTAAGACCCGCCCGGTCTACAGATCAACCTCTACTTTTAGTGCTTGCGCTAAAAATTACGAGGTTTTTGGACATATAGCTAACCCTGAAAACTTTATGTTTTCAAGCCCGCTAGAATAGCTTACCCAACGCTGAGCTTTTCTTGTAACCTGCCAACGAACCGTAACGTCGCTCCCACCATCAAGTTTGGAGCTGGATTTGAAGATATCGAGGTCATCCTCGGGAAAGCCCCATTCGTGGTAATGAAGATCACCGCTCCAGAAATGCAGAAGCTATCTGCAGAATTCAACCTGAACTGCCTTCAAGACTTCCCTGCCTACAAGAAGTCTAAAGCTACTGTCGCCGCGGCACCCGTCAAAACCACTAGCCCTGCTGCTACTAAGGGGAAAGAAGTGATGATTATTGAGGATACGACTGAGGGATTAACTGTCCCACCACCCATATTTAAAATTGGATAAAGTTTGAGGACTGTATGACTGACCCAAACTCAAAGGAGGAACCGTAAAAGAAAAGTTCGGAGGGCCATCAAAGCCCAGGCTCCTGAGAAGTCACCCGTTGAGGAGGAGCTTCATCAAGTTGAAGAAGTATTGCCAAAAAATTATCCACTCCTGCGAGGAAGTAGATTCCATCCTCTGACAGATACCGAGGGATATGAGAGTATCCGAAGGATCGCTGCCACATTACCGTCACTTCACGGACACAGTGAGGAGGGAAAGAAGTTCACTCTTGTCACTCGACTCAGTGTAGTTTTCAGAAGGCTTGCTACCAAAGAAGATGTTTGGTTAGCGAGTTACTTAAACGAGTAGGAGATACAATTTCTCCTCACATGAAGAAGGAAATTTTGAAGGGTTTCAAATCCGCCAGATAGTCCCACAAGATAGCTGGAGTGACACCTACTCGCATCCTCGTTTGGTTCCATTTAGGGAACAGAGTTGATACTGCAGTGATCACTACTGATTACAATGCCACCAGGACCACAGGCTGTCGACCGATTAAGTCGATACTGGGTCTGAAGATCTTACCCATCACTCGTTATGAAGATATTCCTATAATCCCAAAGGCAAAGACGAGACACTTACCTGGTACTGTAGCAAGTCTACACCACGGGGAGCATACTTTCCCTTGACATACTGATGTTTCTACTAAGACGCTCCGTCCTGAGACATCATCGTCAAAAAATAAAAAGGTGTGAGTACCCAAGGTCGCCGCACCGATACAGTCCAGTGAGCCCGCGGGACAGGAAATGAAACCGGGATCTGAGATATCTGATATCGTCTCGACAATAGCCAGCGAGATGGAGGAACAAGTAGAGGATGCCCATCAGGGTCCTTCAGATCTTAAAGCAGTCAAGGAATCGATAATTGAGGAAAAAGTTGAGAAACTCAGGATCAAGATTTTTGAGTTGGCTCGAGAACATGATGTTTTCGTCGATAGCAAAAATGAAGAGTTTGATTACAATGATTAACTGGAGGGGGATTTCATCGATGTCCATGTAATCAAAACTAGAGCCACCACATCTGCACGTGAGGCTCAACCTCACACCGAAGAGAACGTCGTAGATGAGCTGCAAAGGGTTATGCTCATAAGGGATGAGCAGGTTAGTCTACTAGAGAAAAGAATAGAAGAGATGACTGCAGCTATGACCGCCATGGCCACCATTCAGGGGCAATCACAAGCACCGCAATTGGCTTCTCCAGAGATTAATCAGCCAGAGATCATACACATCATGGATGAAAGAAAAGAGGCTACTTTAGCAAACAAAGATGAGCGACTGAAGAAAGATTCTCCATCAAGTGCCATGCCAAAAAAGTAGTTCAAGCAAATGGTTGAACAAGTACGGGATGCCTTAGCCCAACGTAAGGGCGGTGCATCAATTTTGAAGGGTAGACCTTACCCAGAAGAGTTCGATGCCGTGCCTTTTCTCAAGGGTTTTGTGGCCCCAAACTTCAAAATATTCGATGAGACTGCGAATCCCAGACAACATACAACGCATTTCAGAGCCAACTGTGGCAATACAAGAAATAATGAAGCTCTACTCAGCCAGCAGTTCATCAGCAGCTTGTTAAGAATTGCATTTGACTGGCACGTTGACTTGCCCAACGGGTCAGTTAAAACATTTTCTAAATTGGAACAACTGTTTGTGATAAGATTTGTCAGGGCACAACACCATGTGTCTATCGGAGAGCTCATGATGGAAAAGCAAAAGTCTAACGAAACCTTGGCAGATTATATTTTGAGGTGGAGAAACCTTAGCATAAAATGTGAACCTCAGCTACAGGAACATCATGCGATTGAAATTATACTCAAGAGTATTCATGGGCCAGTAGCTTTCATGCTTAAGGGACTCACCATCAAATCCTTTGAGAAGCTACTCAGTAAAGCCAACAGTCTTCAAGAAGAAATAAAGCACATGGAGCCACATGAAAAGGCTAAGGTGGCCAAAGTATTCGAAAAGAAATCCGGAGTAGCGGCGACCGTCGACAAAGGAAAGCAGCCAATAAAAATATATGCAGAAGAACATCGCCAGTCCTCTCAGAAACATAATAGTCAATCTAACCAGCAGCCTCCTCAAGAAGGAGCACCTTGAACAGGGGATAAAGGAATATCCGACAGAAAGTTGTGTATTCCTTCAAGGATGAAGCTGTACCTAAAATATTCAGGAGTCTGATGAAGAAGCCAAAATTCAAACTACCAGATCCAAAGAAACCCGAAGAGGTGGATAAGAAGAATGAGCCAAATTATTTCCCATACCACCGGTTGCTCGGCCACACTATAGAAAAATGCTTCGTCTTTAAAGACTGGCTCGAGAAGAACCTTAGAGAAGAGAATATAACAATCCCGAAGGAGTATTCGAGAGAACCTGAAAAAGGTTCCATAAACATGGTTTCAGCTGAGTCAATCTCCCTAATTGATCTGTATGTCGGAATAGATGGATGGAGTACAACCTGGGATGAACTCAAGAGGGTCCTTAATTACATACAGGATTCATCAAAGCAAGATTCAACGAACACTGAAGAAGGATGGAATGAAGTTTTGAGCAGATCATCCAAGAAGATACAGAATAAGATCCAGTCTGCATCAAAGCAAGCTTCTATTCAGAGTCTGCAACATACCATGCCCGGGATGAAGATTTCGCTAGGAGATCCTTCATAGTCAAAAACAAAGAACAAAAAGAAGAAAAGCATCTCAAGAAGGATTGATAACACGGGGGGTAGGATAGGGGCTACCACTACTAGATTGGCTGTCTTGGATTCGGGGAAGAAAATCCTCGAACCCCTGACCTTGTATGATTATCTTTTTCTCCCTCTGGGGTCTTATGAATATAATGATTGTGATTTTGGCTACATTTTAACTGTTTTTGGTGATAACATAACTGATTATGACCGATCTAGCTTCGATCTCGATCCGCAAAACAATCCTTAAATCGTACTTGAGTCCGATGAACTCGTTGTCAAGTCCAAAGAAAACATCAATAATACCGCTTACGACAACACCGATAACGAAGAGCCAATTTTTTAGCATCATGGTACACCTCTTGCCATCAACTTAGATCTTTTCGATGAAGAGGAAAAGACACTGGAAGATTCAACAATGATATTGAAGGAGAAGAAGTTACGGAAGTTAACTTAAGGAGCGGAAAAGTGTTACCACCAAGAACAGCTCCGACAGACAAAGGAAAACAGATAATGACTCAAGAAGAGATACCCCCACCTCCACCAGTGGAAGAACCACATAATCAAGATAAAATCAGAAGATCATATAAAGAAGACTACAACGTGCTAGCTTATCTTAGGAAGTTGCCGGTCCGATTAAGCACCTACGACGCTCTGATCCTGTCAAAGGAAATGAGAGAGTCTCTGGTTACAGCTTTGCTTGACCTAGAAGTTTGCTTAGCTCATTTGGCCAACACTTCCTCAGATAAAGTTTGCTCGTTGAAAGAATAGCCTGAGGTAACATTCACAGATGAAGACTTGTTGCTCGGTACCGCCGACCATAACCGTCCACTCTACATCTCCGTCAACATCGGCAGATTTGTGTTGTCCAGAGTTTTAGTTGATCCTAGACCCTCTCTTAACTTGATGAGCCTATGGACAATAACTTATTTGGATATTGAGGCTCAAGAGCTTACCACTGATAAGATGATGTTAAGAGGATTCAAACAAAAGGGAGAAAGAGCCCTCAGATCAATTACATTACTTATGAAGGTTGGAGAACTCGTGATAACTGATAAATTTCATATCATCGACGCCGAGACCTCTTTTAACGCTCTATTGGGTCGACCATAGATTCACGAGCACAATATGGTTCCATCATCACTACACCACTGCATTAAATACCAAAAATATGGTGAAGAGAATTGCATCAAGGGAGACCTACAACCATTTTCAGTGCATGAAGTTGATATCCATGAAGATGTAGCCTACTATGTGCCTCCAAAGAAAACTGTCTTCTCATGGAAAATACTGACAAACAAAGATGAAGATTCAGCAGAATCACAAAAAGGAGGCCATTCAACTCCGCTTCAGCAATCTTCCAGCACTCCTTTACAAAGAGATGGTGAAAGGCCTTTTAGTTCGCCCACCCGAGGTCAAGGCCGGGGACGTGGATGAGGAAGGATCAATTTAATTATTGAACGAACTAGGCCGATTATTAACATTGGTGATGAATATAGTTCTGAAGACAAGATAATGATGATAAGAAGGAAAAGACCTCAGTACGAGATATCCTTAGAAGATACATGAAAGAATGAATATGAAACAATGTATGATCAGATAAACCACTATGTGAATGTTATGACCCTTACTCTGATTCTCCCTCAAAAGGTCGAGAGTTTAGAGGTCAAGGAAGTCTGTAGTGTTGGTTCAAAGCTGATCAAATTTTACCGTGCTTCTACCTCTACTAAGCTTGAAAAACATGTAAATTTGGAAGTTGATTCTAATGAATTAATGGAATTGCCTTTTGGTTACTTCTCGCGTTGTGTTCAAAAGTTAATTCAACAGGGACACTTACCAAAATAAATGCCAAAAGATAAATTTCAAATTTTCAAAAAACTATGGAATGCTAATAGTCGAACCCCAAACTCAAAAGAGGGTCTCAGATTTTGTACAGTCAAACCAGTCTATGATTCTGAATTTTGCATGGTTGTTACTGGTGAGTCAGAAGATGATTGCCTCGATAGAGAGGATGACTGTACTGATTAGCCAATAGAAGATGCCCCCCCCCCCAGAATTTGAGGAGGAAATTAAATTTACCATTGATGAATTGAAAAAGATTAACCTCGGGACTGAAGAATGACCCCGGCCTACATTTATAAGTTCTCTACTTAATGACGAAGAATCTGCAGAATTGATCAAACTATTAACAGAATTCAAAGATGTCTTTGCATGGAGCTATGATGAAATGCCAGGATTGTTAGCAGATGTTTCAGTTCATAAACTCGAGGTGGATAAGAATGTAACGCCAGTAAACTAAGTTCCTAGGAGAATGCGCCTCGAGATAGAACAAGTCATCGTCGAGGTAAAGAAATTAATAGACACCAACTTTGTAAAAGAGGAACAATACCCGACGTGGTTAGCTAACATCGTACCTGTTAAGAAGAAAAATGGACAGATCCGCGTTTGTGTCGATTTCAGAGATTTGAACAAGGTGTGTCCGAAAGACGAGTTTCCACTACCTATATCAGAGATGATGGTAGATATTGCTTCAACACATGAAATTTTCTCCTTCATGGAAAGATCGTCGGGATACAACCAAATCAAGATGTCTCCCGAGGATGCAGGACTTACAACCTTCGGAACACTGATTAGAATTTTCTGCTACACAGTGATGTCATTCAACTTAAAGAATGCTGGAGCAACATATCAGTGCGCAATGACGAAGATTTTTTGATGACCTCATCCATAATCAAGTGGAATGCTACATGGATGATTTGGTCATCAAAAGTAAATGAAACATAAACCATTTGTATGATTTGAGGATCATTTTTTAGCTGATATGACGATATGGCCTTAAAATGAAACCCTTAAAGTGCGCCTTTGGCGTTACCTCCGGGAAATTTCTAGGATTGGTTGTCCGTCTTCGGGGAATCAAGATCGACCCAGAAAAGATTAAACCTATCTTGGAAATGTCTCCCCATAAAACTTGAAAGAACTACGTTCCTTCTAGGAGAAGTTGGTATATCTGAGACGCTTTATTTCTAATCTCTCAGGAAGGTGTTAGCCTTTCTCGGCATTAATTAAAAAGGACGCCAAATTTTTTTTGGGAAGAAAAATGCCAGCGGGCCTTTGAGGACGTTAAACAATATTTAATGTCACCTCCTGTTTTGGCAGCCCCTATCCCAGGAAAACCGTTGATACTTTATACCGCGACTTTAGACGACTCTCTAGAAGCCCTTTTAGCCCAAGTCAATGATGAGGGTAAGGAAAATTCGCTCTACTACTTGAGTCATCGCCTAATACCAACGGAGATAAGGTATCCACCTATTGAAAAGCATTGTCTAGCATTAATTTTTGCCAACCAAAAGCTTAGACATTACATGCTTTCTCATAAGATTACCCTAAGCTCGAAAGTTAATCAATTGCAATATCTAATGACCCGACCAACACTCTCCGGACGTTTAGCAAGATGGTCGATGATCTTATTGGAATTTGATATAACTTTTGTTCCCCTCCGTGCTATCAAGGGACAGATACTAGCAGACGTTCTCGCTGCACACCCACTACCAGCTAGGTCTTCTCTCAACGACGAGTTACCAGACGAGCAAATACTATAAATGAAATTCTCCAGTACGCAATGTTGGGAGATGTACTTCGATGGCGCTTCGTTAGCCAAAAAAGATAAAGGATTAGGCACAGTTATACCAGGCAAAGTAGGGATCAGTTTGATCTTTATCACGCCAGACAAGGATATGTTGAGGTTCTCATACCACCTGACAGAGTTGTGCACTAACAATGAAGCAGAGTACGAAGCTTTAGTCACCGGATTGGAAATGGCAATCTAAATGGATATAACAAGTATTGCCATCTATGGTGACTCCCAACTCATCATTCAGCAGGCCGCCAGATAATACATAATTTTGAAACCAAGATTAGCAGAATACCATCAGTACACGATGTAGCTCTTGGAGCAGATCCCCGATGTGACTTTCTATTGGATTCCTAGGGGAGATAATGCCCATGATGATGCTCTAGCAAAACTTGTTAAGGAAATGGTGTGTCCCCCGGAGGGTTCCATTGAAGTCATAGTGCAAGGAAGACGAGTCTTGTCTTGGATCGACTTCAAAACTATACACAAGCTGGGAAAAGAAGAAACAATAAATACAGTTGCATATATCAACGAAGATTGGCGCAATCCATTAATAGAATAGTTGCATAATTGAAATCTACCAGAAGACAAGTCTGAGGCACACCACATCACAAGAAGGGTCATGTCTCACGCCTTGGTGAGAAATATTCTCTACAGAAGATCGTTCGACCTGATGTGGCTATGGTGTTTGAGCAGAGCTGAAGCACAAAATATTGTCAAAGAGGTACATGGCGGATTATGTGGCGCTCACCAATTAGGGCTGAAAATGAAAATGAAGATCAAAAGACTCGGGTATTATTGGCCAGCGATGATGTCTGATTGCATGGATACAACCAGAAGATGCCACCAATGCCAAGTGCATGGGGTGGTCTTACACCAGCCTCCGAATGTGCTACACCCAACTGTTGCCTCATGGCCATTCAAGTGTTGGGGCACGTACATAATAGGTCTGATAGACCCTCCATCTTCCAAAGGACACATGTTTATACTTGCCACTACATACTTCTCCCTCAAATGTGCAGAGGCAGTATCGTTACCTAAGGTTATGGCACAAAACGTCCTTCAATTTTTTAAAAGCCAAATTGTCTACTGTTTTGGAGTACCATGAAGAATAATTTCTGACAATGGGACAACTTTCAGTAGCACCAAGATCAACAGTTTTGTCAAAAGACATGGGATAGATTGGAGATACTCTACAATTTACTATCCTAGANCGGCGACCGTCGACAAAGGAAAGCAGCCAATAAAAATATATGCAGAAGAACATCGCCAGTCCTCTCAGAAACATAATAGTCAATCTAACCAGCAGCCTCCTCAAGAAGGAGCACCTTGAACAGGGGATAAAGGAATATCCGACAGAAAGTTGTGTATTCCTTCAAGGATGAAGCTGTACCTAAAATATTCAGGAGTCTGATGAAGAAGCCAAAATTCAAACTACCAGATCCAAAGAAACCCGAAGAGGTGGATAAGAAGAATGAGCCAAATTATTTCCCATACCACCGGTTGCTCGGCCACACTATAGAAAAATGCTTCGTCTTTAAAGACTGGCTCGAGAAGAACCTTAGAGAAGAGAATATAACAATCCCGAAGGAGTATTCGAGAGAACCTGAAAAAGGTTCCATAAACATGGTTTCAGCTGAGTCAATCTCCCTAATTGATCTGTATGTCGGAATAGATGGATGGAGTACAACCTGGGATGAACTCAAGAGGGTCCTTAATTACATACAGGATTCATCAAAGCAAGATTCAACGAACACTGAAGAAGGATGGAATGAAGTTTTGAGCAGATCATCCAAGAAGATACAGAATAAGATCCAGTCTGCATCAAAGCAAGCTTCTATTCAGAGTCTGCAACATACCATGCCCGGGATGAAGATTTCGCTAGGAGATCCTTCATAGTCAAAAACAAAGAACAAAAAGAAGAAAAGCATCTCAAGAAGGATTGATAACACGGGGGGTAGGATAGGGGCTACCACTACTAGATTGGCTGTCTTGGATTCGGGGAAGAAAATCCTCGAACCCCTGACCTTGTATGATTATCTTTTTCTCCCTCTGGGGTCTTATGAATATAATGATTGTGATTTTGGCTACATTTTAACTGTTTTTGGTGATAACATAACTGATTATGACCGATCTAGCTTCGATCTCGATCCGCAAAACAATCCTTAAATCGTACTTGAGTCCGATGAACTCGTTGTCAAGTCCAAAGAAAACATCAATAATACCGCTTACGACAACACCGATAACGAAGAGCCAATTTTTTAGCATCATGGTACACCTCTTGCCATCAACTTAGATCTTTTCGATGAAGAGGAAAAGACACTGGAAGATTCAACAATGATATTGAAGGAGAAGAAGTTACGGAAGTTAACTTAAGGAGCGGAAAAGTGTTACCACCAAGAACAGCTCCGACAGACAAAGGAAAACAGATAATGACTCAAGAAGAGATACCCCCACCTCCACCAGTGGAAGACAACTCCAATAGACAAAGGAAAACAGATAATGACTCAAGAAGAGATACCCCCACCTCCACCAGTGGAAGAACACCAAATCAAGATAAAATCAGAAGATCATATAAAGAAGACTACAACGTGCTAGCTTATCTTAGGAAGTTGCCGGTCCGATTAAGCACCTACGACGCTCTGATCCTGTCAAAGGAAATGAGAGAGTCTCTGGTTACAGCTTTGCTTGACCTAGAAGTTTGCTTAGCTCATTTGGCCAACACTTCCTCAGATAAAGTTTGCTCGTTGAAAGAATAGCCTGAGGTAACATTCACAGATGAAGACTTGTTGCTCGGTACCGCCGACCATAACCGTCCACTCTACATCTCCGTCAACATCGGCNGACTCAGTGTACATCCTATATGCTCGTGTATGGAGCCGAGGCCGTGCTACCGCTAGAAGTCCTGACACCATCTCTCAGAGTCGCCGTTGCCAATCAACTCACAACAGAAGAAAGCGCAAAACTCACACTTGAAGAACTGGAGATTCTCTGGGGAAAATGACTGGAAGCACAACAACATTTGGAGCTTTACCAGGAGAACTTGGTAGAAGCCCATGAAAAATCGGTCTGCCCGAGGACATTCAAAGTTGGTGACCTGGTACTTGTGCTCGAAAGGCCTATTCTTGCACGCCGAAAAATAGGTGGAAAATTTAAGCCCACTTGGGAGGGATCATTTATCGTTGAAAAGGTCTACACAGGAGGAGCCTACCCGTTAGTGGACTTCCGGGGCGAAAGACCCATGTTACCAATAAACAGACGATATCTGAAAACTTATTACGCAACCTAACGTTGCTTGCCTCCGCTTGCTTTGAAACTTTGAAACTTTGATTGTTTTAGGGTTATCTATATGACCAAATGTCTATGACTGGGTCCAAAGTTTGTAATTAACCTCCATATAATGAAAATTTTGAGAAAGAAACTCTTAAAACTTCAAATTTTCTTCTTTCCACTTTTAATTAAACAAAATTCATACATAAAAATTCATTGCACCAAAATAAACTAAAAATTACTTTAATAAATACTTTGTTTTGTTCTTATTCATGATAAGTTTTGGCCCACTGACATTTTTACTGTCGTGTGCAGAAAAATGTCAGGACAACAGCTGATCTTTGCTTTCTAGGATGGCTGAAACCTTGTATTAAATGAGGAGATGACCGCGCGGGGCGGTACCATAGACTTCAATGTGGATTTCAACTAGGTTGACATGGACTACAAAGGTCCTCTAATGGATGTAGTCAACTGCAAAGAGAAAGAGGGACTTCCTTCACTACTGAGAGTGACCACTAAAGATTATGTATTCGCAAGGGCAAGAACGTGATAACAGAGCGAGATCTGATAGAGGGGCCCAGCCGTCTGCCATCCATGGTAGCTACACCTGCTGGAGAAGTAGTAGCAGCTAACAAAAAATGACTACCAAGTACTCCGCTTCACAGGATGCAATGCAGGAACGCCAGTCGCAACAAGCAGAGAGCTTTTCTACGACAAGAACACAAACATCAAAGAGAGAGGAACAACTTGCTCACCCCTATTCCTGAGGGGCACATTTACAATCCAGACCTGAAAGAAACTTCTGCTAGATTACCCACCATGGAAGAAGAACCAGGGTTTGTGACAGATTCAGACACACTTTCTGTTTCAGATGTTGTGTGTCAGGGTTGCCTGACATGCAACGTTGAAATACTGACCGGGACATCAGCCACGGGTGCGTTTGTAGAGTGCCCGGGTTGTAATGTTCGACAACTACAGCATTTCAGTACATTGGAAGAATACACTTCAAGCACCAACGAGTCTCGGACTTTGGATTTCATGATGGATGAACCATATGTCCCACTGGGGACGGATCAGTATGTACCTTGGAGCACAGGGTCTTACATCCCGTTAGAGGCCGAGTCTCATGCTCCAGATCAACCAACACCAGTTTGGGATCCCACCAATGCATGAAGGAAGGAACAACCATGACAGTTGCTAACCCATGGTATGGTAGAATACTACAAGATAAAAAAAGTAAATAAAAGAGAATTCGAGTTTTATGAAGAAGTTGAGGGAAAGTTTGTCAACATATTGGAAGGCCTGAAACTATATACCAGGGTTTTCTCTGAGACTGATTAAAGAAGCATTCTGGATTGTATCTTCAATTTAAGAGATAGAGGCCGAGCTGGCCTTCTCATGGAAAGGACATATTCTGAGCCAAAGAAATGGATGAGAGGGAAGGGTAGAATCACCATCCAGTGTGGCTGTTGTTATAACTTCACAAATGACAGACAGGGGAATCCGCCTGGGATCCTCAGACATAATCAAGTAGATCCACTACCTCCAATGATGGATGATCAAATGGAATATTCTACCTACTACCTGCATTCCCAACAGTTGCATTATCAATATCTATGAAGAAGGTGATTGCATTCCCCCACATATTGATCATCATGATTTTGTGAAGCCCTTCTGCATGGTCTCATTTCTGAGCAAAAGCAATATTTTATTTTGGAAAGAAATTGATATCGTTGGCCCAGGTGAATTCAGAGGTTCTGTGGAGATTCCTCTTCCAGTCGGTTCAGTACTTCTTCTCAAGGGCGACAGTGCAGCCGTTGCCAAACATTGCATTCCAGGAGTACGACACCGTAGGGTGTCTGTGACTTTCCGCAAAATGGATGACAGTAAAATGCCATATGGATTCTAGTAGGACCCAGAATTGGAAAAGTTACTTCCATACGAGCTGTGAGAAGGTTGTATCTCTAAATACATGTGAAGGGAACTCTTATCCTGGAGCATGACTTAGAAGGTCTGCTTGATCAGGAGCTCAACATACCTCGTATAGAGGGTTCACTTTCTTTCTTTAACAGCATGACACATATCTAATGTATTCAGTCTACAATGTATTCATATCATGAGATGTTCTTGATGTATTTTTGGCAAGGAATACATAATGTACCTTCTGAGGTGTTAGCCTATGTTCGATTTATGACATCTTTGTTGATCAAATTAATGGAAATTTCTCTCAAATTGTGTCTTTCTGTCAGTTGCCTTTTTGTGCGAGGGATGAAAACCACAAACCACGTGTTGGTTCAAAATTTCAATGAATAAAGAACAAAACAACAAATTTTTTAAATATAAATGACAAAGAAAATAATCACAAATAAATAAACAATAAAATAAATTTCTTTTGAAAATCAACCAATTAAAATTAAAAATTTAAAGACATATTTTTGAAAAATTAAATGTGATAAAAACAACAAGAAAATGAAATGAATCTGTTGAGTGGATCCTCTCCTTTTTGGAGTTTCCTACTCTTGTGCGTGCAACACAACCGTCTTTATCTGCATTAACTCTCTTCACATGCTCGCAGAATTTTGCATTCTGCACAAAACCCCACAAGGCTCTACAAATCTTCTACAAAATCAACATTTCCACATGATACACTTTTGTAAATTCAACACCACAAGCTCTTTATAAATTTCAATTCTCACATCTTCAAATCAGTATCTAAATTCTGATTCTCATCTTTCAAAGTCGGTAGCTAAATCTCGACTATCACATCTTTGAATTGATACACACATTTCAATTCTCACATCTTTGAATTGATACCTCCATTTCAATTCTCAATCTTCGAATTGATACCTACATTTCAATTCTCACATCTTTAAATTGATACCTACATTTTAATTCTCACATCTTCGAATTGATACCGACATTTCAATTCTCACATCTTAGAAATGATACCGACATTTCAATGAATTGATACCTACATTTCAATTCTCACATCTTCGAATTAATATCTACATTTTAATTCTCACACTTTGAATTAATACCGACATTTCAATTCTCACATCTTCGAATTGATACCTACATTTCAATTCTCAGCATCTTCAAATTGATACCTACATTTCAATTCTCATATATTCAAATCAGTCCTTAAATTAGGATTCTCACATTTTGAGGTCGGTACCTAAATCCCGACTATCTCTTCTCGGAATTGATACCTAACTTTCAATTCTTACTTCTTTGAATCAGTACCTAAATTATAATTCTCACATTTTGAGGTCGATACCTAAATTTTGACTCTCTTCTCGGAATTGATACCTAAATTTCAATTCTTACATCTTCGAATCAGTATCTAAATTCTGATTCTCATCTTTTGAGGTTGGTACCTAAATCCCGACTATCTCGTCTTTGAATTGATACCTACATTTCAATTCTCACATCTTCGAGTTGATACCCACATTTCAATTCTCACATCTTCAAATTGATACTTACATTTCAATTCTCACATCTTTGAATCAGTCCCTAAATTCTAATTCTCATCTTTCGAGGTCGATACCTAAATTCCGACCCTTGTCTTTTTGAAATTGATACTCAAATTTCAATTTCCACCTAGGGGTCAGCACTTACATACTAATCCCTATCCTCTAGAAATTTCTGAAATTTCATAACTCAAAATTAACTCTCTGATCCCTCGCGAGAGTCCCTCCTTAATTTCAATCATACGATCATCCGCTAGTATCCCCAGCAGAAATAAAACAAATCACACACACAACTCTACACATACTTCCAGGTCTGTTTAACTTAGGAGTTTGTATTGGTTTTTGTTGATCTCATCGTTCAACGCCAATAGGCGCGGTGTGCTTGACCAGCACACCACACCTATTGGGGGTCCATTTATTGACCTCACTTTTAGTTGAGGTTTAGTTTTTCCTTTTTTTTAGTAGCCTAAGGTATAGCCATAGGACTTTCCTATTGACTATTCTTAGAAAACTAGACATGGAACCCTCACCATTAGCCCAAACTCTTCTCTACTCAACTTGAAGTTCCACATATTGGTCCTAACCTCTACCACTTAGTAGGCTTCTTCTCTACTCAACTTGAAGTTCCACATGTTGGTCTCAACCTCTAAATACTTAGTAGGTGCTTCAAATATTGGTCATAACCTCTAAGTACCAAGTAGGTGGGGTCACTATAAGGGAAACTCAAGATGAGTCACCCTTAGGACTGCTGGACCTTAGGTTGAACCTTAGGTGTTATTCTGGAGCTAAGGCACTCACTAGACTCATCTACACTCATAATCACTCACAACCCTAAACTCAAATTTCTAGCCTAGGTCCTTTGATCTCTTTGGGATACTCATCTAGATGGTCCCCTAAACCTACTAGCCCTATAGCTATGGTTTAACTAAGACCACTACATAGAGAACCCAAAATGTGACTTCCTTTGGTCCATGGCTCATTTAGGGTGATTAGTTACCCAATCCAATCAAAAATATCCATCTTGGCTTTTTGCACCTAAACACCCCCAAATTACCAGAATATCCCTCCATAGCCCAAAATTCCAAAAAATGCAAAAATTCCCAGAAAATCTCAATAAACCCTAAATATTTCCAATTTCATTTTTCTCAACTACCACATGAACCAATTTGGCCAATTTGACCATCTTTAACTAAAACCCCCAAATTTGCCTTTAAGGGCCCAAATTCCCCAAACTCAATTCAAATGTAACTTTTGAGATGGCCAAGCTAAACCAAATCCAAGTTTAATTTGCCCATTATTTGAGCCTAATTTTTGGTATAGGTTAAACCCCAATTTTGGTCACATGACATAATCCCACCAAACTGAACCCATGGCCTAGTCAATTGACCCCAATTAATGTTAAAAAATCTTCATAACATCCTTATACATCAAAATCAACCATCAATTGGCCTTGGTGAAGCCTCAAATCCATTTGATTTTGGCCTAAATCCAAAATTCCCAAATTTAGCCCCAAATTGGCTGTCCCCAAATTTCACCCAATTGATTGCCTTAACCTCTAAATTAGCACCCAATTCATGTTGAAAACTCTTCATAGGGTCCCTATTGACAATTGACAACAATCAATTTTGACTTAGCCCAAGGCTGACCCAAGATAGACCCAAGTCTAGCCCAACATGACCAAATTGAAATAAATTCAAAATTCCCTCAAATTGTCCCTTCAGTTGAGCTCAAAACCACTTCCATTCTTCACCAAATTTTTCCCTATGATCATCTACACCAAATGCAACATTTATTTGAGTCATTTGACATGGCTAACCTAGCCCAAACTTAAGCTTTGATCACTTGAACCCACTTGAACCATGCACTAAATGTGACCTAACCACCCTAAAGTTTCCAAATTTACTCCACCACAGCCATTAGTTGGCCTTAGTGACCAGTCCAAACACCATGAAACCACCTAAGTCAAGCCATGGACCAAAGGTCCCCCAAATTAAGGGATCTTATGTCCAAAAATGCATGTGCTTAAGATATACTTACCAAAATTAGGTATTATTTCACTAAATTGTTGTGACATATTCCCCTGGGTTCCTTGAGCTCTTAGCCACCTCCCCCTGGCCGGCCGGCCAGCCTAGTGGCCGGAAAAGCTCAAAACTGAGAGCCACCCCCATGGGACTTTATCCAAATCAAGCTTAGAGGCCAACTCAGCCAAATTGAGTTGTAGAGCTCCTCTGCCTTCCACCTAAGCACCACAATGCACCCAAACTTATGCCCTGAGACCCACCCCATGGCCATTTTTAAAAAAAACTCACCTCCACGGCCATGGGAGGTGTGCTGAAATTTTCTTAGAGAGGACTCTCCAAACATCTCACAGAACTTCCCTAAGATTCCCTCAATGCATTCCAACTATTTTCCCCCATAAATTCCCACTGCCAGAGCTTAATTTTGAGGTTGAAACCTTGCTGGAAACCAGGACAGAACTCATTACACCTCCACACTCCACCAAAATCAAATTAACTCTAACCACACCTTCACAACCAAGACAGAAGCCAAAGCCCCATAAAATCCCCCTTCTATAGAGCCTCTACCATAGCTCTAGACCAACACCAAAATCTGGTCGTGATCCAATTAATACCTAGGCCTTACACCAAGACCAGAGACTCAATCCCTAGTCTCCTTGGACCCCAACAAACATGCCAAGACCCTCTGATTGAAGCTGCACTTCTCAGAGCAAAGGTATAAGAACTTACCTCCACCTAAGCCTATTTTGATTCTCCAATTGCATAAATTTAATTTGATTGCTTGATTTCCTTATGAATGTGTTTGTCTCACTTATACGAGTTCATAGAATCAAACCCAAAGTGATTTGGTTGAGTCTAGAGTGAGATATTAAGGTTTTAATATGGATGGTCATGGGATCATTCTATCGAGGACGATGATGGGGAGCCGTTTGACCGAGCGTGTAACAAATGGATGGAGGAGATCGAGTCGGACAGCGCTTCGGGAAGTAAACAACGGCCCGAGTCGAGACTAAGGTAGATGGTGGCGTCAAATGGGGGCGCGCCGCGTGGAGTTCTGGTGCCGTCCTAGGTTGAGGTGGCACACTCGATTTAAATAGATAAATAGGGTTTTTTCCTATTTATTTAAATACCCCTAACTTAGAGAATTCATATCTTTATGTATAAAAATCACAAAAATAAAATAAAAATACCCTCTTACTCAGTGAATAGAGAAGAACAATGTGGAATAAATTTCAAGTCAATTTGATACATATTTTATCTTTAATTAACTAAACACCAATTTGAATCAATTGATTCTCCATGCATATTGACACATCACCTTGGCTTGAAATTTTGGCATGTTGTAGCCTCTATCAATGGAAATATCCTCTGATTTTGCCAATGTCAGAGAAAGTCCCTATACAGAGATCCATATTTTTCAAGTTTTTACAAATTATTTTTTTAAAGTAATCATGGAAATTAGCATGTTGATTAAAAAATTCCAAGAAAATTTTGGAAGGTCCCCCATGACCAGTGAAGCTTTTGAAAATAATTTCATTGGGCAAGTCATTTAAAATATACCTAATTTTCACAAACCCTAAATTATTAAGATAATTAATTTTGGAAAATATAAACATTTAAATGACTTGATTTTTGACCTCCACTATGGTTCCTCATCCAGAGAACTCACCATAAAAATTTTAATATATTTTGAGTTCATTTGATAACTTAGGTTGATTTTTAAAGATAAACATTACTTTTGGCATTTAAATGATTTTTAAAAATCAAAATACAACTTAAGAAGTTATGAAATTTAGTTTTTTGAGTTCTCTGTGATTAGGGGTATTTTCTAAAAAGAAAAAAATATTTAGAATAAAAACTTGATCTTTTAACCTATTTTAAATGTTTAAATAATTAAAAATCCCTAAAAATCACAAAAATAATAAAACTCATGAAAATATTTTAAATTGCTTCCTAAGCACTTATGAACAATTAGAATATTTTTCCTAGTTTTCTAAAAAAAGATATTGAATTTTAAAGCTTAAAATAGTTTTTAAAGGCTAAGAAATGGATTTCCACTAAAATAATTCCAATAAATCAAATAATATTTAGAAAAATATAAAATCTTCGCCTTTGAGTTCTCTGACTTCAGGGAGACTTTTCAAAATTTGAAAACTTAATTTTCTCTGTTTAAAATATTTTATATTTAATAAATACCCTAGAATTTAAAATAATTTTTAAAATTTAAATAAAATTCATTAAATCATGAAATATGGTCCAAAAACTTCTCTGATCTAAAGTTACCTCCAGTAAAAATTTCAAGAGAGTAGAATTTACCTTGGTTAAGTTAGAAATTTTCTTCGAAAAATCCTATCTTTGCATGAAAATAATTATATAAATTAAACCAAAATTTGAAAAATCACATTTTCTCCTCTGATGTCTTAATTGACCNTTATTTAAGTTTCAAATTTAATGGTCACTTTTAAACATCAATTAAAAATATTAAATGATCTCCAAATCCCTTAAAATTTTTATAGTGAGTTATCTGACTCATGAACCACGTTGGAGGACAAAAGTAAAATGATTTTAATCTTTGTGACCTTCAAATTAAATGTTTTAAGGAAATTGAAGTTTGCTCAAAATAGTGATGTTTTGATTTTTAAAAATCATTAAATTATTTCCTAAGACTACCCTAGCCATAGGAAACTTACATGAATTTTTGGAGAATTTTTTAAAGCACATACAGTTTTCTATAATTATTAGAATAGAAAATACATAAAAATTTAGAAAATTAAGATCTCTGTTTGGAGATCACCTATGTCTTTGAAAAAATACTCAAATTGTGCATCTAGACATAGGCTACAACATATAAAAATTTGGGGTCAAGATGATAATCCAATATGGATGGAGAATTAAATTACCTCTAACACTAATTTATTTTTTAAAAATAATTTATGCATTAAATTAATGTGAAAATAATTTCACATGATTCTTCCCTATTCACTGAGCAAGAGGGTATTTTTATTTTATTTTTATGAGTTTTCTATGAAAAGTTATGAATTTTTAAAGTTTAGGGGTGTTTTCTAAATTTTTTAAATCCCATAATTTTCTACTTAAACCCACGCGCTGACTGGATCATGGGCAGTTTCGAAAATGCCATGTGTCGCGCTCTGGTTTGTCGCCGCCCTCCTCGTCAGCGCTGACTCAGCGCGCTGTGCATATACAGAATTTCTGTCCNAAAGAGTCCCAAGGAGCGGTCTTAATTTTCAGAGCCCACAGTCATGTGATTATGCACTTTTTATTGCATAAGAATAACACAGATTCAAATCCAACATCCTACTTTTCTTTTTATAATTAGTTAAAAGGAGTCCATCTCGAGCAAACTAGGAGCCGAACACGAAAAAGAATATGCAAATCGAGTCAAACATGAACAACTATTTATGATTAATTTCAAACAAAATTAGTTTTGAATGAGCCGAATATGACCCAAATCCTAGCTCGCTCAAACTTGAATTGTTCACAACCCTACCAACAAGTTACAAAATATTGAAGCGGTTGTTACTATATTACACATTAATTAGCTGTGATTTAAACTATGAAATAGCTACATAAACATATTTTCATTATGGAGTATAAGGCTTAAGAAAATTTACTCCGAAGCTTCTTACAAAAATTTAACTCATTTGATTAGAAACATGAATATAACATCTGATAATAGTTTTAAAAGAGTTCTTTTGCATTATAAAATAATTCCCAAATTTTTTTTCATTCCAAGCATATATTTTATTTTGAGTTAAGTATTTTTTTCTTCTTTTTTTGGTCACTTCTTTTTTAGATTTATTTATGTAATATTTTTTCAAGAGTAGATAATCTTATGTCTGTAATTGGCACATGCATGCTCACCCGCGAAAAAGTATTACGTCCGGAGTCTGGACAAAAGCTGCGTTCAGACAACGGCTCCTACAGGTGGATCGCAGTCGTTGTCCGAATACAATTTACGTCTGGACCCTGGAGGTAATACTTTTTACTCACTCGAGCGTATAGATTCATCCACGCATAATTTTTTTCGAGAGGAAGCTGCTATAAACTGCTAGCTACCACGTATATTAGCGATAAACGTAATAGGAACAGCGACAGTACCATTAACAGCTACAAAATGCTAGTAGAAAAAGCATGATTTTAATAATGTTTTCCATAACTAACCGGTTATGTTCTACACGGATCATATATAATAACAAGCTCTTAAGTTAAACTAATGGAGCCTCCGCTTGTTTATTCGGACACTCATATAAGGTTGACGTCAATGAAACCAGTTGTACACAACCTTTAGATTGTGGAGGGGAGGCTGCAAGTCTCCATTATAGGAATGGATATACAAAATGTAAATTGTTCTGACACGAGATGATGTACATAATTTCTAACTGGAGGAGTAGGAGCTTGAACACGAAACGTTAAATTTATAGAAGTGTGTTGTGAGGAAATCGAAGACTGCGGAAACACCAATTTGGGAGATCTGAGGCAAAATCTAGAACAAAATATAGTAGGAAAGATAAAGCTAGAGCACCAAAATTTAACGTGTAAGAATATGAGAACTGGATAAACCAGTGAGCCACACCACACCAAGAAATCTATTATATATGAAGAAATAAGAGAAATGTACATAGTACACTACACGTAAGTTTCTCTTCACTCATAAGCTCAAGAAAATACTTTGGACGCTTCACCTCTTTCTTTCAATTGCAAGAGATTGTGAAATTCATCGTACGTGCATGGCAATTCACAGAGAAGCTAAAGACTTAAAGTACCTAAGCGCTAGTCCTGAGCACTGAGTTGTCAAGCACTTGAGTTCAGAGAACGATCCGAACAAGGCTACACTCCTTCTATGCACCACATTTCTTTGCTTTGAGTTTCAGGAAGTGACTTGCTGAGGATCTAGGCGCCACTCCAGGCGCCGAGTTTCCCGATGCTTTGTTCAGGAGGCTGGAACGATCATTGTAGCGCCCCTACTGGCACCAAGGTGCCCTACCATATGTTGGAGCTCCCCATATGCTTGAGTGAACTATTGCTTTTCAAACAATCAGGCTCCATACACATAAAAATCTCACACTTGGAGACTGGTTACNACCTATAAAATTTAAAGAACTTCAACCATAACGCCACCTGATTTGACATTATAACTTGAGACACTAAAAAACTCAAACTCGTCGGGGCAAGGATCTTGAAGCTAGCACGGTGGGCAACACGACCATCTTTGACAGCAAAACCTGTCTTCCCCAGCTAAACCAATCTTCATTCCTTAGACTTAAACAACAAAGCCATAGGACTTCGAGGTTGCTTGCTTATGCAACGTAAATACTCACCTTATCTTTAGGCCTTTGTACAGCCCTACTATACAATATAAGCCCTAACTCGTCTTATTCACCTTATCTTTACCTTTTGTATAGCCCTGCTATACAATATAAGCCCTAACTCGTCTTAGGATTCTGAGGTTTTCGTCTGTCACGACCTAAATCCTCACATCGTCCAGGCTATTTGTGTGCTTATTTCATACAAATGTAAGCCTTAACTAATAAAATTGGCAGGATGAAATACTTAAATTTTTCTCCTCAAAATTGAAGCCAAACAGTAGGATAGCTTGGGAAGTCACCGGGGTTCTCCTCTGGATCCATGACATCCCATAGTTCTTCTTCTTTTCGATTCTATAATAAAATGTTCCAAATTTTAAATCGATCCCCTTTCACACCTCTACGTCTGATCTCATTGAAGAGTCCTACCCTTTGAAATTCCTTGAAGATAATATTTCCTGATTTTTATCGAGAGTTTTCTTAGGTGACTTTGGTCATTTAAGATGTAATTAACTATAGGGGTTTGCCCTTATAGAAAGGGAGTCTTCTTAAGTGACTTTGGTCATTTAAGATGTAATTAACTATAGGGGCTTGCTCTTATAGAAGTTTTCTTAGGTGACTTTGGTCATCTAAGATGTAATTAACTATAGGGGCTTGCCCTTATAGATCTTCTTAGGTGACTTTGGTCATTTAAGATGTAATTAACTATAGGGGCATGCCCTTATAGGATTTTAAGGTGACTTTGGTCATTTAAGATGTAATTAACTATAGGGGATTTCCCTTATAGGAAGCATGCTCGAACATAACTAATATAAACCCTATTTAATCCTTTATATTTAATAGGGGAACTTGTCGATAAATAAAAAAGTTTCACAGACCAAACGGATGTCATAAATTCCTTAGTTTATTTGATCGAGTCTCATCCTCAAGTCTTGTGTTTGACCTTCGGGATAGATACATGATTTGAGGTATAGTGCTCTTTCTTTTAAACTATAAAAATATGGGGTCATTCTGGTTTCATACTTTTCTAAACTTCAACGTCCTTTCGAAGCGGGCGAGGGGATTTTGATTTCGATGACCGACAGCTTCTTACGAGCAACCCCATCAAAACCAAAAATAGCGCTAAAATCTTCTGGCGACTCCATTGGGGACAAGCTTTTCTCTCCATACAAATCAAGAAATATTATTTTCACACATCGGTAATGTGTCTATGCTCTCTTAGACCATATTACCCTTCTTTCGTTGGCATACTTTACCCATTTTTGTCTTGGAAAAGTACGACTAACTCCTTGGACTTCAGGACTAGCTGTTCAACCATCTTTGAACAGAGGGGTTCANAGATTTTTGGTGTTAAAAACTCGTCAATTTAATACCCCTATTTTGATGTTCAAATAAGATTCAAATCATGAATCATGATCACCTAAAGCTTAACCTTTTCAAAGCTAATTAAGACACTCACCTAGGTCTTAAGGGCTTAGTAGTGACTTAGGCTAAATTTTCAAAACTAACTAAGACACTCACCTAGGTCTTAAGGGCTTAGTAGTGACTTAGGCTAAACAAGGATTTGAAAAGTAAATATCAATTAAAACTAAGACGTCTTTCAAACACTACAAGCCTAATTAGGACTATGATTAGAAAAGTAAACATCATTGAAAATTAAAACATCTTTCAAACACTACAAGCCCAATTAGCGAAAAGTAATTACCATTGAAAATTAAAAAATCTTTCAAAAACTACAAGCCCAATTAGGGTTAAAATTTGGCTAAGTGTTCCAACAACACTAACTTGCCTCTTTAAGGGTCTTTCACTTAATTCTTAAATTAAATTACAAGTGATAATTACCCCATTTTTGGGGATAATTGAGACATCAATGTTCACTGAGCATTAAGGGTTATAATAGGATGACTTATTAAGCAACATAATAAGTTTAAAAGAACTCAGGATTTTCCACCAGGCAGCGAGAAATTAGCACGGACCTGCTTCTTTCTCTAGATCTGTTGGATACTAGAGAGATCTACTCAACTTAATATGTTTTGCTTGGCAACATCATCCTTAACTAAACTCCTAAGGACCCACCCAGATATGACCTAGGGTTAGATAGGTCGTTAAGATTTTACTTCCCTGTTTCATATAAACTGCCTTAATATGCATTTTAAGTTTCAGGTGGTGGAACGAGAAGACTCGTCAGGTATGCTTTTAAGTTTTCAGCATTGTCTTTCTTATACTTTCCTATTGTACTTTTATAACTGTAAATTTGCATGCTAAACAACGACTCCACCCTGCATGAAACCTAAAACTATCAGGATAGCCACAAAATTAAAACTAAAACTAAAACTAAAATCAACCAAGATAAAATTCACGTCGACAACATTCAAATATAAAACAACTCAAAATTTAATCTCAAACATCACACAAAACAACGACTTCAATTAAATTAATACATCTCTATTGGATGATCGGGAATTCCTCGGAGGAGGTAACCTACGGTTGCTAACAAGGCTTCCCACGGTCTAAATGAAATTATGGAANTATGAAATAGGAGCAATCCTATTCTCTACCCTCTTCTGAGCTCTATAAAGAAAATTGACTAATCTAGAATTTGGTCCCTAATTCCATGGCTAGGCTGTGAGGATACATACTATCACTATAGACCTCCCACTACTCACTCACATTAGGGCTAACATGCTCGCATTAGTTTCCAATCAAGTGAACCAAAGTGGGGATTCTAATCTGTCACTTTAAAAACTTTCAATTCTACATCCAACGAGGTATAATTCCCTCTTTATTTGCCCCCAATCCCATGGATGACATGCTCTCCCATGAAATCAAATGTGATTCTCCTTTTATTGTAGAAATCATATCCTCTTTTAAGTGAATATATTTTTCAACACATTTTAATAATTCAATTGGACAGATCAAAAAGTAAATGAAGATTGGAGTTCAACTCATCACAAATTATCTATATTTAAAATGGTGGAAAACAAAATCAATTCTTCACAAAACTATTTCTTCAAAGTAGAGGAAGGATAAAAAAGACTACTCAGAATTCATGAGAAGGATACGATAAAACTGAGACTTCATATATAAAAACAAGTTTACAAACAAAAGAAATGAAAAATACGACTCAACTCACAATTTTTCCTAAGAAAATCTGTAGAAGTTCTCTCCAAGCCTTTCTCTCTTTACAAGCACTCTAAATTCCCTCTTAGAAGTGTAATGAAGAAGAAATCTCTTACCTTCCCTCTCTTCTTACAACCGTAGAAGATAATTTTCAAGCCCTTAACTTTCTGTCTTTATCTCTCCATCTTCTTTCTCACTCCACCTATCTTTTTTCGCCCCCCTCTTGAAGTTCTACTCCAACTTGATTTTATTTTAGGTTTCCTTCTCTAAAAAGAATTTCAATTTCCCTCCAAAATTAAAAAGTCAAACCTTTGAATTTGAAAGATGTGCCTCCTTGATCCAAGAGTCAAATCCCTTCAAATTAGAACCTTTCAAAGTGTCTAGATGCATTGAATCACTCCATGGGGTTTTTAGAACATGTGCCCCTTTGAAAATTTGTGCAAAATTTGTCTCAAATCGCCTTAATTTGAAAAAAATCACATCTGACGCATCATGTGCCAGCGCTCTGAATTTTGGCGCGTCATGCGCCAAACCCTAAAATTGGCTATTTTTGCTCCAAATTTTATTCCTTTTGCCTTTTTTACTCCAAATGCCTAAAAATGGTATACCTGCACCAAAAACACAAAATTGCTTTTCCTTAAAGTGCAATATCACAAAAAAAACATAAAAATGGTACTTAAAACAGTATATTATTTTTGTGTATCAACACCATAAACCTTAATTAGGTGTAAAACACATTTATACCTAATTAAACTCTGTTATACGTTAACTACATTAGGTTTAACATCATAAACCCTTATTTGGTCTAAAACACATTTAGACCTAATTAAACTTTATTAAGCCTTAACTACATTAGGTTTAACACCATAAACCTTAATTAGGTTAAGAACCTAATCAGAGTTATTTCTAATTTAGTCTAATTAATTAATTAAACTTTACCTAAATTAGGTTTAATTAACCTTAAACCTCAATCTAAGCTTAGGTTCAAAATATACCGAACATAAATCAAACCTTGAACTTAGGGTCAACTCAAATTGGACCTAAGACAATATTAGTTTTAGGTTCAACCTAAATTGAACCTAACTCAACTTTAAAGTTAGGTTCAACCCAACTTGAACCCGAGTTAACCGAACCTTAGGTACAACACATATTGAAACTAAATCAAATCTTTAACTTAGGTTCAACACAAATTGAACTTAAGTCAACATCAACTTTAGGTTCAACCCACATTGAACCTAATTCGACTCCAAACTTAGGTTCAACCCAACTTGAACCCAAGTTAACCAAACATTAGGCTCAAAATATAGTGAACCTAAAAAAAACCTTTAACTTAGGTTCAACTAAAATATAATCTAATTCAACTCAAACTCCTTAGGTTCAACCTAACTTGAACTCAAAACAAATAAAACTCCTAGGTTCAACCTTACTTGAACCTAATTCAACTCAAGTCCTTAGGTTTAACCCAACTTGGACCTAACTCAACCATTAAGTCTTAACTAAATTAGACTTTAAGTCAATACAAACTCTTAAGTTCAAGCCAACTTGGACTTAAATAATCACAAAACCCTAGGTTCAACTCAAGTAAACCTAAAATAACCTAAACCTTAAGTTAAACCTACATTGAACTTAAATCGACCAACTCTAAATCCTAACCATATTGGACTTAAGACTATTTTAAATCTTAGGTTCGATGTTGAACCTAAATCAACCTTAGATCCTATTTAAATTGGATCTAAAACATTTTGAGTCTTACCTACATTGGACTTAAACCATTTTGAAACCATTAGGTTCTACCTACATTGAACCTAAATCATCTTAAGTCCTAACTACATTGGAATTAAACCATTTCAGCTTTTAGGTTCTACCTACATTGAACCTAAAACATTTTAAGTTATACCTATATTGGACTTAAACCATTAGGTTCTACCTACATTGAACCTAAATCATCTTAAGCCCTAACTACACTGGACTTAAACCTTTTCAAACTTTAGGTTCTACCAACATTGAACTTAGAACATTTTAAGTCCTACCCACATTGGACTTAAACCATTTTAAACTTTAGGTTCTACCTACATTGAAACTAAATCATCTTAAGTCCTAACTACGTTGGACTTAAAACATTTTAATCCTTAGGTTCCATACATATTGAACCTAAAACATTTTAAGTCCTACTAACATTGGACTTAAACTATTCTAAATCCTTAGGTTCTACCCACATTTAACCTAAAACATCTTAAGTCCTAACTACATTTGACTGAAACCACTTTTAACTCTTATGTTTATATCTATATTGAACCTAAAACAATTTAAGTACTACCTACATTTAACTTAAAACCAATTTAATTTTTAGGTTCTACCTACATTGAAGCTAAAACATCTTAAGTCCTATCCACATTGGACTTAAAGCATTTCAAACTTTAGGTTCTACCTACATAGAACCTAAATCATCTTCATAACTTAGGATCTATCCAAATTGAATGATATCAATCTTTAAGTTTCACCGACATTAAAGCTAAATCTTAGGTTTCAATTAAACTCCTTCAAGTTTAATCGACATCAGACCTAAACAAATGACATTGTAAAAATCCAACTCACCAACATAAATGATTTAAAATTCACCTTAAAAAACAATAAAACTTAAATTGAACTCTAATGAGCGAACAACACTGAACACAACTTAAACAACTGTGTGCAGACTTAGGAAGATTTCTTGGACGATGCAATCTGTGATTGCTGATAAGAATCTTTCTGTCATGGTTTAAACAAATTTCGAACTAAGTAAATTTAAATATTTTTACAGCCCCGAGACGACGGAGACACAAACATCTTGACCGGGTCATTTAAAAATTATTCAACCAATTAAATAATCAACTAATACTGACAAATTTGAAAACACGATTTTATGTTAATCGTGTTCTGTTTTGCAGGTTTATTTGGAGACATAAAAATAAAATTTCACTGTAGTTTTCTTTAGCATGTTATTGGGTGTGCCAACTCTGTTTTGCGGGACGACATTCTGAAGTTGATAAGGTTAACAAAAAAATAACAAAGCTTCAAAACAAAATGACAAAAATAAAACAAAACAACAAAAAAACAAAACGACATGACATAAAACCTTTAGGGTAGAATCAAATTTATAGAAATCTATTAGCCTAGAAATAAACATTTGATGTTTCTTTTCTTGACCTTTACATCTTAGAAGAATGAGTGTTAACGTTAATGGGGAGTTTTTTTACATAAATTTAGAATTGCATGAGATGTAAATAACTATAAGAGCTTGCTCCTATAGGAAAACAAAAAATTTAGAATAGGTGATTAACCTAAATCTCTAATTATCACACATTTTATGTGGTTTTCCTTATATGATAATTTGACATCCTAGGGTATTATCTCACTATAAAGAGAATTTGACATCCTAGAGTCTTGAAAAAGCATCCAAATTCGTTGAATCTTCTAGAAATAGGGGCTGAACCAACATTGGCGTCGTCGGTGCCCATCCTGGCGCTATCGGAGCCAGTGTTCGCAATTTAGGTCGATGCTCACTGTCACTAATTCTGGCCCTGACGGTGCTGAAAAAATTTTCAACTTCTTTATTTTTGCTCCAAATTTCATTTTTTTTGCTTCCTTTTAGCTTCCTTTTTGCTTCAAGTCCTAAAATTCAACAACAGACAAGAAAACATAAAAATAACTTTCATTAAAGTGCAATATCACTAAAAATGAGTATAAAATATGGGTCTAAAATGCATATATATTTGGTGTATCAAAGTCCCCCAAACTTACATGTTACTTGTCCTCAAGTAACTCCTCTATTATATAAAAATATGACTTATGGTAACGAATTTAACTTCTAGATTTCCATATCTTAGTCTACTAAATACAATAACATAACTAAAGAAAAATTCAAAACAACTCCAGTTAATACTAAAGGTATATGAATAGTTAGTAATCAAGTCTAGAATTTTTTATTCTCTATTCTTTTCAAGAAAAATTACAAATTGTCATATTAAAGCCACTTAAAGTATTCATATGAAAAAGAACCTCATAAAACTTTACTAGCAAATAAACTAATACTCAAATAAAAGTTTAGAAAATGTAGCAAGCCTTCTTTTTTAAATTGATTCAAGGGAAGCCAATTTTTAATTAGGCATCTCCTCACGCTTCTCCCCACATCTTTTCATTTCTTTTTCTTTTCTTTTCTTTTTTTTTCTTTTCTTTCCTTTTCTTTTTTTTTTCTTTTATTTCATGTGAGGATTACTATATCTGGATAGCCTTTAATGATTTTGAACTTCACTATCCTCTTCTTAAAGTCAAAAACTTGTCACATTTCTTCACTTAACAAATTTATATTAGCTTAAAGATTTTATAAAGTTTAATTCTCTTCTTTTTACATGAACCTTTAAGATTTTTAATATTTCAAAAATACAATTTTCTTTACTAAAAATAGAAAAACATAGTCTTTTTCTTTTATACCAAATATCTTAATCTCTAAAATTAACCTTTATTATTGAAAATTTTTACTTAAGTTGACTATATATTTAGAAACATAAACATAGTTATCTAAAGAACTCCTAATACCAAAGGTCATGTTAAATTTAAAATTTTTGAAAATATAGCTAAGTGAGAACAAATAAATTTAAGTTTCTTTCCTTAAAAAGGAATTTTTCTTTCCCCCCAAACTTAAAATTTTAAAAGATTTAGTATGAAGAACTGAAAAAATAAAGGGTGAAAGAAAACATTAAATACATAAAGAAAAGACATACTTATTGAAGGTTCTGGTTTTGAAACTTTAATTCTGAAATACTGCAGATGCTAATAGAAAAAGCTAAAAGATTTAAAACATTAAATTGCGCATAATACATATAAAATCTGCTGAAAAACAGTTAATTACAATACATTTAATAAAATACAAAAACTAACAATATAATTAAATTAAATTCCAAAAATGAAAACAGCTTTACAAACTACAGTTCACAACTCAACATAACAACAAAACAAAGTCTCACAATCAAACAAACAGTCTCAACAATATAAAAAAACTAACAACACAATAACAAAGTACAGTCAAACATAAAATAAGAAAATCAAATCACCAATCATCATCATCTTCTTCTTCTACATCCAAATTCTGCAGCTGATATGTAATAAAAATAGGGTGAGTAGGAAACTGAACAGAATGATCACCCTCCATGTATCTCACCAACGCATCATCATAAGAAGCATCATATTCAAACTTTTTCCATATCAAATCATCAGTGTAAGCATTTCTAGCCACCCGTAGGGCTCGACCTACTTCCCGCCCGAAAGAACTGAATCCATGTTTTGCAACCTATGGTCCATTCTTAAGATATCTCCCTGCTGGATCATCATCTGGTCCAATAGTTCTCGAAGAGTAGGGTCACTAGAATTAGGGGTTCTCGAAGAAGAAGGAATATCTCTGGTTTTACTTCCAGATCTCCAATAAACATGAGATTCATATGTCTTTATATTGTAAGGCCTAATAGGTCTTAGAGGCTCAATCCTATCTTCAACGAGTCTAAAATCAACTCCTGCCTGTTCACAAATTGTAAGAATAAGTGCAGGGTGTGCTAAACCACCAGTGGTCTTTCCCAAAGCAACAAATCTAGTGTTCATATAGATAGAGCCTACATTTATCCTCATCATCTGTTGAATACAGAAGTTCGGGATAGCTCTATCCTTTTTCACCTCACTATGATGATTTGTCGGAATCATTCTTTTAGAAATAAAGTAGTTTCAGACCATAAATACTACATTAAGCATAGAAAGAGAAAGTTTACCTTAACAACATTTTTTACTTTCCAAGTCCCTCTTCTATCAGTAAGAAAAGAAATAACTTCATATAAGGCCACATTAGTAGCAGAAAATGATTTATACTGACAACTATAACATCTTACAACTGATAAAACTCATTAATTTTTCTTGGAGAAAACTCCACAAAAGTCTTCAGAAGCTTTAGTAAATTTGGCATAGAATTCCATCACTACACCAATAATTGTATTAGCAGTAAAATAACAGAAATTTTCCCATTGTCGAGCATTGATTAATCGCTCGACTTTTCCACTTGGATTTTTAAAACCACTATCCAGAATTACTTTCTTATGCTTAAGTAGACTATTGAATCGAGCACTAGCCCTAAAGCTAACAAGTTTTTGTTCATCATAATCTACTTTTCTTTTTTCTTTTGCTCGTTCTTGGTGCCATGGGAAATCTAGAGAAAAATAAAAAAAATTGAATAAATTCTAAAAATTCTGAAAATCACAAACTAAAGTGCTTTATACTTAAATCTACTAAGTAAGAGTTCTTCACCAAAGGATTTTCTCAAAACCTCTCAAAAAATTCCAAATTTTTTCAGATCTTGGCAATGTGAGATAAATCCTTGGTGAAAACCAAAATTGCATAGTTCAAAGTGTATCTCTTACCTAGAGAAGATAAAATCCAAAGTTCCTTTGCCTTAAAATTTCCTTAATCCAAGAAAATGAGAGCCCTAGGTGCAAAAATCAGAGGTTGAAGGTGTCTCAATGGGTAAAAATGGTGGTTTATGGTGAAAATTCCGAATTTTAAAGGGTAAAGGCTGTTCTCAAGTTGAGGGCGCTATCGGCGCCCATGCCAGCGCCGTCAGCGCTGAAGGCCTAAAAATTTCGTTTTTTAATTTTTTCAATTTTGAATTTCCTTTCAATTTTCTCCAATGTCTTTTAAGTATTTTTAGACACAATTTTTTATCTAACAATAATTCACAAACAAACATTTTCACAAACACATTTTTCTAATTACACTTTCACACATTTTTCTAATTACACTTTTACAAACACATTTTTCTAATTACACTTTCACACATACTAAATTATAAATCATCATCAAAATTAAGCCACAACTCTAAACACTGACATAAAATTATACACACAATCAAAGTTCAGAATTCTAAAGCAAAGCAAACTAAATCAAATCCACAGAATCATAATAAGTACATACATATTTTAAATTAGTAGAGGGATTCCAAATTCTTTAATTATTCTGCCTCACCTATAGTGCTTTCCCTTCCTTTGATATCTCCCGTCGACTGTTAATGAACATACAGATTATAGAAGGGTCAGTACGCGAATTGATCAGTCAAATTTTCTTTGATCCATCCTTTTTATTTAAACGTGTGCACTAATTCTGCTTCAAATGTTCTAGTATGATCAAAATTCTCTTTCATCCTCCAATCTAGGTAATCAAAAAAGTACTTAAGATCTCCTATTGCATTCATAATACTCTGAAGTTCTCTTTCAATTTTCTTCAATTTCTTTTCTACAGCAAGTGAACTTCCAACCTTTGGTGGCATCAATAGAATTGAAGCATGTGATGAATGATCTAAGATAGTATCTAATGCTTCATTCTCATTCCTAACATAATTATCATCAATAGAAATCATGGGCTCCCAAGGTAATAAAACTTTTTTCCAACTTTCATATGGAACTTAAGATTGACTACAAAGTAGGAAAATTGTGGAAGGATGCCCAAGTCCATAAATTGGCCCATTCATAATAATACCCATAATAGAATTAAATTTGATAGATCCTATATCAATGGGTTTTTCCATTTGAATGCAATAATTCAAAATGGCATTTTCTTTGGTGATTCTACTAATCTACATGATAGGGAGTAATTTTGAAGAAATGAAGAAATGCCACTACTTTAATATTGGATTAAGCAATGAAGCAGAGAAACTAACATATACTTCTTCTCGCATTTCCCAAATATCACTTTCATTCATCATAAAATTATAGACATCTTTCATCAAATCTCTGGTAGGGATGAAACTTGTATAATGACAGATTGGAACATTTCTATCAAATACAACTCATTGATTCGCTCATGAGTAAATGGTATAGCCTTACCTCATATGAAGACAACTCTTTGGGTAATTCCTTCACTAATGGTACAACAACTGCAGTGGTAGTGTAGCACAGAACTTCCCATCGCCTTTGTACAATGATTTTATCAATCAGAGAACTTGGATTAATCAATCCGTGATTGACAAAGCCTCTCTCCTTGATAAGCCTCTTCTTTGTAATAACTTTGTCGTATAATCTTTGTGCATCAAAACTGATAAACTTTCTTCTATTAAAAACTCAATACCAGGAAGTATTTCTTGAATTAGAGGCCATGGAATTCAAAAATAGGAAGTTTCTGGTCATCCTAAGCAGTTTTTAGGACTTTAAAAACACCTCCTCGTGGTTATTACGGAGCAAAATCCCGCTAAAGTCCACCAAAATCTGCCAAAACCGTCAAACTGCTATCGGCGTCATTGGCGCTGTCAGCGCTTTGGTCTGTTTGCGAGCTTCATCGGCGCTAGAGACCAAATTCACGTCTTTTCATTTTTATTCATTTTGATTCCAAATTTTTCTCTAATACAAATATTTGTCTTAATTTATAATATATAAAATTGTGTAGGATTATTATATACTAATATATAAACACTTATCAAACAAAATAGGAATATATATATATATATAT
>JXCR01067444.1:38003-52163 GCA_002079205.1 Phalaenopsis hybrid cultivar
TATATATATATGGGTCATCCCAAAAATAGAATTTTGAATCATATATAAATTTCTTTAATTGTGGATTTTTGAGTTTTACGTGGTAGAATATCACTTACAATATAATTTGCTATATCAACATACCATGGTACATTCATTTCATCAATACTATACAATTGTTCATCAGGGAAATTCCCTAAAATTTCATTTGCAAAATTAGTTAATATTTCTCTTTCTAGTCTAGACAAATGATCAGCTATTTGATTATCATTCACTTTCTATCAACTACGGTAAAATCAAACTTTTCCAATAGAAGTATACATCTAATTAATCTTGGTTTAGCATCCTTCTTTTGCATCAAGTATTTAATAGCAGAATAATTTGTATGCACAATACATTTAGTTCCAATTAAGCAAGGTCTAAATTTATCAAAGACATAAACAATAGCGAGTAACTCTCTTTCAGCATTAGTGTAATTAATTTGAGCATCATTTAGAGTTTTTCTAGCATAATATTTTAGTTTAAAAACATTGTTATGCCTTTGTCTTAACACAGCCCCAATAACATAATCACTAGCATTGCACATTATTTCAAATGGTTTCTCCCAATCCAGTGGGAATATTATAGGTGCAGTGATTAATTTTTCTTTCAATAATTCAAATGCTTTTATGCATTGCTCATTAAAATCAATTTTGGTGTCCTTTTCTAATAGTTTCCATAATGACTTAGTTATTTTAGAAAATTTTTTTTATGTAACGCCTGTAGAAACCAACATATCCTAAAAAGCTTCTTACCCCTTTAACATTAGTTGGAGGTGGTAATTTTTAAATAACTTGAAGTTTTGCAAGATCTACTTCCATGCTATTTTTAGAAATTTTATGCCCAAGTACAATTCCTCCTGCAACCATAAATTGACATTTTTCCCAATTTAGTACTAGGTTGATTTTTTCACATACTTCCATAACTTTTTCTAAATTATTTAAACATAATTCAAACGATGTTCCGAATATCGAAAAATCATCCATAAACACTTTCATTCCATGTTCAACAAAATTGCTAAAGATTAACATCATACATCTTTGAAATGTTGTAGGTGCATTGCATAGTCCAAAAGTCATTCTACAAAAAGCAAATGTTCCATATGGGCTAGTGAATGTTGTGTTCTCTTGATCCTCCGAAGCAATTGGAATTTGGTGATAATCGGTATATCCATCTAAAAAGCAATATTATTTGTTTTTAGTTAATCTATCCAACATTTGGTCTAGAAAATGTAAAGGAAAGTGATTTTTTCTGGAGGCCATGTTTAATTTTCTATAGTTAATAGAAATTCATCAATAGTAACTTGTCTTATTGGTATTAATGCATTTTTCTCGTTTTCTTCAACGATCACTCCTCCTTTATTTGGAACACAATGAATTGGACTTACCTAAGAACTGCGTGAAATTAGATATATAATTCCAACATCTAGCCATTTTAAAATTTCTTTTTTACAACTTCTTTCATTATTAGGTTTAATCTCCTATGAGGATCAACTTTAGGTTCATATTGTTCATCTAATAGGATTTTGTGCATACAAATAGAAGGACTAATTCCCTTAATATCTGCTAAAGTCCATCAAAAAGCCTTTTTATATTTTCTTAACATCTCAATTAGTTTTTGTTCTTGAATTTTTGGTAATTCAAAAGATACAATAACAGGCAATGTAGATGCCTCTCCTAAAAACACATATCTTAAATGGGCAGGTAATATTTTCAGTTCCAGTTCAGGGGGCTTAATACTTGAAGGAATAAGATTTTTATTATCATTTTCCGACAAGTCTAAAGTTTCAAATTTTCCCTGAATGTAATCCAAATCTTCTTCTTTTATTTCATCATTTTTTTTCAAAAAAGTCTCCTTGCTTTAATTTATCTTCAAACTCATTCTTAAATTGCTCATTACTTAGATAATCAGTTACTTCCATCCTAAAACATTCATTATCTTTTTCTATTGTTCGATTTTTCATAGCTTTTGCAATATTAAATGTTACTTCTTGATCATTAACTCTTATTATTAATTCTAATTTTTGTACATCTATCACAGCTCTCCCTATTTCATAAAATGGTCTCACCAAAACAATAAGAATTTATTTATCTTCCTCCATATCCAATACTATTAAGTCTAGAGGGAAAATAAATTTATCCACTTTTACCAATACATCCTCTATAACTCCTTTTGGATAAGTTATTGTTTGATCAGTTAACTGAAGAGTTATAGTAGTAGGGGAAATCTCTCCCAAATCTAAACATTTAAAGATAGATAAAGGCATAAGATTGATACTCGCTCCTAAATCACATAAAGCTTTTCCAAAAAACTTTTCACCAATAGCACAAGGTATAATAAAAGTACCAGGATCTTTTAATTTTTCAGGAAGCTTTGTCTGAATAATAGCACTACACTCTTCACCGAGTGCAACAGTCTCATGATCTGTAAACTTCCTTGTTCAGTATATCCTTAATAAATTTCACATATCTTGGCATTTGTTCCAAGGCTTCAACAAAGGGAATGTTTATTGTTGTTTGTTTAATGATTTCTATAAGTTTTGTAAATTGTTTATTTTTGTTCTTCTACTTCACTCTTTGAGGAAATGGTGGTAATGGTTTTTCTAAAGGACCTTATGTTTGTTCATTTCCATTTTGCTCACTCTCCATTGCTTCCTTCTCTTCATCAACTTTAGTTTCTCTTTGGATCCTTGTTTCAACTACTTTTCCACTTCATAATTGAATAGCTTTAATTTGCTCCTTATTTTGATCTTTTGGATTAAGGAATTGTAGAAGGTCTATTAGTGAGTGCAGCAACAAGATGTCCTAATTGATTTTCAATATTTCTAAAAGCAGCCCCTTGATTCTGTATTTGATTTCCCATGTTTAACAATACTTTTTCAATCATCAATTTCTTTTCCTTAACTTATGGGTTAGGATTAGAGTTAAATCCAGGAGGATAATAAGCTCGATAACTAGGATTTCCTTGGTTATTCAAATTTTCGAAGGGATTCACCAAATTATTATAATTATTCCAACTAAAATTAGGGTGATTTTTTCATCCAGGATTATAAAGTTAGAATAGACATTATTATTTTGATTTTTTATAGCATTTAAAGTTTCATAAGATGACTGAGTATCAATGATCTGTCATAGTGAATTTTCCTCTAATATTGGGGGTATTTGAGAATAGTTCACTCCTATTTAATCAATCTTTTTGAAATAGCAGATATTTTAGATTCTAAAATAGACATTGCATCAGAATCATGAAAACTAGCTACTCTCTTAGGATTTACCCTTTCGGAGGGACATTGAAAATTGTTAGTAGTCATTTCTTCAATTAAAGAATATGCTTCATCAAAAGATTTTGACATTAGTGATCCACCTGCAGCAGCATCTATAATAGATCTAAGTGATCCTACTAATCCATTAAAAAACGTTTGAAATATTAATCAATCTTGTAGAGCATGGAGTAGACATTTGCTAAGAAGATCTTTAGATCTTTCCGAAGCTTCATATATCGATTCCCCTTTAAACTGATAAAAAGATGTAATATCATTTCTAAGCTTAGCAGTTTTCGAGGGTGGAAAATATTTAGTTAAGAATTTTTGTGATAGTTCTCCCCAAATTCTGATAGGTCCAGGTGCTAATGAATTTAACCAAGCCTTGGCTTTATCCCTTAAAGAAAAAGGAAAAAGTCTAAGCCTGTAGCATCATTAGACACTCCGTTATTTTTAAAAGTAGCACAAATTTCAAGAAAACCAGCAAGATGTAAGTTTGGATCTTCAGTAGGTGTTCCTCCAAACTGATTATTTTGTACCATTTGGATAATAACAGGTTAAGTACAAATGAATTAGTAGCAACATCAGGATTTTAAATAATCAAGTGAAGTTCATCTACTGCCGGATTAGCGTAATCTTTTAAAGGTCTTTATCGATTTTTATTTATTTTATTATTTAAGCTATTCACCATTTCGTTTAAGTTTTTAATTTCTTTGTGTTGTTTTCAAATTTTTTTAATAGTACGTTCTAATTCTGAATCGTAAGGTACTAAACCTTCAGATCCAATANATTTTTGTACATCTATCACAGCTCTCCCTATTGCATAAAATGGTCTCACCAAAAAAATAAGAATTTATTTATCTTCCTCCATATCCAATACTATTAAGTCTAGAGGGAAAATAAATTTATCCACTTTTACCAATACATCCTCTATAACTCCTTTTGGATAAGTTATTGTTCAATCAGTTAATTGAAGAGTTATAGTAGTAGGGGAAATCTCTCCTAAATCTAAACGTTTAAAGATCGATAAAGGCATAAGATTGATACTCGCTCCTAAATCACATAAAGCTTTTCCAAAAAACTTTTCACCAATAGCACAAGGTATAATAAAAGTACCAGGATCTTTTAATTTTTCAGGAAGCTTTGTCTGAATAATAGCACTAAACTCTTCACTGAGTGCAACAGCCACATGATCTGTAAACTTCATTTTCTTGTTTAGTTTATCCTTAATAAATTTCACATATCTTGGCATTTGTTCCAAGGCTTCAACAAAGGGAATGTTTATTTTTATTTGTTTAATGATTTCTAAAAGTTTTGTAAATTGTTTATCTTTGTTCTTCTACTTCAGTCTTTGAGGAAATAGTGGTAATGGTTTTTCTAAAGGACCTTGTGTTTGTTCATTTTCATTTTGGTCACTCTCCATTGCTTCCTTCTCTTCATCAACTTCAGTTTCTCTTTGGATCCTTGTTTAAACTTCTTTTCCACTTCGGAATTGAATAGCTTTAATTTGCTCCTTATTTTGATCTTTTGGATTAAAGAATTGTAGAAGGTCTATTAGTGAGTGCAGTAACAAGATGTCCTATTTGATTTTTAATACTTCTAAAAGCAACCCCTTGATTTTGTATTTGATTTCCCATGTTTAACAATACTTTTCCATCATCAATTTCTTTTCCTTAACTTATGGGTTAGGATTAGAGTTAAATCCAGGAGGATAATAAGCTCAATAACTAGGATTTCCTTAGTTATTCAAATTTTCGAAGGGATTCGCCGAATTATTATAATTACTCCAACTAAAATTAGGGTGATTTTTTCATCCAGGATTATAAAGTTAGAATATAGATTATTATTTTGATTTTTTATAGCATTTAAAGTTTCATAAGATGATTGAGTGTCAATGATCTGTCCTAGTGAATTTTCCTCTAATAATGGGGGTATTTGTGAATAGTTCACTCCTATTTAATCAATCTTTTTTGAAATAGCAGATATTTGAGATGCTAAAATAGACATTGCATCAGAATCATGAAAACTAGCTACTCTCTTAGGATTTACCCTTTCAGAGGGACATTGAAAATTTTTAGTAGTCATTTCTTCAATTAAAGAATATGCTTCATCAAAAGATTTTGACATTAGTGATCCACCTGCAGAAACATCTAAAATAGATCAAGTGATCCTACTAATCCATTAAAAAAAGTTTGAATTATTAACCAATCTGGTAGAGCATGGAGTAGACATTTGCTAAGAAGATCTTTAGATCTTTCCCAAGCTTCATATATCGATTCCCCTTTAAACTGATAAAAAGATGTAATATCATTTCTAAGCTTAGCAGTTTTTGAGGGTAGAGAATATTTAGTTAAGAATTTTTGTGATAGTTCTCCCCAAATTCTGATAGGTCCAGGTGCTAATGAATTTAACCAAGCCTTGGCTTTATCCCTTAAAGAAAAAGGAAAAATTCTAAGCCTGTAGCATCATTAGACATTCCATTATATTTAAAAGTAGCAGAAATTTCAAGAAAACTAGCAAGATGTAAGTTTGGATCTTCAGTAGGTGTTCCTCCAAACTAATTATTTTTTACCATTTGGATAATAATAGGTTTAAGTACAAATGAATTAGTAGCAACATCAGGATTTTGAATAATCAAGTTAAGTTCATCTACTGTCGGATTAGCGTAATCTTTTAATGGTCTTTGTCAATTTATGTTTATTTGATTATTTAAGTTATTCACCATTTCGTTTAAGTTTTTAATTTCTTTTTGTTGTTTTCAAATTTTTTTAATAGTACGTTCTAATTTTGAATCGTAAAGTACTAAACCTTCAGATCCAATATTTCACATAAATAAATATAATAAGCAAAGAAAAACTTCTTAAAAATGATTCTTAAATAAAAATAAATATTTTTTTTGGATTTTTGGATTTTTTTATTTTTTTAATTTTTAAATTTTCTATATATAATTATCTCTAAATTTCCTATTTTACCAAATCTTTTTAATTTACCGTTACCTTCCCCGACAACGGTGTCAAGAACATGATCCCACAGAGAAGACTTAAATTTGAAATGATAAATTTACTAAGAAATTCAAAGAAAGTCAAAAAAAAATTAATGTCACTAATTTCAAATGTTGAGATGTTATCAGAACTAAATTATTTAACTAATAAAAAAACTAAAATACAGAGTTTAAACAGTAACTACTAAACTATTAAACTATGCTTATGTGATGAATATATCTTATGTGAAATTTCTCACTGCAATGAGATTTTGGTAAAATGAGATGAGATAAATGGTTAAAATATGTATTATGCCAAATAGGAGCAATTTTAATTCTCTACCCTGATATAGTGTCATAGAAAATCATTGGCTAATCCTAGGTTTAGTCTCCAAATCCGTGGGTAGGCTAGGAGGATACTAGCTCCCACTCTAGAGCTCCCACTTCCCTTTACCTGAAGGCTAACTCTCGATTTAGTTTTTAAACACTAAGACAAAATTAGAGATTTTAGTCTGTCACTCTAAAGATTCTCCAATTCTACACCCAACAAAGTATATTTCCCTATTTATTTGCTCTTAACTCCATGAACGAAGTTCTCCTTCATGAAATCAAATGTGATCCTCACTCTATTGTAGAACTCATACTCCATTTCTTGGATCATATGTTTCAAAAAATATTTTAACAATTTAATTGGCCAGATAATAAAGTAAATTAAGTCGGAGTTGAAAAATTATCACAATTTCTTTTATATTTTAATATTGGCACATCTATATTATCTCTTCATTTCATCATATCTCAGAGTAGGGAGAAAGATAAAATAAACTACTTAGACTTCATGAGAAAGATAAAAAAAAAACAAATTTTATAAATAATAGAAAGTTTATACAATGCTAATAAACAAACAACACTTATCTGAAACTCTTTCTCAAAGAAAATCCCTTGTAGCCTCTTCTAGAAAATATAGGTAGAAGAAATCTCTCACTTTTCTCCTTCTCTAACACTCTTAGAGAAGAGTTCACACTTAATCTCTCCTTAAAACTCTAAATTATAAGAACAATGGACTATAAATTGTTGTGGAATGAAAAATGGAAGAATGTGTGATGCATAGAAGGTTGAATTGGGACGATGAGATGTTAGGAAGAGTCACTTTTCTAATCAATTTTGGCCCCAAATAAAGCCTAGAGTCGGTTTTCCAATAGGTGCCTCCAAAAACTCTTCAAAAAAGCATCCAAATCCATTAAATCTTCTAGAAATAGGGGCTCAACTAACATTGGCGCCTTCGGTACCAGTGTTTCGCAATTTAATTCAATGTCACTGTCAAACGGCGCCGTCGGCGCTGCTTCTGGCACCGTTGGCGCTGAAAAAATTTTCAACTTCTTCGTTTTTGCTTCAAATTTCATCATTTTTGCTTCCTTTTTGCTTCAATTCCTAAAATTCAACAACCTGTAAGAAAACATAAAAATACCTTCAATTAAAGTGCAATATCACTAAAAAGGAGTATAAAATATGGGTTTAAAAATGCATATACTTTTGGTGTATCACTCCACGAGTAAAAAGAAAAAAGCTTACTGGAGATTTTGACATGAGAAAATTCATCATTTATAAGGCGAAACAGAGTTACAACACTCAAATTGACTAGAGAAAATTAATCGAGGAACAGGCATTTACTAACCCGGGTGGCAAGATCGAGAGGTTGATTGTCTCTAGAAATTTGGAGAGGTTTTGCTACTTCACTACAATAGCTATTGTGCCTATGATTTAGGAGTTCTATGCCAATTTTTGATTCACTACTGATGATCACATCCTTGTGAGAGGTAAACAAGTTGGATTTTCAAGAGAAAGGATAAATGCATTTTATGGATTTAAGAATGCATTTCATTGTGAATAAGTTGCATTCGTGATGAGTGATTTTTTAGTAGATGAAGTAATAGCCTTTCTGACTGATGGAAGGGGAGAATAAAAAATTAAGAATAAAAGAAAGTTAATTTCTCCGCTTTCATGTTGACTTTTCAGTCAAAAGTGTGACATTACTTCATCTTTGCTAGGTTGCTTCCAACAAATCATCTAAGTTAAGTAACAAAAGATAGAGTTGTGCTAAACTTCTGCATTTACAAAATGAAGGCAGTAGATATTGGTGCTCTTATAGTACATCATGCTTGGAGTATAGCCAGGAGTGCTACAGCTAGTGGTTTGGGATACCTTGCCTTGATTTTCACTTTATGTGAACAATCAAGAGTAGAGTCTCATAGGAATGAAGAGAAGTTGTAGCCTTAGAATCCTATTAGAAAGCATACGGTTTAAGGATTTAAATCATTTACTGAGTCTAGGAGTGAAGGTAGTGATAGACCCTCAATATTTGCTGCAGGGCCATCTACTTCTCGCTCTACTTCACTTGAGAATATTATGGAGTAGCTTAAGATTCAACAAATGGATATTGTGAATATGCAAAATAGAGTTTGAGTAATTTAAGCAAGGAATGATTATAATGATGAATATAAGCAGTGGAGAGTTCAACATGATATAACATATGAGGAGGTGTGGTTAGATATTAGGGTTGAATACAATGTAGAATTTCCAACCTACCTCAGATTCACTCCTTATATGCCAGATCTTGAGGATTAAGCAGAAGAAGAAGAAGATGATGATGTGGAAGAAGATGAAGACTGAAATTTTAGGATTTTAATTTGTTTGATTTTTATTTTGACTGTTTATAGTTTGTTTGGTTTGAAAATGTTAAGATATGAACTTTCATTTTAATCTTGTACTGTGGACTTGATCGTAATAGTAACTGTAGATTTTTACTTTTTCTGTATTTTAAGTATTTTCATTTTTTGTTTTTATTTTTAATTATCAACAAATACTTTCTAATATATTATGTTTCATTTAATGTTTTAAAGCCTGTATTTTCAAAGTTAGTACCTGCAGTATACAGAGCCCAGTTTCATATTCAGAATTTCTCTACATGTTAGTTTTTATTTTCATGCATTTATTGTTTTCCTTCACCTACAAAATCTTATCCTAAACATTTTTATTTACTTAAGAATTTAAAATTGGGGGAACGAAAAATTTTTTTTAAAAAAAGAAGAAAACTAAATTTATTCTTTCTTAATTAACTATATTTTTAAAAATTAATATAACATGACCTGAGATATTAAGATTTAAATTTAAATTACTATATTTATGCTTGTAAANTAAAGTTAGTACCTGCAGTGTACAGAGCCCAGTTTCATATTCAGAATTTCTCTACATGTTAGTTTTTATTTTCATGCATTTACTGTTTTCCTTCACCTACAAAATCTTATACTAAATATTTTTAATTACTTAAGAATTTAAAATTAGGGAAACAAATTTTTTTTTTTAAAAAGAAGAAAACTAAATTTATTTTTTCTTAATTAACTATAATTTTAAAAATTAATATAACATGACCTGAGATATTAAGATTTAAATTTAAATTACTATATTTATGCTTGTAAATATTATGGTATATTTAGGTAAAAGTTTTTAATAATGAAGGTCAATTCTAAAGTTAAAGATATTTTGCATGAAAGGATAAGACTATGTTTTTCTATTTAGAGTAAAAGAAATTGTAATTTTGAAGTATAAAGAATCTTAGAGTTTCATGTAAGAAGAAATGAATGAAACTTTATGAAAAATCATAATACTAATATGAATTTATAAAGTAAAGAACAGTAAAAAGCATTAACTTTTAGAAGAGGATAGTGAAGTTCAAAATTATTAAAGGCTATCCAAATATAGTAATCCTCACTTGAAAAAGAAAAANGGTAAAAAGCCTTAACTTTAAGAAGAGGATAGTGAAGTTCAAAATTATTAAAGGCTATCCAAATATAGTAATCCTCACTTGAAAAAGAAAAAGAAAAGAGAGGATTGAAAAGATCCTAAAAGAAAAGAAGAAAAGAAAAAGAAAAGAAAATAAAAAAAAAAGAAAAGGAAGAAAGAGAAAAAAAATGTGTGTGAGGAGAAGCTTGAGGAGATGCCTAATAAGAAATTGGCTTCACTTGAATCAACTCAAGAAAAAGACTTTATTGCATTTTCTAAACTTGTATTTGATTATTAGCACCTTTATGAGTAAAGTTTTCATGAATTTCCTTTTCATATGGATATTTTATATATCCTTGATATGACAAATTACAATTCTTTTTGAAATGAATAGAGATTCATAAATCTTAGATTTGATTACTAAGTACTCTTAGACTTAGATTTTGAATCTAAGTTATTAAAAGTTTTATTTAAATTTTACTTTTTTATTTATGAAACTAAATTATAGAAGTTTATTAGTTAATCTTTATCCTAAGTCATATATTTTTATGTAGTTAAAGTGTCACTTGAGGACAAGTAACATTTAAGTTAATGTGATATTGGTACACTAAATTAATATATTCTTTTAAGTCTACAATTAATGCTTATTTTTTGTTAGATAGCACTTTATTTTCTTTTTTTTGTTGCAGGTATATAAATTTTAGGCATTTGGAGCAAAGTAGCAAAAATGACGAAATTTGGAGCCAAAATAACGAATTTTCTGATTCTGGCACTTGAGCACCAGAACTATTTCCTGAAGCGCTACTTTGCAAAAAGTTGGTGCCTGAAGCACCAGAGCTAGTGCCTAAACTGTCATTTTATAGAGAATTGGCGCTTGAAGCACCACAACCCAGAACAACACGCTCTTAAGAAATTTGGCACCTGAAGCGCCAGAACCAGCACTAGAGACGACTTCTTACAAACTAAGGTAGTTCAAAACAAATTTTGCACAAATTTCGAAGGGACCACTTGTTCTAAATTCCCCATGGAGTGATTCAATGCATCTAGATAGTTTGGAAGGTTCTTTCATGAAGGGATATGTCTCTTGGATTAATAGATATGTCTTTTAAAATTCAAAAGGGTTGACTTTTGGAGAGAATTTTGGAGGGAATTTTGAATTCTTTTTGGAGGGAGGCAATCTTTAATAAAAGAGAGGAAAGTCTAGGGCATTAAAGGTGACCCGAGGGGTTTTTGAAGAAGAAGCGTGAGAGAGGGTTTTGAAAGAGAAGAAGAGGAGGCATATGAAAGAGAGAGAAAGTTAAGGACTTAGTGATGTTCTTCTAGTGTTGTAAGAGGAGAGGAAAGGTGAGAGATTTCTTCTTCATTACAGTTCTAGGAGAGAATTGAGAGTGCTTATAAAGAGGGAAAGTGCTTGAAGAGAACTTCCAGGGATTTTCTTGGGAAGGACTGTAAGATAACTTGTGTCTTTTATTTTTTTTTGTTTTTATAAACTTGTTTTTATATATGAAATCCATGTTTTGTTGTTTCCTTCTCATTAATTATGAGTAGTCTTTTTTATCCTTCTCCCTACTTTGAGTTATAGTTTTGTAAAGAATTAATTTTATTTTACAGGGTTTTAAATGTCAATATTTTGTGATGATTCAATCTCTGATCTTCATTTACTTTTTGATCTAGCCAATTGAAATGTTAAAATGTTTTCAGAAACATATGTTCGAATTGGGCTATTATTTCTACAACATATTGAGTATCACATTTGATTCCATGGAAGAGGATGTCATCCATGGGGTTGAGTACGAAAAAATAAAGAAATATAATTTTTTGGATGCAGAATTGGAGATTTTATATTGAGAGATTAAAATCCCCAATTTCATTTTTTTGATTGGAAACTAATGCAAGATTCTTAGACCTCAGAAGAATGAGTAGTGGGAGCTTTGGAGTGGCAGCTGGTATCCTCCCAGCCTAACCACGAAATTAGGGACAAAACTCTGGATTAGTCAATGTTCCTTATGCACTTGGAAGAGGGTAAAGAATTGGATTAATCCTATTTGGTACAATACAATTTTTATATAATTTGAAATGATTTTATTTTCTTCACAATCCATAAACTTATTGTAAAGGGGAATGATGCTTTCTTAAATTTGAACTCTTTGTCACAAAAACTTTGTTTAGATTACATATGTTTGCTTTTGAAAGTTTAGCAATTAGTTTAATTAACTTAGTTCTTTTAACTACATTTTATTTAGCATACACTAAATTGCTTTAGATTTAAATTTTGTATTTCACTTTTGTAGTTTAAATAATATTTTATATTATAGTCATAAGAATTTACCTATAAGCATTTCCAGCTTCCCTGTGGGATCGATATCTAGAACTCCATTAGAGTTTTTTATTACTTGAGCGATACATATACTTGCGTTATTATTATGAGATTTGGCAGTTTAAATATTTTTAAAATGATAAAATTATTTCTAATAAAGTTATTTTTGTTTGGTTTACATTACATAATTATTATTATAAATGCTATGTGTATTTTGTAATATTAAAAAATATTTACAAAATTAGCACATACAAATCCGCCACATCATAGTCCCCAAGCTTTCCTTCCAACCTCTTGAGTTGGATGTGAGTCCCTGAGCTTTTCTCCTCAGTGTAGCAAATTTGAAATTCACTTTCACTATCTCTTAGGTTAGATGTGAGTCCCTGAGCTTTTCTTCCCAACATGGCTCATCACCTCTTAAGTTGGATGTGAGTTCCTAAGCTTTCCTTCTCAATGTAGCAAATTTGAAATTTCCTTCCGCTACCTCTTCCGTTGGATATGAGTCCCCGAGCTTTCCTCCCCAATGTAGCTTGTCACCACTTAGTATGAATATGAATCCCCGAGCTTTCCATTTTAATGCGACATCCTTCGCTACCTCTTGAATCAGATGTGATTCCCTGAGCTTCCCTTCTCAATGTAGCAAATTTTTAATTTCCTTCTGTTACCTCTTAGGTTCGATGTGAGTCCCCGAGCATTCCTTCCTAATGTAGCTCATCACCTCTTATGTTGGATGTGAGTTGCCGAGCTTTCCTTCTTAAGGTAGCAAATTTGAAATTCCCTTGTGTTGCCTCTTGGGTTGGATGCGAGTCCTCAAGCTTTCCTTCCCAATGTAGCTCATTCCCTCTTAGGTTAGATTTGAGTCCACGAGCTTTCCTTCCCAATGCAACTCGTCACCTATTAGGTTGGATGTGAGTGGTCGTGCTTTCCTTCCTAATGTCACACCCTTCGCTACCTCTGGAGTGGATGTGAGTCCTCGAGCTTTCCTTCTGAGTGTATTGAATTTGAAATTTACTTTTGCTAGCTCTTTGGTTGGATATGAGTTCCCAAGCTTTCCTTGCAAACGTGGCTCATCAACTCTTAGGTTAGATGTGAGTCCCCGAGCATTCCTTCCTAACATGACACCCTTTGCTACCTCTTGTTTGGATGTAAGTCCTCAAATTTTCCTTATCAATGTAGAAAATTTGAAATTCCCTTCCATTTACCTCTTGAGTTGGATGTCAATCCCAATGTAGCTCATCACCTCATAGGTTGGATGTCACTCACCAAGCTTTCCTTCTTAATGTGAAATCCTTTGCTACCTCTTGAGTTGAATGTGAGTCACTGAGCTTTCCTTCTCAATGTAGAAATTTGAAATTCCCTTCTACCTCTTGGGTGGGATGTGAGTCCTTGAGCTTTCCTTTCTAATGTAACACTCTTCGCTACCTCTTGATTTGGATGTGAGTCCCCAAGCTTTCCTTTTAAATGTAACGAATTTGAAATTCCCTTCCGCTACCTCTTGGGTTGTATGTGAGTCCCCAAGCTTTCCTTCTTAATGTAGATTGTCACCTCTTAGGTTGGATGTGAGTCCCCGTGCTTTCATTTCTAATGTGACACCCTTCACTACCTCCTGAATCGGATGTGAGTCCCCTATCTTTCCTTCTCAGTTTAGCTGTCGGCACTATTTTTGGTGTGGGGTTTGCCCGTAAGAAGCCGTTGGTCATCGGAATTGAAATCCCGTTACATGCTTTGGAAGGACGTTTAAAAAAATTTTAGTTTTGAAAAAGATGAAGTCAAACTGACCCCATAATTTTCATAGTTTAGATGAAAGAG
>JXCR01067444.1:60540-103838 GCA_002079205.1 Phalaenopsis hybrid cultivar
GTTTTGAGTTTCTAATAGTGAGGGTACCTTTTCTAGTTTTCTAAGACTCGTCAGTAGGAAAGTCCTATGGCTAGACCTAGGCTACTAAAGAAATTTCTAGACCTCAACCAAAAGTGAGGTCAACATTAGAAAATTTTAAATTTCTTTCTGTTACCTCTTATGTTGGATGTGATTCCCCGAGCATTCCTTCCCAATGTAGCTCATCACCTCTAGGTGGATGTGAGTCCCCGAGCTTTCCTTCCTTACGTGACACCCTTCGCTACCTCTTGGGTTGGATGTGTGTCCCCAAGCTATCATTCTCAATGTAGCAAATTTGAAATTCCCTTGCGCTACATCTTAGGTTGGATGTGAGTCCTCAAGCTTTCCTTCCCAATGTAGCTTGTCACATCTTAGGTTAGATTTGAGTTCACGAGCTTTCCTTCCCAATGCAGCTCATCACCTTTTAGGTTGGATGTGAGTGGTTGAGCTTTCCTTCCTAACGTGACACCCTTCACTACCTCTTGAGTGGATGTGAGTCCTCGAGCTTTCCTTCTCAGTATATTAAATTTTAAATTCATTTTTGCTAGCTCTTGGGTTGGATGTGAGTCCCCGAGCTTTCCTTCCCAATGTGGCTCATCAACTCTTAGATTGGATGTGAGTCCCCGAGCTTTCCTTCCTAACATGACACCCTTCGCTACCTCTTGATTTGGATGTGAGTCCCCGAATTTTCCTTATCAATGTAGTAAATTTGAAATTCCCTTCCATTTTTCTCTTGAGTTGGATGTCAGTCCCAATGTAGCTCATCACCTCGTAGGTTGGATGTGAGTCACCAAGCTTTCCTTCCTAATGTCACATCATTTACTACTTCTTGAGTTGAATGTGAGTCCCCGAGCTTTCCTTCTCAATGTAAAAATTTAAAATTCCCTTCTACTAACACTCTTCGCTACCTCTTGATTTGGATGTGAGTCCCCAAGCTTTCTTTTTAAATGTAAAAAATTTGAAATCCCATTCCGCTACCTCTTTGGCTGGATGTGAGTCCCCAAGATTTCCTTCTTAATGTAGGTTGGATGTGAGTCCCTGTGCTTTCATTTCTAATGTGACACCCTTCACTACCTCTTTAGTTGGATGTAAGTCCTCGAGCTTTCCTTCTCAATGTAGAAAATTTTCAATTTCCTTTCACTACCTCTTGGGTTGGATGTGAGTCCCCGAGCTTTCATTCCTCATGTAACTCGCCACCTCTTAGGTTGGATGTAAGTCCAGGAGCTTTCCTTCCTAATGCGCACCTATCGCTACTTCTTGAGTTTGATGTGAGTCCCCGAGCTTTCCTTCTCAATGTAGCAAATTTGAAATTCCCTAATGCTACCTTTTTGGATGTGAGTCTCTGAGCTTTCCTTCTCAACGTTGCTCGTCACATCTTAGGTTGGATGTGATTTCCCTAGCTTTCCTTCCTAACGTCAAACCCTTAGCTAGTTATTGAGTTGGATGTGAGTCCACGAAACTTCATTCTGAATGTAGCTAATTTGAAATTCCCTCCCGCTACCTCTTGGGTTGGATTTGAGTCCCCAAGATTTCCTTCACATTGTAGCTTGTCACCTTTTCACTAAATTAAGCTAAAATAATAAGCGACTTGCACTTGTCTAAATTTAAAACTTATCTTGTTCGTTTCAAATTTCAACGCATTGATATTTTTCTGTCTTCTGCAAACAGATGTCGGTGCAAAAGCTGATTTTCACATCAGAGATGACTTGAATCTTGCATTGAATGAGGAAAGGGCAGCCCATGGCTGCATTGTAGACTTTGACTTGGACTTTGCTCAGGTCAACATGGACTACGAGGGTCCCCTGATGAACATAATTAGTCGCCGGGAGAAAGTTGGATTACCATCACTACTAAGGATTGATACTAAAGATAACTCCTCTCTGAAGAGGAAGAAAACAACCACACAACAACATCTAATGGAAGGAACAAGTCCTCTAAAGTCCATGATAATTGCACTGATGGCGAATTTAATCAGTGTCGATAAAGAAAGAGTCTCAGATGCGCCACTCAGAAGAACGCAATGTCGTAATACCAATCACCGCAAGCTTAGAGCCTTCTTACGTCAGGAGAAAAGTCATAGACAAGAAGTAGAAGAAACACTTGCCCCGATTCCTCGGGGAAAAATTTATGACCCTTGCATGAGGGAGACTTCTACCAGTCCACCTGTCATGGAGGATGAGTCAGAGTTTGTTGCGGAGTAGACACTACTGAAAATTCCAGATGAATTTTGCAAGGGTTGCCCAATGTGCAACGTTGAAAATTCTATACAAGCATGGACAGAAGGAGAATTCGTGCAATGCCCGAGATGAAACATTCTCCATTTGTATCTTTAGAGTACCTGTGAAGAATATACAGCCGCTAATAGAGGGGCCTAGGAGGTCACACACTCAAATACTGAGTCATATATTCTACTACGTACAGTGCCAAGTCAAACATGGTTTCTTGCAGACGTTGAAATGAGGGAGCAGCCCTAACAAACACAATAGATTCCTTTGGCAGAATTAAAAAGGATGAACAAAGTCGAGAAGAAAAAAAATTGAATTCCATGAAGAAATCTAAGGGAAATTTGTCAATATTTTGGAAGGCTTAGAACTACATACAGGAGTTTTCTTCAAAAATGATGAAAGAAGATATCTTGACTGTGTATTCGACTTGAGAGACAGAGGTCAAGCAAGCCTGTTAAAAAAAAATATTTACTTAGAGCCATCGGATAACCATCCAGTATGGTTGCTGCTACAACTTTATCAAAGATATGTATCTTAAGATAAGACGAGATGGATCCTCTGCCTTTTGAGATAAAAAAAATGATTTAAAGGATGGTCAAGTGAAGCATACTACCAGCAAACTGCATAGTCAACATTTATGATGTAGGAGACTATATTCCTCTACATATCGATCATCATGATTTTGTAAGGCCCTTCTGTACAGTGTCCTTCATGAGCCGAAGTAACATTCTGTTCAGAAAAGAAACTGATATTGTTTTCTCTGGAATTTCGAGGATCCATTGAGATTCCGCTACCAGTGGGTTCAGTTTTAATTTTGAGAGGAAACGGAGTTGATCTAGCAAAGCACTACATCCTGGGAGTACGACACCGCAGAGTTTTTGTGACGTTTAGAAGAATGGATGATATTAAAATACCACATGGATTCCGTCCAGACCTAGAATTGGAAGAGTTGCACCCGTACGAGCTATGAGACGGTTTTGCCTCCAAGTACACATGAGAAGGAATTCTTGTCCTGGAGCCTGGCTTAGTAGGTCAGCTTGATCATCAGCTCACTCCATGAGACAGACATATAAATAGACAAACAGATACTCAATTGTCACTTTTGTACTGCGTCAGAGCAGCATATATGATATGATGTTCTAAGTTATATTCGACATGTTATCTTTTGATGATTCAACATGTATTCATCTTGTAATACATATTTGAAGAAAATTAAGGAATATTCTTTAGGATTTCAATGAATTTGTTAGATTGCCCATTTGTGCGATTGATAAAAAGCCACAGAACCATATGTTGGTTCTAAATTATAATGAACAAAGAGCAATACAACAAAAACTGATAATAAACTTTGAATAATTTTTTTCAAAAAAATATAGAACAACCAACAAAAATTAAATTTTAAAAAATGTACTTTGATAATTAAATGTGATAAAGATAAGAAGAAAAGAAGAATATAAATTTGATGAGTTTGTTTCTCTCGGGTTCGAGGTTTCTCACTTTCCATTTTTATAGCACGGGTGTTCTTGTCAGCATTAATTTGTCAGAACCTTTACAGAGTTTCACACTCTTTAAAAAATCCCACAAGTTCTCTACATTATTCTCACAATGTTCTTGGGATTCATACCGACGTTCTGATTCACACTGTAGTATTTTAATTATTATGATTAAATATTGTTCATCACGGCTTGAGATTTTTAGAGTTTGTTCCTCATGACAGAGGAGATGTCCTCTAATTTTTTCATGCTCAAAGAGCATATCTATGTTTGTAACCCTAATTTTCAAGCTTGGATGAATATTTTGGCTTGATATATTTATATAAATTAAAATATCACATGGAAAATTATGAGATAAATTTTAGTAGGTTACGTGTGGTTAGAGAAGTTTAGGAAAAATGCCATGATAGTTTGAATACTTTTGTGCATTCTTATAGTTAATTAAATATGTATACTTTGTATTAGTTTATTTAAATTAAATATTAATAAAAAATAAGAAAATCAATTCCATATTGTGTAGAAAAATCATGTTTACTTGCTGTAAAAATTTGAAAATTATTTGATTTAGTTTGAATACTAAAGTTGATTTTATGAGAAAAATTATATTTTTGCACATAAATAATTATATTAAACTAAATTCAATTAAGAAAATTATGAAAAGAGATTTTCTGAGTTCCTTGTGATCAGGTGAACTTANGAAGAGCATATCTATGTTTGTAACCCTAATTTTCAAGCTTGGATGGATATTTTGGCTTGATATAATTATATAAATTAAAATATCACATGGAAAATTATGAGATAAATTTTAGTAGGTTACGTGTGGTTAGAGAAGTTTAGGAAAAATGCCATGATAGTTTGACTACTTTTGTGCATTTTTATAGTTAATTAAATATGTATACTTTGTATTAGTTTATTTAAATTAAATATTAATTAAAAATTAAGAAAATCAATTCCATATTGTGTAGAAAATTCATGTTGACTTGCTGTAAAAATTTGAAAATTATTTGATTTAGTTTGCATACTAAAGTTGATTTTATGAGAAAAATTATATTTTTGCACATAAATAATCATATTAAACTAAATTCAATTAAGAAAATTATGAAAAGAGATTTTCTGAGTTCCTTGTGATCAGGTGAACTTAGAAAAATAAAAATTATTTTTGAGAAAATACTTCATTTTTGAACTAGATTTTGAATTAAAAATAATTAAAATTAATTAAAATTTCCAAAAATAAAAAAGTGTTTTAAATGGTGCCTAATGGTTTCTTGATCACTTGTGACTCATTAAAATATTTTTCCCAATTTTTCTAAGTTAAAAATAAATTTTTAAAGGCCTAAAATGTATTTTTCCTTTTTTTAATTAAAATAAATATAATAAATAAATTAAAAGTCATAATAATTTAAGATTTATTTCTGTGAGTTTTTTGGACTCAAAGAGGTTTATTAAAAATATAAAAAATATTTTTTTGTAATTAAAAAACATTTTCCTTTTAAATAAATTACTAAAAAAATTAAATTTAAATTTAATTTCAAAAGTCAAGGAATTTTGCCTAAGTAATTCTCTTACCTAGGTGAACCTCTAATAATTTTCTCATAAACAAAAATTTTATTTTGATTGATTAAATAAATTAATATTGAAAATCTTATCTTCTGAGTTAAGATAATTATTTAAATTAAATTAAATTTTGAAAAAAAAACCATAGTCTCTCCCCTGATATTTTTATTTCCCCATAGATAGGGCACTCTAAAATTTTCAAAGTCATATGAATTATGCTTAATGAGTTATGAGGTGGAGAACCCAAGGGCAAAAATGGTCAATTTAGATTCTTATGCCTTAATGAAAATTTAGGATCAACCAAAGGGAAAATGGGTAATTTTGATCTTAATGAATGTTCTTGGACGATCAAAATTTGATGGGATAAAATGTAGAAACCAGTTTGTCACCTTTCCATAATAAGAACAAAATTATAATTTTCTAAATTATCAGGATTTGGAAGTTAATCAAAATCAATTGATTCTGAAGTGATGGGCTTAAGTTAGGAGGATTAAAGTTTATTTATTTTAAGCCCACAGTTGATGTTATCATGATATTTCAATAAGGATATGCATCACCTAAATTAAACTTCTAATAATTGCACATTTTCCCATTGAAATTTTTAAGGGCTTGGTAGTAATCTAGGCTTGATCTTTAAAATTGGATGGAATTTAGAATAACATGATTGATGATAAACACTTCTAAACACTACGAGCCCAACATTAATGGTGGGTACAAAATATTTAATGACTTAAACTTGCCTTAGGGACATTCAGCTACATAACCCTTAAATGAAATGTCAACAGATTAACTAAGCATCCTGTCCTTGAGATAATTGGAATGTCAATGTTCACCGAGTACCGGAGTAGCCTTTTTAATTTGACCTTGGATGATTAATGGAATAATATGATAAGTTCAAAATGAACTCAAAATTTTTCAAGAGATCTTTGAAGCAGTTCAGGGTCATTCCCGAATACTTTGGAATTTCTTAGATATTTTGGAGGACAAATTGAACTTGATATATTTTGTTCTAAAATCATCCACTAAGATCTTTTGGGACTCAATAAGTCATAAATTGGAGCTTGTTAGATACACCTTCATCTACACTTGTGATTTATTTAAATTTCTATAAAATTATATAAATGTTGCAAAAGCTAATCTTTCAGCTGGAATGTCAATAAGATGATAGGTATGCTTTTACAGTGTTATTTAATTTCTATCATTTTACTTTTTGCAATTTACTTTCATTGCAAAATGTTATAACTGCTTGGTTGTGAACTTTACTTTACTTTAAAAAATCAAAACAAATTTTCAAAAATTAATCAACATTTCAAAAAACTAAAGTAATTGTTTCAAAGGTAACCATAAATCCTTTGAAATGTCACTAAACTTAAAACGTCCTTTTGAATTTACGGGAGTCCCTTAGAGGAGGTAACCCACGGGTGTTAACGAGATATCCCCAGTTTAAATGGGTTTAACAACTCGTTTAGCTAAGTAAATTAAGAAAAAATTGTGATACCGGAATGAGGAAACCATGGGATCTTAACCGTGAGATACATGAACTTTAAACTTATCATTTAAACCTTTAAACCTTTAAACCTTTAGACTTTAAAAATGCTACTTCATTAAGGAGCTCGGAGCTAACTCCGGGGGCAGCCTTCTACTACAACAATCTATAACAGCACGAGGATCTTGTTGACCTCACTTTTGGTTGAGGTTTAGTTTTTCCTCTTTAGTAGCCTAAGGTCTAGCCATTGACTTTTCTATTGACTATTCTTAGAAAACTAAACAAGGAACCCTCACCATCAGAAACTCTACACTTATTTTCTTATTGACTATTCTTAGAAAACTAGACAAGGAACTCTCACCATTAGAAATTCTACAATTTCCTGTTGACTATTCTTAGAAAACTAGTCAAGGAACCCTCACCACTAGAAATTCTACACTCTTCTTTACTCAACTTGAAGTTCCACATATTGGTCCTAACCTCTAGCACTTAGTAGGTGGTCAGTATCAGAGACCTCAAGGTGAGTTACCCTTAGGACTGTTGGACCTTAGGGTTGACCCTGGGTGTTGTTCTAGGGCTAAGATACTCACTTGCAATCACTTACACTCACTATCACTCACTACCTTAAACCCAGAATTTCTAGGCTTTGGTCCCTTGATACTTTTGGGAGACTCATGTAGGTGGTCCCCTAAACCTATTAGCCTTAGGCTAGGGTTTGGCTAAGACCACTACATAGAGGACCCAAAATGGGGTTTCTATTGGTCCATGGCTTTTTAATGGCAGTTGGCACTCCAACTCTACCAAGATACCCAACTTAGCCTTTTGCCCCTAAACTCCCCCAAATTACCAAGATACCCTTGGGACCCCAATTTTGGCCAAAATTTCCAAATCTACCCAAAATACCCAACTTGGTTCAAAAATCACTTCAAACACCTTACAAACACCCAAACTACCCATAATCACCAAACTTGACCAAATTACCAAAATGCCCCCTCCTTAGCCCCAAATTCCAAAAATTCCAAAAAATCCTAAAAGTTTCCAAAACCTCCCAAATACTCCCAATTTCATTTTTCTCAACTATCACATGACCCAATTTGGCCAATTTGACCATCTTTGATTAAAACCCCCAAATTGCCCTTTAGAGGCCCATCTTTTCCCTAAATTACCCCCAATTTCAAAGTCATTTGAATTGAATTTGACAAATTATGAAGTGTTAGAGCCTTAGGGGCAAATATGTAAATTTGGAAATTTAGCCTTAATTAACATTTAGTCTTAATTTAAAGAGAGAAATGGGTAACCTCTGATCTTAATTTGAATGTTTGAAACATAAGGGGTTAATTAGAAGAAACCAACCTCACTTTTCCAATTGAAAAGATAGAAATTTGGAAGTTCATTAAAATAAAATGAACCTAGGGCTTAGGGGTATGACTTTTGAAGTCAGAAATTAATCAATTTAATACCCTTATTTTTATTTTCAAATAAGATTTAAATCATGAATTATGACCACCTAAAACTTAATCTATTCAAAACAAATTAAGACACTCATCTAGGTCTTAAGGTCTTATTAGTGACTTAGGCTAAATCAGGTTTCATTTAAATAAGGATTAGAAAAGTAAACATTATTGAAAATTAAAACATCTTTCAAACATTACAAGCCCGATTAGGACCAAAATTTGGCTAAGTGTTCCAATAACACTAACTTTCCTCTTTAAGGGTCTTCACCCACATAATATTCAAAATTAAATTACAAATGATAATTACCCTTTTCTTAGGGATAATTGAGACATCAATTTTCAGAGAGCATTAGGGTGTTTATAGGATGAATTATTAAGCAATATAGTAAGTTTAAAAGAAGTCGGGACTTTCCACCAGGCAGCGAGAGAGTAGCACAAACCTGCTTCTTTCTCTATATTTGTTGGATGCCTCAGAGATCTACTAAGCTTAATATATTTTTCTTGGCAACAAAATCCTTAATTAAACTTCTAAAGACTCACTATGATATGATCTAGGGTTAGATAGTTCGTCAAAATTTTACTTCCCTATTTTATATAAACTGCCTTAACATGCCTTTTGAGTTTCCGGTGGTGGAACGAGAAGACTCGTTAGGTACGGTTTTATAGTTTTTAGCATAATCTTTCTTGTATTTTCATATTGTACTTTTATACCTACAAACTTGCATGCTAAACAACGATGCCACCGTGCATAAAAACTAAAACTATCAGGATAACCATAAAATCAAAACCAAAATTAAAACTAAAATCAACTAAAATAAAATTCACCGCCACAACATTTAAACTATAAAACAACTCAAAATTTAATCACAAACACCACACAAAACTATAACCGTAACTAAATTAAGATGTCTCTATTGGATGATCGGGAATTTCTTGGAGGAGGTAACCTACGGTTGCTAACGAGGCTTCCCACGGTCTAAATGAAATTATGGAACTCATTAAGTTGAGTTTAGTAAATTCATTTGGACTAAGTGATTCNTTAGTAAGTTCATTTGGACTAAGTGAATCTAATAGAAAATAGTGGTGCTGGAACGAGGGAACCGTAGGATCGTAACCAGTGTTGCTCTAATCAACTTTAATATGCCCCCATAAATTTAAAGAACTTCAACCATAGGGCCACCTGATTTAACATCATAACTTGACACACTAGAAAACTCAAACTCGTCGCGACAAGGTGCTTGGAGCTAGCATGGTGGGCAACACGGCCATCTTCAACAGCAAAAATTGTTTTCCCCAACTAAACCAATCTTCCTTCCTTAGATATAAACAATAAAACCATAGGACTTTGAGGTTGTTTGCTTATGCAACGTAAATCCTCACCTTATCTTTAGGTTTTTGTATAGCCATGCTATACAATATAAGCCCTAACTTGTCTTAGGATTCTGAGGTTGTCGTTTGTCACGACCTACCCTCACATCTTCCAAACTATTTTTATGATAATTTCACACGAATGTAAGCCCTAAATTATAAAATTGGCAGGATGAAACATTTAAATATTTCTCCTCAAAACTGAAGCCAAACATTAGGACATGGGAAGTCACCAAGGTTCCCCTCTGGATCCATGACATCCCCTAGTCCTTCCTCCTTTGGACTCCACAACAAAATGTTCCAAATTTGAACCAATCTCCTTTCAAACCTCTACATCCAATCTCATTGAAAAATCCTACCCCTTTGAAACTCCTTGAAGATAATATTTCCTGATTTTTATCGAGAGACTTCTCAGGTGGCTTTGGTCATTTAAGATGTAATTAATTATAGGGGTTTTCCCTTATAGGAAGCATGTTCGAACCTAGCTTAATATAAACCCTATTTAATTCTTTATATTAAATAGGGAACTTCTTGGCAAATACAAAGGTTTTGCAGACTAAATATATGTCATATATTCCTTAGTTTATTTTATCGAGCCTCATCCTCAAGTCTTGTGTTTATCCTTCGGGATAGATACAAGATTTGAGGTAAAGCGTTCTTTCATTTAAACTATGAAAATATGAAGTCAGTTTGATTTCATATTTTGCTAAAACTAAATATAAATGTGAATTAAAACATCCTTCTGAAGCGGGCGACGAGATTTCAATTCTGGTGACCGATAGCTTCTTACGGGCAACTCCCCCCACCAAAAATAGCGCCGACAGCTTCTGGCGACTCTGCTGGGGAAAAGATTTTCTCTCTGTACAAATCAAGAAATATTATCTTTACACATCGGTAATGTGTCCATGTCCCTCCTGGACGAAATTACCCTTTTTCCGTTGGCATACTTTACCCATTTCTGTCTTGGGAAGGTACAACAAACTCCTTGGACTTTAGGACTAGTTGTTCAATCATCTTTGAACAGAGGGGTTCAGAAGGCCATTAAGGACTCTTTAAATTTTCATGTGGGGTCGGATCCCCAATAGGTATTTCGGTGGACTAGTTCCATCTGGGAGTTGTCTGCCATTAAAAGGGTCCTGCCCTGGGTCCTAAAATACTTCACATCTCCCTTCCAAATTTGATTTGCTACTTTGTAAATTAAACCAAATTGTGTTGTGCTACGCGCACTTTGAAATTTTCTTATATTAATTAAATTTTACACCTCTTGATTTTTCTTAAGCAAAATTTTTAAACCACCCATAAATTAAGACCCACCAGGTCTATAGATTAACCTCTACTTTCAGTGCTTGAAATTACGAGGTTTTTGGCCATATAGCTAACCCCGAAACTTTCTATTTTCGAGCCTACTGCAATGGCCTACCCAACGCTGACCTTTTCCTGCAACCTGCCAATGAGTCACAAAGCCCGCAATCTTGCTCCTACCATCAAATTTGGAGCTGGATTTGAAGATCTCGAGTTCATCCTCAGGAAAGCCCCATTTATAGTGATGAAGATTGCAGCTCCGAAAATGCAATAACCATCTGCAGAATTCAGGCTGAACTGCCTTCAAGATTTCTCTGTCTGCAAGAAGTCTAAAACTAGTATCTTCACGGCACCCGTCAAACCTGCTAGCCCTGCTGCTATTAAAAGGAAAGAAATAATAATTATTTAGGATATCACTGAGGGATTAACTATCCCAACACCTGTGTTTGAAATTAGATCAAGTTTAAGGACTGTACCACTGACCCGAACTCAAAAGAGGAACCACAAAAGAAAAGTCCGGAGGGCCATCAAAGCCCAGGCTCCCAAGGAGACACTTGTTGATGAGGAGCCTCATCAAGATGAAGAAGTGTTACCAAAAATTTATCCACTCCTACGAGGGAGTTGATTCCTTCCTCTAACAGATACTGATGGATATGAGAGTATCCAAAGGATGACTGCCGCATTTCTATCACTTCATGGACACGGTGAGGAGAGAAAGAAGTTAACTCCTATCACTCGAGTTAGTGCAGTTTTCAGAAGGCTAGCTGCCAAAGAAGGATGTTCAGTTAGTGAGTTACTTAAACGAGTGGGAGATGCAATTTCCCCTCGCATGAAGAAGGAAATTTTGAAAGGCGTCAAGTTTTCTAGACAATCTCACAAGACAACTGGAATGCCACCAACTCACATCCCCATTTGGTTCCATTTAGGGAACAGAGTTGATACCACAATTGTTACTAATGATTATACCGCCACGAGGACCGCAGCCCATCAACCGGTTAAGTCGAGACTGGGTCCGAAAATCTTACCCGTCACCCATTATGGAGATATTCCTTTAGTCCCAAAGGCAAAGACGAGATGATTACCTCGCACTGTAGCCGTTCTAGACGATGGAGAGCAAACTTTCCCTCGACATACTGATGTTTACTAAGAAACACCGTCCTGAGACATCATCATCGAAAAAGAAAAAAGTCATCAAAAAAGAAAAAAGGTATGGGTACCCAAGGTCGCTGCACCGATACAGTCCGGTGAGCCCGCGGGACAAGGATAGGAAATGAAACTAGGATCTGAAATATCTGTCATCATCGTGACAATAACCAGCAAGATGGAGGAACAAATAGAGGATGTCCATTTGGGTCCTGTGAATCTTAAAGCAATTAAGGAATCAATAATTAAAGAGAAAGTTGAGAAACTCAGGATCGAGATTTCTGAGTTAGCTTGAGAACACAGAGTTTTCGTCAATAGCGACGATGAAAATTTTGATTAAAATGATTACTTGGAAGAAGATTTCATGGATGTCCATGTAATCGAAAGAAGAGCCACCACATCTGTGTGCGAGGCTCAACCTCACACCGAAGAGAATGTCGTAGATGAACTGCATAGGGCTGTCCTCCTAAGGGATGAGAAAGTTAGTCTATTAGATAAAATAATAGAAGAGATGACTGCATCTATGACCTCCATGGCCACAATTCAGGGGCAATCATAAGCACCACAATCGACTTCTCCAGCGAACAATCAATCATAAATCATACACATCACAGATGAAAGGAGAGAGGCTGCTTCAGCAAACAGAGATGAGCAACCAAAGAAAGATTCTCCTTCAAGTGCCACGACAAAAAAGGAATTCAAGCAAATGGTTGAACAAGTGCGGGACGCCTTAACCCAATCTAAGAGTGGTGCATTGGCTCTAAAGGGTAGACCTTACTCGGAGGAATTTGATGTTGTGCCATTCCCCGAGGGTTTTGTGGCCCCAAACTTCAAGATATGTGATGGGACTGAAAATCTCAGACAACATATAACACATTTTCGAGCCAGCTGTGGCAACACAAGAAATAGTGAAGCTCTACACTTCCAGCAGTTCGTCAGCAGCTTGTCAAGAATTGCTTTTGACTGGTATGCTAACTTGCCCAACGGGACAGTTAAAACATTTTCTGAGTTGTAACAGTTATTTGTGTAAATATTTGCAGGGGCACAACACCATGTGTTTATTGGAGAGCTCATGATTGAAAAACAAAAGCCTAGCAAAACATTGGTGGACTATATTTTGAGGTGGAGAAACCATAGCATGGAATGTGAACCTCAGTTACAGGAACATCATGTGATTGAAATTCTACTCAAGAGCATTCATGAGCCAGTAGCATTCATGCTCAAGGGACTCACCATCAAATCCTTCGAGAAGCTACTCAGTAAAGCCAACAGTCTTCAAGAAGAAATTAAGCACATGGAGCTACACGAAAAGGCTAAGGTAACCAAAGTGTTCGAAAAGAGATCAGGAATAGTAGCAACCATCAATAAATGAAAGCAACCAATAAATATATATGCAGAAGAGCCTCACCATTCTTTGTTACAGTACGCTTAGAAACAGAGTAGTTAATCCAACCAGCGACCGCCTCAAGAAGGATCACCATGAGCAGGGGATAAGAAAATGTCCCTGTCAGAGCGATGTAAAATGGTGTATTCTTTTAAAGATGAAGCTATACCTAAATTATTCAGAAGTTTGATGAAGAAGCCGGAGTTCAGACTACCAAATTCGAAGCAGCCCGAACAGGTGGATAAGAAGAATGAACCAAATTATTGCCCATACCACCGGTTGCTTGGGTACACTATAGAAAAATGCTTCATTTTTAAAAACTGGCTCGAGAAGAACCTTAAAGAAGAGAACATAACAATCTCGAAAGAATATTTAAAGAATTTAAAAAGGGTTCCATTAATATGATTTCGGCCGAGCCAATCTCCGCAAACAATCCATATACTAGGACAGATGGATGGAGTACAACTTGGGATGAACTCAAGTGGGTGCTCAATCAAATACATGATCCATCAAAACAATCTTTTGCGTATACCAGAGAAGAAGAATGGAATGAGTTCTGGAGTAAATCATCCAAGAAAATACTGAACAAGATATAGTCTGCATCAAAATAAGCCTCCATTCAGAGTCCGTAGCATACCAAGCCCGAGATGAAGGTTTCTCCATGAGATCCATCATCGTCAAGGACAAAGAAGAAGGAAAGAAATGTCACTACAAAGATTGATAGCACGAGGGGTAGGAAGCGACCACCTTTACCAGATTAGTTGTCTCGGATTCGGGGAAGAAGTCCTCAAACCCTTGACTTTGTACGATTATCTTTTTATCCCTCTTGTGTCTTATGAATATAATGATTGTGATTTCGGCTACATTTTCACTGTTTCTAGTGATAACATAACTGATTATGATAAATTTAACTTTGATCTTGATCCCCAAAGCAATCCTCAAATCATACTCGAGTTTGATGAATTCATTTACAATGACACCGATAACGAGGAGCCAATTCTTGAGCATCACGGTACTCCGCTTACCATCAGCTTAGATATTTTCAATGAAGAGGAAGAGACACCGGAAGATTCAACAATGACATCTCAAGAAGAAGAATTTACGGAAGTTAACTTAAGGAATGGAAAAGGGTTACCACTAATAATAGCTCCAACAGATAAAGGAAAGCAGATAATGACCCGAGAAGAGATACCTCCACCTCCACCAGCAACTCCAATAGACAAAGGAAAACAGATAATGACTCAAGAAGAGATACCCCCACCTCCACCAGTGGAAGAACACCAGATCAAGAAAAAATCAAAGGATCATACAAAGTGGATTACAATGTTCTAGCTCATCTTAGGAAGTTGCCGGCTTGACTAAGCATCTACGACGCTCTGATCCTGTCAAAGAAGATGAGAGCATTGCTTGACCCAAAAATTTGCTTAGCTCAGTTGGCCAGCACATCCTCAGATGAAGTTTGTTTGTTGAAAGAACAATCGGGTTAACCTTCACAGACGAAGACTTGCTGCTCGGTACAGCCGACCATAATCATCCACTCTACATCTCCGTCAACATCAACAGATTTGTGTTGTTCAGAGTTTTAGTAGTTCTTGGAGCATCTCTTAACTTGATGAGCCTACGAACATTGGCCTAATTAGATATTGAAGCTCAAGAGCTTACGGTTGATAAAATGATGTTAAGAGGATTCTACCAAAAGGGAGAAAGAGCCCTTGGATCAATTACATTACTTATAAAGGTTGGAGAACTCGTGACAACTGCTAAATTTCATATCATCGATGCCGAGACCTCTTTTATGCTCTACTGGGTCGACCATGGATTCGTGAGCACAATATGGTTCCATCATCTCTACAACAGTGCATCAAATACCGCAAAGATGGTCAAGAAAATTGTATTAAAGGAGACCTACAACCATTTTTCGTGCATGAAGTTGATATCCATGAAGATGCTGCCTACTACGCGCCTCCAAAGAGGACTGTCTTCTCTCGTGAAGATATCGCAAACAAAGATGAAGACTTAGAATAATTACAAAGAGGAGGCCATTCAACTCCGCTTCAGCGATCTTCCACCACTCCCTTACAACGAGTTGGTGAAGGTTGTTCTAGTTCGCGCAGCTGAGGTCGAGGACGGGGTCGTGGACGAGGAAGGATCAATTTAATCATTGAACGGACTGGTCCAACCATCAACATTGGTGATGAAGACAGTTCGGAAGATGAGATAATGATGACAAGACAGAAGAAACCTCAGTATGAGATATCCCTAGAAGACACAGAGAAAAATGAATATGAAACAATGTATGATCGGATAAACCACTTTGTGGATACTATGACCCTCACTCTGATTCTCCCTCAAAAGGTCGAGAGTTTAGAGGTCAAGGAAGTCCATAGTGTTGGTTCAAAGCCGATCAAATTTTACCGTGCTTCTACCTCTACTGAGCTTGAAAAATAAGTAAATTTGGATGATGATCCTAATGAATTAATGGAATTGCCTTTTAGTTACTTCGCCTTATGTTCAAAAGTTAATTCAACAGGGACACTTACCAAAACAAATGCCAAAAGATAAATTTTAACTTTTTTGAAAATTTATGGAATGGTAAAAGTCAAACCCCAAACTCAAAAGTGGGTCTCGGATTTGGTACAGTCGGACCAGTCGATGATTATGAATTTTGCATGATTGTTACTAGTGAGTCAGAAGAGGGTTTCCTCAATATAGAAGATGACTCTACTGATCAACCAATAGAAGATGCTCTGGTAGAATTTGTGGAGGAAATTAAATCTACCATTGATGAATTGAAAGAAATTAACCTCGAGACTGAAGAACAACCTCAACCAACATTTATAAGTTCTCTATTTAATGACGAAGAATTTGCAGAATTGATCAAACAATTAACAGAATTCAAAGATTTCTTTGCATGGAGCTACAATGAAATGTCAGGACTGTCTGCAGAAGTTGCAGTCCATAAACTAGGGGTGGACAAGAATATAACCCCAGTAAAACAAGCTCCCAGGAGAATGCACCTCGAAATAGAGCAACAAGTCATCATCGAGGTGAATAAATTAATAGGCGCCAACTTTGTAAAAGAAGAACAATACCTCACATGGTTGGCTAACATTCTACCTGTTAAGAAGAAAAAGAGACAGATCCGTGTTTGTGTCGACTTCAGAGATTTGAACAAGGCATGTCCAAAAGACGAATTTCCACTACCCATACCAGAAATGATGGTGGAACTTCAACACATGAAATTTTCTCCTTCATGGATGAATCATCGGCATACAACCAAATCAAGATAGCTCCCGAGGATGCAGCACTTACAACCTTCAGAACACCGATTGGAATTTTTTGCTACACAGTGATGCCGTTTGGCCTAAAGAATGCTAGAGCAACATATCGACACGCAATGATGAAGATTTTTTACGACCTCATTCACAACCAAGTAGAATGCTGCGTGGATTATTTGGTCATCAAAAGTAAACAAAAAATAGACCATTTGTACAATTTGAGGATCGTATTTGAATGGTTACGATGATATGACCTTAAAATGAATCCCTTAAAGTGCACCTTCGGCGTTACTTCCTAGAAATTTCTGAGATTTGTTGTCTGTCATCGGGGAATCGAGATCGACCCGGATAAAATTAAAGATATCTTCAAAATGCCTCCTCCTAAAACCCTGAAACAACTATGTTCCTTCCAGAGGAAGTTGGCATATCTGAGGTGCTTTATTTCTAATCTCTCAGGTAGGTGTCAGCCTTTCTCGATATTAATTAGAAAGGATGCCAAATTTATTTGGGAAGAGAAATGTCAACAGGCTTTCGAGGACGTTAAACAATATTTAATGACACCTCCTATCTTAGCAGCCCCTATCTCGAGGAAAACGTTGATACTTTATACCGCGGCCTTAGATGACTCTCTTGGAGCCCTCTTAGCCCATGTCAATGATGAGGGTAAAGAAAATGCACTCTACTACTTGAGTCGTCGCTTAATACCGATGGAGATAAGGTATCCACCTATTGAGAAGCATTGTCTGGCATTAATTTTTACCATTCAAAAGCTTAGACATTACATGCTTTCTTATAAGATTACTCTAATTTCAAAAGTTAATCCATTACAATTTTTCATGACCCGACCAACACTCTCCGGATGTTTAGCAAAATGGTCAATGATCTTATTGTAATTTGATATAACTTTTGTTCCCCTCCGTGCTATCAAGGGACAGATACTAGTAGAATTTCTTGTTGCGCACCCACTACCAGCTGGGTCTTCTATCAGCGATGAGTTATCAGACGAGCAAATATTATAAATGGAATTCTCCAGTGCACAACGCTGGGAGATGTAATTCAACGGTGCTTCATCAGCCAGAAATGACCAAGGTTTAGGCACAATTATACCAGGAAAAGCAAGGATCAGCTTGATCTTTATCACACCAGATAAGGGTATGTTGATCTTTATCACACCACCTGACAGAGCCGTGCACCAACAATGAAGAAGAATATGAAGCTTTAATCACCGGATTGGGGATGGCGATCTCAATGGATATAACAATTATTGCCATCTATTGCGACTCCCAAATCGTCATCCAGCAAGTCACCGGACAATATCGAATTTTGAAACCAAGATAAGCATAATACCATCAGTACACGATAAAGCTTCTAGAGCAAATCCCTGATGTGACTTTCTACTGGATTCTTAGGGGAGACAATGCCCATGTCGACGCTCTATCAAAACTCGCTAAGGAAATGGCATGTCCCCAGGAGGATTCCATTGAAATCACAGTATAAGGAAAATAAGTCTTGTCCCAGATCGATCTCGAAACTCTACACAAGCTCGAAAAAGATGAAACAATAAATATAGTTACAGACATCAACGAAGATTAGCGCAAGCCATTAATAGAATAATTGCAACTGGAAAGCTGCCAGAAGACAAGTTTGAAGCACATCATATCACAAGAAGGGCCATGTCTTGCGCTCTGGTGGGAAACGTTCCCTACAGAAGATCGTTCGACCAAATATGGGTATGGTGTTTGAGCAGAGCCAAAGCACAGAATATTTTCAAAGTGGTACATGTCGGATTGTGTGGCGCTCACCAGTTAGGACCAAAAATGAAAATGAAGATCAAAATACTCAGGTATTATTGGCCAACAATGATGTCCGACTGCATGAATACAGCCAGAAAATGTCACCAATGCCAAGTGCATGTAGTGGTCTTACACCACCCTCAAAATGTGCTGCACCCAACTGTTGCCTCGTGGCCATTCAAGTGTTGGGGCACGGACATAATAGGTCCGATAGACCCTACATCTTCTAAAGGACACAGGTTTATACTTGCCGTTACATATTACTTGTCCAAATGGGCGGAGGCAGTACCATTGTGTGAGGTTACAACACAATATCTCCTTCAATTTTTCAAAAGCCAAATTGTCTACCATTTCAGAGTACCATAAATAATAATTTCCGATAATGGGACAACTTTCAGAAGCACAAAGATCAACAATTTTGTCAAAAGACATGGGATAGATTGGAGATACCCTACAATTTACTATCCCAGAGCAAATGGTCTGGCTGAAGCCTTCAACAAAATACTGGTACAGATTTTGAAGAAAGCACTCAACAAAAACAAAAGGGATTGGTACAACAAACTATTAGAAGCCTTGTGGGCATACCAGACGACTTTCAGGACTCCCACTCAGTGCACACCCTATGTGCTCATATACGGGTCCAAGGTTGTGCTACTACTAGAAATCCAAACACTGTCTCTTAGAGTTGTTGTTGCCAATTAGCTCCCGACAAGAGAAAGTGAAAAACTCAGACTTGAAGAACTAGAAAGTCTTGAGGGAAAATGACTAGAAGCACAACAACATTTGGAGCTTTACAATGTGAAGATGGTACAAGCCCATGACAAATTGGTCCACCCAAGGACATTCAAAGTTGGTGACCTCGTACTTGTGCTCAAAGGGCCTATTCTTGCACGCCACAAAATAGGTGGAAAATTCGAGCCAACTTGGAAGGGACCATTTGTTGTTGAAAAGGTCTACACAAGAGGAGCCTATCAGTTAGTGGACTTCCAGGGCGAAAGACTAATGTTACTGATAAATGGAAGATACCTGAAAACGTATTACCCAGCCTGATGCCGCTTGCCTTTTCTTGCTTTGAAACTTTGAAACTTTGATTGTTTTGGGGTTATCTATATGGCCGAATGTCTATGAACGGGTCCAAATTTTGTAATTAACCTCAATATAATGAAAATTTTGAGAAAAAATTTTAAACTTCAAATTTTCTCTTTTCCACTTTTGAGTATAATGTTCCAGAAAATTTAAACAAAATTCATACATAAATAAACAATTTATTTCACAAAAATAAGTTAAAATTCACTTCAATAAATACTTTTTTTTGTTCTTGTTCATACCAAGTGTCGGCCCACTAATGTTTTTCTTGTCGTCTGCAAAAAAATGTCGGGACAGAGGCTGATCTTTGCTTTCAAGGATGGTTGGAGCCTCGCACTAAATGAGGAGATGGCACCGTAAGGTGGTATGATAGACTTCAACATGGATTTTCACCAGGTTGACATGGACTACGAAGGCCCTCTCATGGATGCAGTCAGCTGTAAAGAGAAAGAAGGATTACCTTCACTGCTGAGGATGACTGTCCAAGATAATGTATCCCACAAAGGCAAGAATGTGATAATAGAGTAAGATCCGATGGAAGGGCCCAGCCGTCTGCCCTCCATGGTAGCTNTTACAAAATAAGGAAGAGAAAGTTGATCCTCATCTAAAAGCAAAATATACATTAAGGTCCTAGGGGTTTCCCATTCCACAATACAACTCCACCCAAAGGGAAACAAAATGGTATAGTATACCCAAAAATACATGCTACTCAAACTAGTATACCAAATAAAAGTATACCCAAAACGACGTGTAGACAAATGACAAAAACTCTTCGATCGCAAACAGCAAAAGGATAATATAAGAGCTTCCAACAGACATTCAGATGAGTAAGATCCCAAGCAAAAGGATTTTGGTAATCTAGGTAAGTGCAACCTGAAAAGATTTGCACAAGGAAGGTGGCCCAAAAATCCGTATCGCCAGCCTAGTAACCTGCGAGAAAAATATCCAACACACCACAAAGAACCAACATATAGAACAGTTGGTACAAACATAAATGAGAGCATAAAGAGCTCATCCATAAGTTCCAGGCGTGCATAGTTTCCAGGTAAAAAAATGTGGAGCAAAGTATCATGAAGAATGTATGACATATTAAGCTGCGGTATGGGACGAATCCCATAAATACCTCGGTAGCCACTCTACCCTTATTAGCAAGCCAATTAGCCGGGGAATTGCCTTCCCTATAAATAAAGGATAACTGAATAGTTAAATTGTATCTTTGAATAACATCACAAATTCGATTCATAATGACAAGCAAATCCCATCTAGGCCTAGTAGTCTTGTAAAACTCATTAAAAAGTATTTGTGAATCAGTCTCAAAAATAATTTTTGATATCTTAAGTTGAGCCACAACCTGCAAGGATAACAATAAAGCCCAAAATTCGGCCTTTAAAGGTGTAGAGGCGAATAAAGGAGATGCAAAGTAAAACAAACACTGCCTAGCATGATTCCTCAAAATTCCCCCGCACCCGCATCACCAGAATGCCAACTACCATCAATATTAAACTTAACCCAATCTAAAGGTGGGGGTTAAATCTAAAGAAGATGACCCTCCTACCCAACCTCGTCGGCACCATATCATTGGCTAGACAAAGAGCCCAACAAGCTCTCTGAAAATGAGCAAGAATATTAGAAATAGTAAGATTAAGATGAAACATAGTAATCTCATATTTAGCATTGTTTCTCGCCATTCATATGAACCAAAGAACCACCAGAGGAAACTAAAAACGCTTTTTATCCACCTGTGTAGCTTCTCTCCAAATAGAGAGATAATCAAGAATAGAGGAGGAAATCCTCCAATTGATATTAAAATGATTTCCAAACATATTCCAAGTATCAACAGCAAAGGGACAAAGAAAAAATAGATGTGCAGCCGTTTCCAAGTTTCGCTTACAAAGATAGCATTGAGATGCCAATTTCAAACCTTTTAGTATCAAAATATCATCCAAAGAAATAGATGGTGAAATATATTTGTTCCAAATAACCCGCCCCCACATCAAATTGCTAAAATGATAAAGATTAGTATTAAGCAATTTGGTGGGAGAGATACATGCGTCGATTTCCACAAAGGTGTATCCCTCATACTATTCTTAATAGGGATTTTAGAAATTCTAGCTGTCTGGACACCAAAAAATTCATTCAATTTATTGACATCCCAATTACTGTGAAGTGACAGTGACTTTATATATGCTTAAAAATACAAATATTTAATACTGCTGCTAGAAGATTTAATTCCTCAGCAACGACATCAAAAACTTAACAACAGTTCTAGATTTGATAAAGATGTATATATAAAATATTCAATAATGGTAAAGTCACACTTATCAACGCAATAAAGATGTATGTATAAAATATTCAATAATTGTAAAGTCACACTTATCAATGCAAGTATACGTATCACTCAAGTAATATAGGGCTCTAATGGAGTCTTAGATATCAATCCCACAGGGAGTAATAATATCGCACAAGTAATATAGGGCTCTAATGGAGTACTAGATATCAATCCCACAGGGAGTGGTTTAGAACTAGCTCAAGTAATATAGGGCTCTAATGGAGTCCTAGATATCGATCCCACAGGAAGTGGTTTAGAAATCAAGTAATATAGGGCTCTAATGGAGTCCTAGATATCGATCCCACAGGGAGTAATATTAGAATTATGTATAAAATATTCAATAATTGTAAAGTCACACTTATCAACGCAAGTATATGTATCGCTCAAAATATAAGATAAATATGGACGAAATAAATATTCAATAATTGTAAAGTCACACTTATCAACGCAAGTATACGTATCGCTCAAGTAGATTAAATATTCAATAATTGTAAAGTCACACTTATCAACGCAAGTATATGTATCGCTCAAGTAATGGATTCGATAAAGATGGATGTATAAAATATTCAATAATTGTAAAGTTACACTTATCAACGCAAGTATACGTATCGCTCAAGTAATACAGGCTAGTGAAGTCCTAGATATCGATCCCACAGGGAGTAATATTAGAGGTTACAAACTAAGATTTTAGAAAATCGATACTTAATCACAACAATATCATTCAAATTGCTTATCTGTCACTAATAGACAATTGAAATAAATATATAATTTTAATAACTCTTATATAACTAATTCTACTAATAAAGTTTCTAATGTGAAATTCAATATATAAGAAAGCATCATTCTCCTTTGTCAAGAAATTATAGTGAATGGATAAAGTGAATTTGTCAATTTATGATTTTGCCAAATAGGAGCATACTTATTCTTTATCATTTGGTCTAGGCATAAAGAACATTGACTAATCCTATGCTTGGTTACTGAATCTGCGGCTAGGCTGGGAGGAACCAGCTCTCACTTCGGAGCTCACACGTTCCCCTTGCCTGAGGGCTAACATCTACACTTCAGCACCCAAACGATAGGACCGAATTGNAGGATACCAGCTCTCCCTTCGGAGCTCCCACATTTTCCTCACTTGAGGGCTAACATCTACACTTCAGCACCCAAACGATAGGACCGAATTGGGGATTTTTCTGTCACTCTAAAATCTCCAATTCTACGCCTGATAATTTTATTTCCCTATTTATTTTCACCCAACTTCCAACTGTAGCACCCAAACGATAGGACCGAATTGGGGATTTTAGTCTGTCACTCTAAAATCTCCAATTCTTGTCTGATAATTTTATTTCTCTATTATTTGCACCCAACTTCCAAGGGCTTTGCCTCCCTGAATCTTGGATGTAATATTCACTTTAGTTGTAAAACTTAACATATTTTAACAAATCAATTGACCAGATTGAAAGTAAATTAAGATCGAAGTGAAAAGATCATCACAACTTCTTTAACATTTTCAAGGCTCAACCAATTCAAATCATCATTTCAAAAATCTTAAGACAAGGAGAAAGACAGAGAAAACTACTCAGAATTCATGGGGAAGATACGACAAAACTCAAAATTTATATATAAAAACAAAGTCATACAAACTACAACAAGTAAATAACACTTATCTCTAATTCCTCCCCAAGCAAGCTCCTCGAAGTTCCTCTGAATCTCTTCCTTTCTTTACAGCACATAATTCTTCTTCGAAACGGCAAGGAGGAAGAAATCTCACACTTTCCCTCCACTCTTACAATCTCTCAAAGAATTCCTCACAATCTAACCCTAAATTAAACTCTCTACACATTACTGGAACCTCTCTAACCTCCCGGGCCTCCAGGAGCCTGAAAACTCCAATTTTTTGTTAAATTCTTCTTTTAAAGTTGTAGAAGAGTTTTCTCAATAGTTACCTAAGCATCCCTCCAAAAATCGTCCACATTCAATGCACCTTTTGAAATAACCGACGATCTTGTCGTCGACAGCCTCGATGGCGCCGTCAGCGGGCCTTCTAAATTAATTGATATGGAGTCTCGGGAAATTCTCGTCGTCGGCGCCCTAGTTCAAATCTTCATATTTTGGTCATTTTTGCTCCAAATTCGCTTCTTTTTGCATCTTTTTGCTCCAATGACCATAATTCATCATACCTGCAACAAAACATCAAAAATACATTTCTTTAAAATGCAATATCATAAAAAATAGTATAAAATATGTATAAAAATCTCAACATATTTTTCTTTGGTCATGAAGCCTCAAGTCAGAGATAATTAAATCATTGGAAAAACCTTGCTGTAGAGAAAAATCCTCATCCCCCAAACCCCATTGATCATGCCACACATAAATCTTACCGTCCCCAACGTCCCAAAAGATAAATTTGCTAGCCGTATTTCTCGCTTTAAGAATAGCTTTCCAAATCTTGGAATGCCCCACCCTCCACTGAACCACAGTCGGGTGGTAACGAGAGCAATATTTATGATGAAAAAATTAGCCCACAAAGAGTTGTTAGCACGTAATTTAAACCACAACTTGCCCATATTAATATCAGAAATTTGATCAAGATTTTTAATCCCTAAGCCACCAGCAACCTTAGGTTTACAAACATTCTTGAAAGTAGTCCAATGTTTCTTAGAATAACCACCATACCAGAGAAACCGATTAAACAATCTCTTTAAAGTAAGCTGGGTACTCTTTTGAGATTGAGAATTTGCATAACATACATTGGAATACTGATGAGAACACTTTTGAGTAAGTGAGACGACCTCCATAAGAGAGAAAAGTATTTCGCCAATCCTCGATTTTGGATTTGATTTTATCAACATCATCTAACTGAGTTTGTTTCTGACGACCCCTAAGGAGATTAACTCCAAGATATTTAAGCGAAAGAGAGGCAGAGTGACAACCAGTAAAAGAAATAGCCCAATTAGCAATCGAGCTCTTAACAGTCTTACCAAAGTAAAGATTGCACTTATCTCTGTTAAAAGTTAAACCATAAGTATTTTGAAATTCCTCGAGAGCGTGCATCAGCAATTTGATGGTATTTTTACTAGCATTAGAGAAAAGAATAGCGTCATCTGCATAAGCAAGATGATTAACCATAATCTTGGACTGATGATGAAAGTGAGTATACGCCCTATTATGCTGCAGTTCGTTGACTAACCGAGAGAAATAATCAAATGCAATTATAAAGATTGTAAGGAAAAGGGGATCACTTTGTTTAATACCTCTGTGCGCAAAAAAATAGTCGTAAGAATTGCCATTAACCATCACACTGTAGTGATTATTATAAAGTCATCTCTTGATAAGAGAAATGAAATTATGATGAAAACCACGAGCATGAAGAATGTTAATAATAAAATCCCAGTTGATAGTGTCAAAAGCCTTTTTGATGTCCAATTTAAAAATCATGTTAGCTCCACGACATTTCTTATCGAGATCCTCAATTAATTATTGCGCCAGTAAAATATTATCAGTGATATCTCAACCCTTAACAAATGAAGACTGCTGAGACGATATAATATTAGGTAAGAGCGGTTTAAGCCTAGAAAGCATCAATTTGCTCAAGACTTTAGAAATAACTGAAGTAAGGGAAATGGGCTGAAATTTATCCCAACTAGTTTTATCAGTTCCTTTGGGTATCAACACAATTAAAGAGGAGGTAAAGTATTTCCTAGGACCTTCCCCCTGAAAAAAGCTTTGAACCGCAAGGGCAACTTCCTTTTTAATCATATCCCAACTGGAAACATAAAAGGAAAAAGTGAAATCATCTGGTCCAGAGGCTTTGTTGGAGTTAATATCTTTAAAAGCAGAGAAGATTTCTTGCTCAGTAGGTACCTCAAAAAGATTAGTGGAATTGACATATTGACGCTCGTTATCAAAAAAAGAAGCTTTAACCGGAAGCACTTGAGAGGTAGTCATAAAAAGATTCGTAAAATAATCAACCGCACTATGACCTATGTCCCTATCTTGAGTTAACGAGCGTCCGGATGGAGTACGGATTTTAAGAATGGTGTTGATATTTTTCCTATGCTTAATGGAGGCATGAAAAAATTTGGTGTTGCCATTAACACTAATAAAGTATATATCATTAGCCTTTTGTTACAGAAAGCCTTCCTCTAGAGAAATAGCTTCAGAAAAAGTTGGAGTGAGCCGCAGCTAAAACCTCCATACTCTGTGGGGAGCAATCAACCTGCGCCTCCAGATTATCAACCACCTTTTGGGCCTCTTGCACCTTATTATGGATATTACCAAAACATTTAAATTCCATTTCCGTAAATAAGCGGCTACCTTCTTATGAAGCTGCCACAGAGTATACCAGTGATTTCCAGCACAATCCACATGCCAAACTTGCTTAATAAGAGCCAATAAGGTATCATGAGTGGTCCAAATGTTAAGGAATTTGAAATGATAAGTAGCAGACTTGATATTGAAGGAGTGTGAAAGAAGAATGTGATTATGATCAGAAGCTGCATAATTTAGATGAAGAACTTTAGAGACATGAAAATAATTGAGAAAATAGTGATTTCCAAAGTAACGATCTAATCTCTGGGCAAAGGATCCTCTCCGCCAGGTAAAGGGAGGACTCGAAAAACCTAGATCATATAAACAAGCCTCATTATTCTTATCACTGAAACGATCAGTCGACATAGTGTTGCAGCGACCTCCACCCCTCCTTTCAGTAAACTTCATAATCATGTTGAAGTCCACCCCCCNCCAACATCACAATAATTAAGGATCGCTCTAGATAATTGCATTCACATCTGCATGCCTAAAGGAGGAGCCCCTGTACTTCTCCAACCCAACTAGCCCATCATAGATTTTTGCTTGGGTGGTTGTCTAGTACACTTAAGGTGTCTGGAGGCTCCCCGACCCAAACGGGGTGTAAGTCCTTTTATTTGGAGTGTTTACAATTTTGTAGTTGAACATTCACCTCCCTTTCTTTCCTGAGGCATCATTGTCATTTCGACAGGTGTAAGTCCTACGTCTTGGAGCTCTAACTTATAGTCATAGGACAAAGTTTTCTTCCTTTGACCTTAAGGTTGTCAAGGTCTCCGTGGATAATGTAATTCACGGGTTTCTGACTGGGGATCTCAGAACATGTTGGGTCGACTACATTCACGACCAGGTAGGCTTAGGGTCTTAGTAGCTTAAGATAGCAGGTCTGTAGTACTCTGACTTGGCTACCTCTATCTCTTAGAGATTAATCCTCCCTTTCCTTTGACTACCCCTGTTGAGCCCTTTTTTTTCTATTGACTTCGTTGGTATCATCTTGACGGTTGTTGACCTCACTTTGGTTGAGGTTCAGTTTTTTCTCTTTAGTAGACTAAGGTCTAGCCATAAGACTTTTTTATTGACTATTCTTAGAAAATTAGACAAGGAACCCTCGCCATTAGAAATTTCAAACTCTTCTCTACTCAACTTGAAGTTCCACATACTGGTCCTAACCTCTAGCACTTAGTAGGTGGGGTCACTATGGGGGAAACTCAAGATGAGTCACCTTTAGGATGCTGGACCTTAGGGTTAACCCTAGGTGTTGGTCTAGGGCTAAGACACTCACTTGCAATCACTTGCACTCACAATCACTCCCTCGAGCACTTAGTAGGTGGGGTCATTATAGGGGAACTCAAGATGAGTCACCCTTAGGACTGCTGGCCCTTAAAGGTTAACCCTGGGTGTTAGTCTAGGGCTAAGGCACTCGTTTGCACTCATAATCACTCATTACCCTAAACTCAGAACTTCTAGGCTTTGGTCCCTTGATACTTTTGGGAGACTCTTGTAGGTGGTTCCCTAAACCCATTAGCCCTAGGCTAGGGTTTAGCTAAGACCACTACTTAGAGGACCCCAAATGGGGTTTCCATTGATCCATGGCTTATTTATGGTGGTTGGCAATCCAACTCTATCAAAATACCCAACCTACCATATTGCCCCTAAATTCCCCCAAATTACCCACATACCCTTGGGACCCTAAATTTGGCCAAAATCTCCAAATCTAGCCAAAAAACCCAAACTTGTTCAAAAATCATTTCAAACACCTTGAAAACATCCAAATTACCCAAAATCCCTAAATTGGCCAAATTACCAAGATACCCCTCTTTAGCCCAAAATTCCAAAAATTTTATAAAATCCCAAAAATTCTCAAAACCTCCCAAATATTCCCAATTTTATTTTCCTTAACTACCACATGACTCAATTTGGCCAATTTGACCACCTTTGACCAAAACCTCCAAATTGCCCTTTAAAGGCCCACATTTTCTCCAAATCACCTCAAATTTCTATCCAATTGGTCTTAATTTACCCTAATTTCAATTCTAAACTCAAATTCACTCTTCATATGACCAATGAATACCAAATCCAAGCCCAATTGATCCATGATTTGAACCCAATTTTGATTTAGATCAAAAACCCAATTTTTGCCCCATGACTTGGTTCCACCAAATTGAACCCATAGCCCACTCAATTGGCCACAATTTGTGTTAAAAAATCTTCATAAAATTCCTACACATCAAATTTTACCTTCAATTGGCCTTGGTAGGACCTCAATTTCATTTGATTTTAACTTAAGTCCAAAAGCCCCACATTTGCCCCAAATTGACCGTGTTTCAAAATTTCACCAAATTGAGGGCCTTAACCCCAAAATTTCCACTCCATGCCTTCATGAAAAATATTTACAACACCTCCTTTGTTCATTTGGATCATTCAATTTGGACATATCCCAAGGCTAGCCCAACCTAGACCCATGTCTAGCCCAACATGCCCAAATTGGCCAAATCTCAAAAATTTCTCAAATTGACCTACCAATTGAACTCAAAATCACTTCAACCCTTCACCAAAAATCTTCATGAAAATCATCTACATAATTCTAATCAATCAATTGAGTCATTTGACATGCCTAAGTTAACCCAAACCCAAACTTTGATCACTTGAACCCATATTGAACCTATGCATTAAAGATGGCCTAACTACCCCAAAGTCACCAAATTAACTCCACCTTAGCCATTGGTTAGACCCTAAGGCTGAGCCAAAATCCATCTAACCACCTAAAATAAGCCATGGACCAAAGGTCCCATAAATTAAGGGATTTCATTCCATTTTTTGCTTAAGCTTAGGATATTTTGCCAAAATGAAATCTCATTGCATTAAGTTGCTTTGACAGATTCCCATGGGTTCCCTAAGCTCCTAGCCACCTCCCCCTAGTAGGCCGGCCAACCTAGTGGCCGGAAAATGGCCAAACTGAGAGCCACCCCCATGGAGCTTCACCCAAATCAAACCTAGAGACCAGCTCATCCAAATTAAATTGTAGAGCTCCTCTACCCTCCACCTAAGCACCACAATGCACCCAAACTTATGCCCTGAGAGCCACCCCATAGCCATTTTTATAAAAACTCACCTCCACATCATTTCTTAGAGAGAGCCTCCCAAACTTCTCACAAAGCTTCTCTGAGATCCCCTCAGTGCAATCCAACCCTCCTCCCCTATTGAATTCCACTGTGGATGCTTGATTTTGAGCTCAAACCTCTGCCCAATACCAGGACAGAACTCATTACACTTTCACAGTCCACCAAACTTCAATTACTTGTGCCCACACCTTCACAACCAAGAAAGAAGCCAAAGCCCCATAAAATCCCCCTCTGAAATAGCCTCCACCATAGCTATAGACCAACACCTGAAATCGAGCTTGGTCGAATTCATACCTAGGCCTTACACCACAGCAAGAGGCTTAATCCCTAGCCTCCTTGGACCCCAACGAACGTGCAAAGACCCTGTGATTGAAGCTTCACTTCTCAGAGCAAAGGTATAAAACTTCTCTCCCTCCCGAGCCTATTTTAATTCTCCATTTGATTAGGCTTAATTTAATTACATGATTACCGTATGGATATGTTCGTCTCACTGAGATCTTAGGGTTTTAGTGTGGACGATCACGGGATCACTCTATCGGGGATGATGACGGGGAGTCGTTTGATCAAGCGTGTGTCGAATGGACGGAGGAGATCAAGCCGGACAGTGCTTCGAAACATAAACCGCGGGTCGAGTCAGCAGCTACATGGATGGCGACGTCCAACCAGAGTGCGCCACGCGTGCCTTCAGAGCTGCCTAGGATCTAGTCAGCACGCGTTGTTTAAATGGATAAATAGGGATTTTTCCTATTTATTTAAATACCCCTAACTTCAAAAATTCATATCTTGGTGTAGAAAAATCACAAAAATAAAATAAAAATACCCTCTTGCTCAGTAGAGGAGAATAATATGGAAATAATTTGAAGTCCATTTAATGAATATTTTATTTTTAATTAAATAAATACTGATTTGAATGTTTTGATTATCCATGCATATTGACACTTCACCATGGCTTGAAATTTTAACATGTTATATCCTCTATCAAGGGAAACATCCTCTGATTTTTCTAAAGTCATAGGAAGTCCCTAGATAGAGATCTATATCTTTCAAGTTTATGCACACTATTTGCTTAAATTAATCATAAAAATTAGCATGTTGATTCGAAAATTCCAAGAAAATTTTGGAAGGTTTATGATGATCAGGGAAACTTTAGGAAAATTTTTCATGAGTCAAATCATTTAATACACCTAATTTTCACAAACACTAAATCACTAAAATATTAATTTTGAAAAATATAAAAATCAAAATGACTTGATTTTTTATCTCCACTATTATTTGTGATCCAGAGAACTCACCATAAAATTTTCAAAATATTTTGAGTCCATTTGATAACTTAAGTTGATTTTTAAAGATAAACTTCACTTTTGGCATTTAAATGATTTTTTAAAATCAAAATATAACTAAAAAATTTATAAAAACTTATTTTTTAAGTTCTCTGTGATCAGGGGTATTTTCTAAAAATAAAATGATATTTAAAATAAAAACTTCATTTTAACCTATTTTTAAATATTTAAAATAATTAAAAATTCATAAAAATCATAAAAATAATAAAACTCATGGAATGTTCTTAAATTGCTTCATAAACACTTAAGAACAATTAGAATATTTTTCCTGATTTTCTAAATAAAGAAACTGAATTTCAAAGTTTAAAAATAATTTTTAAAGACTAAAAATGAGTTTTCACTAAAATAATTCCAATAAATCAAATAAAATTTAGAAAAATATAAAATCTTCTTCCCTGAGTTCTCTGACCTTAGGGAGATTTTACAAAAATACAAAACTTAATTTTCCCCATTTAAAATATTTTATATTTAATAAATACCCAGAACTTAAAATAATTATTAAAATTCAAATAAAATCCAGAAAATAATTAAATTTGGTCCAAAGGCTTATTTTTGCATAAATTTCAATATATTAGGAGTCACCATGGTCAAGTTAGGAATTTTCTTTGAAAAATCTTTTTTTTTGCAAAAAAATATTTTTGTAAAATAAATTAAATTTTGAAAAAATCACATTTTCTCCTCTAATGTCTTAATTGACCCATGAATGAGGTAGGATAAAAATTTTAAAGTCATTTGAGTTGAATTTGACAAATGTGTAATTTTGGAAATTTAGCCTTAATTAACATTTAGGCTTAATTCAAGAAGGAAAATGGGTAACTTCTGATATTAATCAATTTATTTGATGTTTGAAACACAAGGAGTTAATTGATAGAAACCAACCTCACTTTTCCAATCGAAAAGATAGGTTAATAAATTTCTAAATTAGTAAAATTTGGAAGTTTATTAAAATAAAATGAACCTAGGGTTTAGGGGTATGACTTTTGAAGTCAATAATTAATCAATTTAATACTCCTATTTTGATTTTCAAACTTAGGGGTATGACTTTTGAAGTTAATAATTAATCAATTTAATACCCCTATTTTGATTTTCAAAAAATCCAAGTCATGAATCATGATCACTTAAAGCTTAACCATTTTCAAAACTAATTAAGACACTCACCTAGATAGGGGTATGACTTCTGAAGTCAATAATTAATCAATTTAATACCCCTATTTTGATTTTCAAATAAAGGTATAACTTTTGAAGTCAATAATTAATCAATTTAATACCCCTATCTTGATTTTCAAATAAATATGACTTTTGAAGTCAATAATTAATAAATTTAATACCCCTATCTTGATTTTCAAATAAAATTCAAATCTTGAATCATTACCACCTAAAGCCTAACATTTTCAAAACTAATTAAGACACTCACTTAGGTCTTAAGGGCTTAGTAGTGACTTAGACTAAATCAGGTTTCATTTAAATGAGGATTAGAAAAGTAAACATCATTGAAAATTAAAACATCTTTCAAACACTACAAGCCCAATTAGGGTTAAAATTTGGCTAAGTGTTCCAACAACACTAACTTGCCTCTTTAAGGGTCTTCACCCACATAATTCTTGAATTAAATCACAAGTGATAATTACCCTATTCTTAGGGATAATTGAGAGATCAGTGCTCACTGAGGATTAAGGGTATTTACAGAATGAATTATTAAGCAATATTATAAGTTTAAAAGAACTCAGGATTTTTCACCAGACAGCGAGAGAGTAGCACGGACCTGCTTCTTTCTCTAGATCTGTTGGATATCTTGAAGATCTACTAAACTTAATATATTTTGCTTGACAAATCATCTTTAATTAAATTCCTAAGGACCCACCAAGATATGACATAGGGTTAGGAAAACTACCAAAACCTTACGTTCTTACCTCTATATAAATCGCCCTGACATGCATCTTGAGTTTCAGGCGGTGGAACGAGAAGACTCGTCAGGTACGCTTTTACAATTTTCAGCATTGTCTTTCTTGTACTTTCATACTGTACTTTTATACTTGCAAACTTGCATGTTAAACAACGACGCCACCTTGTATGAAAATTAAAACTATCAGGATAGCCACAAAACCAAAACCAAAACTAAAATCAACCAAGATAAAATTCACCACCACAACATTCAAAATATAATACAACTCAAAATTTAATCACAAACATCACACAAAACCACAACTTCAACTAAATTAAGACGTCGTATCGGATGATCGAGAATCCCTCGGAGGAGGTAACCTACGGTTGCTAACGAGGCTTTCTACGATTTAAATGAAATTATGGAACTCATTAAGTTGAGTTTAGTAAGTTCTTTTAGACTAAGTGAATCCAATAGAAAATAGTGGTGCCGGAACGAGGGAACCATGAGATCCTAACCGGTGTCGCTCTAATCAACTTTAACATGCCCCCATAAAATTTAAAGGACTTTAACCATAGGGCAACCTGATTTAACATCATAACTTGACACACTAGAAAACTCAAGCTCGTCACGGCGAGGAGCTTGGAGCTAGCATGGTGGGCAGCACGGTCATCTTCGACAGCAAAATCTGTCTTCCCCAGCTAAACCAATCTTCCTTCCTTAGACTTAAACAACATAGCCATAGAATTTTGAGGTTGCTTGTTTATGCAACGTAAATCCTCATCTTATCGTTAGGCCTTCGTATAGCCCTGCTATACAATATAAGCCCTAACTTGTATTAGGATTTTGCGGTTGTCGTTTGTCACGACCTAAATCCTCACATCTTTCAGGTTATTTGTGTGATCGTTTCACATGAATGGAAGCCCTAACTAATAAAATTGACAGGATGAAACACTTAAAATTTTCTATTCAAAACTGAAGCCAAACATTATGATAGCTTGGGAAGTCACCAGGGTTCTCCTTTGTATCCATAACATCCCCTAGTTCTTTCTCATTCGGATTCTACAATAAAATGTTCCAAATTTGAACCAGTCCCCTTTCATACCTCTACGTCTAATCCCGTTGAAGAGTCATACCCTTTGAAACTCCTTGAAGATAATATTTCCTGATTTTTATCGAGAGTCTTCTTAGGTGACTTCAGTCATTTAAGATGTAATTAACTATAGGGGCTTGCCCTTATAGGAAGCATGTCCGAACCCAGCTTATATAAACCCTATTTAATTCTTTATATTATTAGGAAAACTTGTCGGCAAATATAAAGGTTTCTCAGACCAAACGGATGTCATATATTTCTTAGTTTATTTTATCGAGCCTCATCTTCAAGTCTTGTGTTTATCCTTCGGGATAGATAGAGGATTTGAGATACAGTGCTCTTTCATTTAAACTATGATAAATATGGGGTCAGTTTGATTTCATATTTTTCTAAACTAAATATATATATATATTAAAATGTCCTTCCGAAGCGAGCAACAGGATTTCGATTTCGGTAACCGACAGCTTCTTACAGGCAACTCCAACCAAAAATAGCGCCGACAATGGTCTGATGTCGATGAGCTGTCACTCGTTTAAGATGTCACGATTTATCCTCTGCCCTTACAGCCCCGGATGTGCTTTGATGTATTGGGGTACCCCAGTCAAGAAGATTATTGGTTATTTTGCGGTTATCATGTGTTGTAAGCCGCTACTTATTTGGGATGTGAGAGACTCACTCTCTGCAAATGACTTAGCCAGAGCTTTGAAGCATATGAGTGTTACTACACAGAATAACCTCCCTTTAAAATCCTATTTTCTTAATTCTACGATAATATAAGAGAAACATCTTTTATCGTAAGTATTCTTGGGTATTCTCAAAAATGTAATTAACCAAGTGGTACACGCCCCATTGGGAGTGCTCTTGACCCCAGAACAGGCATCTACTTGAATATCTAGTTATGGGTAGCCTACGTAGGTATTCTTTCACAGATATTGGTATAAGGTGCATTCGCCCAATCTCATTTATGCAGACATACTTGACATATCCTTGTGAGGTGTATTGTATGTAGACTCTTTATGTTTTGTTTTTTTTTCTCGTGGTTGTCATTTTTGTTGTATGTCCCTCTTTTTCGGTTCCCTTCTTCTCCAAGTCATTCATATAATTCGAAAGAGAGATTTATTCGGAGAAGGGAAGTATACGACGATCAACAGGCTGGCGACTCTTTAAAAAAAAAAGAAATAAATAAACATAATGAAAAACACTACTTACTCCTAAGGAGTCTTTCTAGTTAAGAATTAATTCACTACTAACTTTTCATCGAGACTTGCCTTTTGGGCTCATCTTTTAGGGGTATCAGTAAAGTATTTATCTGTCACTAGCTCTAAAATGGTCTTCGTAGTGAGGAGTGTATCTACTACTAGATTCTCATTAAGAATTGGTTCTTGGGTTTGTCTTCCAATGGTATGGATGAAGACCTTGTCTGTCACTACAAATGTTTGACATTTCCTAGTGTGTTAGTTAAAGCACATTCACTTGACTAATGTACCTTATAACAAAATAAGTTGATGGGAATCCACCAAGAATATTTTACCCATTTGAGGTTATTAGTTGAAGCTAGATAATCATATCCTATGATGGAAGAGGTTGGATTGGAGTCGTCTTCTAACCAAATAAACCCTAAATGAGGTGTTACAAAATATGTTGTATTTCTAGAAGCTGAGGTGTAGGTCAAAATAGACAATAGTTTTTCTTAGAGACATGATTGCAATCATATGCAAGAAAGATTTTTGCAAACTTGCTAGTTATTATTTTTGAATTTGTTGTCTCCTAATGGGAGTGTTTTCTACACAAGCTTATAAAGCAGCTCATATATCAAACCTTGAAGAGATCAGCTTCCTTTTCAAGTTGAAGAGGAACTTCAGTACGATGACGGAGTGCAGAGGAAGTGCTTATTGTGATCATAATTGTCCCCCCAATCTAAAAGTGGTTCTTGAATATTTGATGTTTGCAAGATACGTGGGATGAATACTCCCACCAAAATCATGCATGGAACTTTAATATGAATGATCTTTCAAGATTGTAGTGAAGGTCGCCCCTCCAGCCTAAAAAATGCTTCTTGTATACTTGATGTCTGAATGGGATGTTGGAAGACTACCCCAAGACAATCATGCTCAAGATGTTAATGTGAATGCATTTTTTTATTATAGTGAAGGTTATCCCCTACATCAAAAAATGTTTTAGAAATGATACTCAAAAGGTGCAGAGGAAGTTCCTCCATAAGCTGGATGGTGTATATCATTGAAAAATGAAGTAAGGTTTTGGCATCTCATACTTAACGACTAGGTTGAACGAGACTTCATTTCTCTCATACAAAGACAAACTGTTGTGTGTTAGAAAGTCCACAATGGTAGAGTAAGTATATCACTGAAAAATGAAGTAGGGTTTTGGCATCTCATACTTAACGACTAAGTTGAACGAGACTTCATTTCTCACATACAAAGACAAACTGTTGTGTGTTAGAATGTCCACAATGGTAGAGTAATTATTAGCATATTTTCTTTGCATGAAAATCCAACACACACTTAGGTAATTAAAATAGAGGCATGTAAATTTTTAACGTGGAAAACCCTAAAAAGGGAAAAAAAATCACAAGACTTAACCTAATTGAAATAATTCATTATGTAATGTTGAGTACACAGTACCACTCTTCTTTTGAGCTAAGGAAGATGGTATAACAAAGTTCATGGATAATGTTATTTCAATAATAATAGTCAATATCAGTCGCTAAGAACATAGTTGATTGCTATGAAGGAGTTCGTTGTGAATGTTGTAGACAATGGTTATAGCACTAATTCTTTTAGAGATCAAAGTTAAGAGTTGTGATAGAAGTGGGTCATATGTAATGTAGATGATTGCTTTAGGAGCATCTATTAGCCACAAAGGTCATATTAAGGAGTTGTAGTAGCATATGTAGACCGCAGAGACTGATGTTGAGAGCCACATGAGCTATGATAATGTATGTAGGTTGGAGTGGTTGGAGTTAAGAGCTATATGAGTTGTGATAATGTTTGTAGGCCACAAAGGCCAAGATTGAGTTGCATGGGTTGTGGATCAGGTTGGCTATAATTGGTCATGTAGAGAGCTTCGAAAGTCTAGAGAAATTCATTATATCTTTAATACTGCAATTATAAGCAGTTATTGCAGGGTGTGTTGAACACCATCTTTGGAAGGCATCATTGCACTATAAATGCGCCTCATTGTTGCACCAAATTTGAGATGTGTTGTTACACCGAATGTGGGGCAAGTCATTACACCATATTTAACGTGAGTTATTACACCATCTTTGGGATGCATCGTTACACTGTCTTCAAGATACATCATTACAACGTCTTTAGACTACGTCACTACACCATCTTTGGGGTCTGCCATTGCATTGGTCTGCAGGATGCTTCATTATTCTGAAACAAACGACATGATTTCATAATGCAAGTCATGATTCCTTAAAGAGATATTGTTGCAACAAATAGGGGATGATGAACGGTGCTCGACTACTGTGGGAGTGGGTGGAGTTTGTATTACCTTCATTGTAGTAAACTGGACCTCAACTCCTCCTATAGACTCCAATCATCGTCTAGTTCAAGGTCTAGGTACCCTTTCATGAAAGGGATAGGGGTCTATTTATAGAGCCTGGAAGAGGCTTCCCTACTAATAAGGAATCAAGGCCACTCCATCGGACAACCCAGAAAGATTCCCTCAATTGGACAAAATTTTATAAATATTTTAGTGCCTTAGCAATGTTAGAATTGAGTGATCTAGACCTCGTTGGATTTTTTCCAATCAAGATGCTCGCTTCGACTATAAACTTATCACTTCTAGAACTCATCTGACCTTCCAGTTAGGCACTAGATGTTTTTCAAACTGACTTAACAACTAGATCTGGGATTGATTCGACTCGGATTGGACTAACTTCTGTGTCATCGAGCCAATCAATTGAACTATAAATTTGTTGAAATTGAAATTCTAAATGATTTTTAATCGAGGTTTAAACTTTACTTGCTCAAAAAATTACCTCGAGATATATGTTTATGCCTCGAGATACATGTCAGATGATAAAAATTTGTTGATGTATATCACATCTAAAGAGTTTTTCTCATGAAGAAGAAGCAAATTGCATATTGTCCATAAATTTAGTTTGAATTCACATTTTCTTTCTTTGAATATCAAAAATATTGCAAACATTAAATTCATTTTTTTCAATTCAATTTTTTTAGTCAGCAATATAATTATTTCATTTTATATACTTATTATTTGATTATGTTACTTGGAAATTTAATTAACTTATTTTACTGAACAACAAATTATATTGGTGTATTTAGTGCTATTTTGATCATGATACTTAAGGTGATGAGATACTATACTTATTTTATATAAAAATTACATTTTTCTTATCATATATTTGAGTTTTATTATTATTATTATTTCTTAAAACTAACTAAATTCACATTAATTAGCACAATATTATCTATTTTCTTAACTCATCACATAATTATAATGCCACAAAGGCATCCTGAATTAAAAATCTAACTTTTAAATTTTATTTGCAAATACATAAAAACTTATGCACTCTAATTGCAGATAATTAATATTTATTAATGAAATAATTAGAAAATGCTTATATTTATTATCATAGTTTATCCTTTTAATCTTCTTTCTATTAATTTATTGCAATTTGAAAATATTCTATTAATTTATTTTTTTTCAGATAAATACAATTTATATTTACCTTGCATTATTTTATATTTATTTCTTTTTAATCAATAAAAATAAATCTCAATTTATAGAATTTAATTTAAGTTAATTATATAATAAAAATTTTAATTGAATATTCATACATTATATTTAACTTCAAATTAGGTCACAATGACCCACCCAAGGTTTTCACTTATAATAATTAACCATTTTTTTATTGTTGGATCATGATATGTTTGTGAATCCATACTACTAATATATTGAATGAAATAATGAGAGGTTTGAGCTAAGAAAAAAAAGGTAAGAACTGACAAAATGATCTTCTTTTAGTTGGGGATTCTTCTCTTGCATTACAATGGTCACATCAATTTATAGAGGGGTTTACTTATGCATTACAAATCTACTATTTAGAACTTTCCAATCATAAAGTATCTTCCATCTCTACTGACTTCTACTTGTGGCACTACTATTAGTATTATCCTTGTCTATATAATGAATAATCATACATTATAAAAGTTTTTCCTCAATATTTGCAGTTTGTTGGTGTCGTCTTTTTTTATCAACTTGGTCATGGAGTGAGTTAATCTTCTTACAGGAATAAATCTGATGGAGAGCTGTCCAACTCGACCTTTAGGATGACTTGAATTTCATTAGTGAGTTATCAAGGTGTCTTAGTCTGATTCAACATCTATGGGTAAATTATTATAGTTGATGGATCCAAATTAATCTGGCATAAGTATCTATCCGATTTGGCAAGTTGTCAGCTCTAATATATTGTACTCACTTTGAACATGAATTATGAATTTTCGGTCGTACAATTATAATGTTTCACTATTGTGCAACGTACGTTGGGATTCTGCAATACAAGTTGTGACTCCGCATGGAATTTCGCGGAAAGGAGCAAATGGTGGCTGATGGTATTAGATGACGGCCGATGACTGTTGGTTGATGGTGATCGGCAGCTACAAAAATGAGAATTGTTCTCCGAATTTTTAATATAGAAATGTCATAGTGTTTCACTCTTACTTCTCCTGACCCTTCTTTGGGTTGAAGTCTAGGTCTCCTCTTAAGAGGGGGCAGGGTTCTGTTTATAGAGTCGAGGTTGCATATAAGAAAAGAATCTGGACCACTCTGATCAAAAAGCCTCGGGAGATTTCCTGGATTGGACGACATTCTGTAAACATTTAAAGTGTCTTAATTATGTCAAAAATTCAAAATTGAATGTTATTTTGCTTGTTAGATTTGTCTTGTCGAGATATTCAATTTAACTGTAAGTTTGTCAATTTTAAATTATGATTAACCTTCCAAGTATGCACTAAAAGCATACAAAAATATTTATGGGCTTGATTTGACTCAGATTAGACCAATTTTGATATCATTGGATTCTTCTCATCAATTATATCAGTTTGAATGTAAATTTGTTGAAATTGGAGTATTTGATAATTTTTAAATGAATTTTGACTATTTTTGCTAAAAATATTGCCTCGAGATTTGTATCATATGATAAATTTGTTGATGAAGTATCAAAATCATACTCAAAATATACTAAATTTATGATTTTATCTTTAAAATATTTAAAATATTTTATATTTTATATTAAATGATTTCTTATTATTTCTCTTCTAGTTGTTCATTCTATTTGTTATTTATCAAAACAATATCTTAAATTATATTATTTTCTCTCTTTTATATAAAACAAGCCTGCTTAAACTCATAAACTTAATCTCAAGCTCGAGCTCGAACTCGACAAAACTAATCAAACTTAAGCTTAATCTGAGGATGACTCGAGCTTGACTCAACTCGTTTACACTCCCAGTGCCCACATCCCCATACTTATGAGTTTTTTTTTTCTGCTAAATACAATTTATATTTACCTTGCATTACTTTTACATGGTTATTTTTATCAATTAAAATAAATCTCAAATTATAGAAGTTTTTTTTAAGATGATAATATATTATATATTTTAATTGAATAATAATATATTACATTTATCTTACAATTAATTGGTGATGACAAAAAATTTTCACTTATAATAATTAACTACTTAAAAAATATTATTGTTGGATCATAATTTGTACGTGAATCCATACTACTTAATGCATGTTAGAAAATTCGTGGCGGTAGAGTAATGGATTATCGTCATAGTGTTGCACGAGGATTCAACACACACTCACATGAAAGAGAATCAACCTGTGATGACACCAGAAGTTTTTATGTGGAAAACCCGTAAAGGGAAAAAATCACGGGGTCTGGCCCAGTTAAAAAAATCCACTATAAGTTGATGATTACAGATATCCCTTGTCCCACAGACAGAAAAGGGTTACTAAATTTTCCATGATACAACGTCGACTGACGGCTTTGGTTAGCGATGACGACAGTTGATGACAATAGGCGGTAATCGACAGAGGTCAGCGATGATCGGTGGTGGTCGACGGCGGTCTGCGGTGACTGGGAAGATGTTGAACTTAAGCTCATTCTCAAAGCCTCAAGTTCTCTCTCAAACCTCCCTCCCTCATGTGAGGGATGGGGCTCTATTATAGTGTTCTGGGTGCAATTAATGCAGGAATATGAATCATTTTAATCGGGCGATCCGGAGAGCTTCCCTCGATCGGATGGCGTTTGATGGACATTTGAGTGCCTTAACTATGTTAGAATTGAGCAATCTTGGGCTCGTTGGATTCTTCTAGTCGAGACGCTCGATTCGACTATAAACTCGCTGAATTCCTCCAGAATTCTTCCAAAAATGATTTAATCGCTTGATCTGGGCTTGATTTACTCGGATTGGACTAACATTGATATCATTGGGTCATTCTCATCGAGCCGGTCAATTTGACTATAAGTTTACTGAAATAAGAGGTCTGGATGATTTTTTATCAAGATTTAAATATTTCTTGATCAAAATATTGCCTCGAGATTCATGCCAGATGATAAAAATTTGTTGGTGGCGTATCACTAGTAATAAAATGGATGAAATAATGAGGAATTTGAGCTAAAAAAATAGGTAAGAAAAATGAGAAAATGATCTTCTTTTTCTTACTCGGAGACTCTTCTCTTATATTACAATGGTCACATCACTTTACAGATGGGTTGGCTTATCCATCACAAATTAAATATTTATTATATTCTATTTTTAGTAAACATAAATTATTAAAAAAAAAAATTCTCAATTAGTGTTTGTTGGTGACGCCTTTTTTCGATCAACTTGGTCATGTGGCGAGTCAATCTGAGCTCTGCCAAACTCAACCTGGGAATGACTTGAATTTCAATGGCAAGTTATCGAGCTGCCTTAGATTGTTTTGACATGTGCAAGTTATCGTAACTAGTTATTGGCTGTAACCCCCTAATTAAACCGATCCATCGATCGATTTAACCTGGCCTATCTATCTAGTTCGATGAGTTATCACCCTCAATATCTTGTTCTCACTTTGAACCTCAATTATGAAATTTCGGCCCTACAATTATATTGCCTCATAGACTTTAGATTTTGGTTTTAAAATGCTTTAGAATTGTTGAATCGAATTCCAGCGTAATATAATGTATTAAATCAAAAGGTCGTGTTATTAATTTAAGAGAATATGAATAAAATAAATTAAATTAACAAGGTTGTGTTATTAAAGTAAATGAATATGAACAATAAGTCATGTAAAAAATAAATTAAATTAAATTACATTAAATAGGTTGTGTTATCATCAGGACTCCTGATATAGAGCTACTTTCGGCGTCCACTAATATGCGGACAAGTGGCTTCAAGGAAACGCGCATGCATTCATGTGATCCAGTCCGGTAACTCATGAGAATACTTCTCATGTGTTATTATGCATTATTCATGTTTTATTGTGGTGGTATTGATGTGTTACTGTGTTATTATAACACCGGAAATATTCTCAAAACACAATAACACGTGAATATCACCACAATAACACATGAATAACGTGGAATAACACAGAAGAAATATTTCTATATGCTAAAAAAAAAAATTTTTTATCACCTCCACGTGTCCCCATATCAGTAAACTCTGAACGTAACTCTTTGTTAGAAGTTATTTCCGCTCAATTTATATGGAAAAGATATCCATTGTAACATTCTTAATTCCAATCACAGCTTTATAATGTTTACTAATGTCAATTAATAAATGAATATTTATTACTTCAAAATCAACGACTTTTCGAAGGCAGCGCATCAAAATGTCAGCTCTTTAATCATACATATTAATTGGTGAATAAATATTAATGAATGAAGGATTATTTATTTTAGCATGCATCAAAATTTTGGGATCTAATCATTGTATTGCTTTATTTATTCAGCTTATCAAAATCTCATGTTACTTAATTTTGGATATTAAATAATGAGCGAATATTATTTTTTAAATGAGTATTTTTTTTTTTCACATAAACGAAGAATTTTGAAGTCTGCCAAAATTTTGTTATGTTTGTTCATTAAGTAAAAAATAATTGCATTTACTTCTCTGTCAGCATAATTTGGATTATTAAATTTGTAATTTTGTAAATTGTCATAATACTCTCCTAATAGTTTACATGATTTTGTTGTACTTTATAAGAGTGTCATATTTTTTAATATTGTCTAAAATAGTCTCTATTAACAAGTCTAGGGGTGTAAACGAGCCGAGCACGAGCGAGCCCAGGCTCAGCTCATGTTCTGCTCGTTTGCTAAGCGAGTTGTTCACGAACAAAGAATCGTTTTTACAACCTTAATCAGGTGGCCATAAGACGTTAAGGATTGGGGCAAGATTTAAAAATTTATTGTTTATATTAAAACATCATTTGAATCTATTTAACAATTGTTATTCTATTTTCTTAATTAGTACTTATAATTGATTATAAATCCTTATAGCCTTGTAGTCAATTAAGGGTCCGTTTGGGGCAGCTTATAAGTGCGGGCGGCGTTTTCAAAACGCCGTCATACCGTTTGGTTCGCGCTTTTCGCCAGCTTATCTGA
>JXCR01067444.1:110343-140910 GCA_002079205.1 Phalaenopsis hybrid cultivar
ATGTATTAAATTTACTGCATAGTTGATACAGCAATTTTGATGCTTAAAAAATGTGATGGTATTAGAGCTTATTTATGTGATTATGTTGATCAAATTTAGTGTTAGAATCTTGATCTCTTCAGTGAATCACATTTAAGAAACAGAGAGTAATGGAGCGAGGGCGCAGTAGAGAATTGGTTCTCTTACGTATGACTGATTAACCTTCTATTATAGAAATGACCTTTATATTTATAGGCAATGAGATATAAAGTGATAAATTATATGTTTGCCCCTACTTTTATTGGGACTTTACAAGGTATTTTAGGCATAAAAAATAAATGAGGCTAAGGCTCGACTACCCTATCCCTCGGTCGGATGAGATCTGTAATCCTCAGATCTCCAAGGTCATTCGATTGATTATGTTGAGTCAAGGAAACATGTCATCTCTTTGGTCATTATGTCGTCCAGACTTCATTTTGTTGGCTTGAGTCAACCAGTCAGTTGTTTCGGTTCGGTTGTCGACTATGGACCCTTGGATGAGAAACTTATGTTGTGGGGATGAAACTAGATTGTCAGGCAAAGGGTNTTAAAATGTTAATAGTATTTTGCATGTTTATGAAAGTTTAATAGTTTAATTGTAACTCATAAATATAGGAATTAAGGATCTGTTTGGGACAATAGCAGCTTATTGAATAATATGTTGATAAGTTGATTAAAAATAATCTACTGATAAGCTAGGTGTGGTGGCTATTACCAATTTTTATTTTATTTTTTTGAAAAAGTCTGACCGCAGCCAGAAAACTACCACCGCACATAGATATATGTGGTGTGAAAACGCTATTTTCAGCGTTTTGAAAACGCATAAGCTGTCAAAACTCAGTTTGCCCAAACAGAACTGGTGCATTTTCAAAAAGTCACCGCACCAAATAAGCTGCCCCGAACGAGCCGAAAATAGTTAAATAAAACAGTTGGACTTACATGCATACAACTCGAGTCATACGTTTTATATACAAACAACTAATGCATAAAAAGGTGTACTTCCATTTTGAAAAATTAAAATAATTGTACTTTTAGGTGATTTGAAATATTTGCCTTGTTTAAATGTAAAAAATAAAAAATAAAAAATAAAAAATAAATAAATGTTAGATATGTTAATACATATGAATTGTGTGCATTGTATGTAAATTACCCAAAAAAAAAATGGATGATCAATTTTTTAAATCGCAATATTCCAATGTAAGCTAATGAATGAATTTTATCTAATCCCAGCCGTTAATTTAATCTCGCAGCAAACTATCCCGAATCTCGATAATGGAAACAAAACCCCAAGAAACGGTCGAGTCTCTACTGGAAAGCTGGGCTCCTTTCCCTGAGTCAGCAGCATCTGTCGCCGCTTGGTCGAAGGAGAACGTACCCGACCGGCAGCCATCCGAATTGGATTCAATCCCTAAATTACCATCGCCGCCGCAACCGCCAGCTTCTAACGAGTTATCGGCGCAGGAAAATGCATTCAGATTATGCCGGAATTTCTTCGACGCCGAGTACGGATCCGACAAGGAAGACTTGGAATTCGACGAACTGGATGATGGGAAGAGTTACGATTTCTTCAAGGGGCTTTTTGATGAAGCAGCCGATTTGAGGGATCTTTATCTAAGGGATACGGCAAAGGGGGATTTCTACTGCCTGGCTTGTAGGGCGATTGGGGAGAAGCTGTGGAAGAAGTTCTTCGGATTGTTTGCGGTCGCCCAGCACGCCAACTCTGTTTCTAAGACGAGGAACACATCGGTGCATCGCGGTTATGCGAGAGCGATCTGCGAATTACTTGGTTGGAAAATTGATCCGTCCAGGGGTGTTCTTTTCGGCAATAATGCAACTGACACTGAGCATCAGGTGAGTTTGAATTTTTAATCGGTTCGATCTGATGTACGAGTTTGATTTATGTTTTTTGTGTTGTTTGGCATGATTCTATACTGATTTCTGATGACCAGGATGAATTAGCTCTGAAGTTATCCATGGAGAATGCTAAAGAAGATGCCATAGGTTGTTCTTAGAGATGATTGTAGATTTCTCTTGAGGAGCAATGCTTCGTGATGATTATTCTACAATTTGTTTGATTGGCTAGCTTTAATGGAACATTAGAATGTGAAATATTTTTCTCAGGATAATTATCTATTAGAACAATAGCTAAACTGTTTATGTTGGCTTGCTTCAGTCTTCATTGAGCCTGCTATTATTTGGTTTTTTGATGTATTAAATTTACTGCATAGTTGATACAGCAATTTTGATGCTTAAAAAATGTGATGGTATTAGAGCTTATTTATGTGATTATGTTGATCAAATTTAGTGTTAGAATCTTGATCTCTTCAGTGAATCACATTCAAGAAACAGAGAGTAATGGAGCGAGGGCGCAGTAGAGAATTGGTTCTCTTACGTATGACTGATTAACCTTCTATTATAGAAATGACCTTTATATTTATAGGCAATGAGATATAAAATGATAAATTATATGTTTGCACCTACTTTTATTGGGACTTTACAAGGTATTTTAGGCATAAAAAATAAATGAGGCTAAGGCTCGACTACCCTATCCCTCGGTCGGATGAGATCTGTAATCCTCAGATCTCCAAGGTCGTTCGATTGATTATGTTGAGTCAAGACATGTCATCTCTTTGGTCATTATGTCGTCCAGACTTCGTTTTGTTGGCTTGAGTCAACCAGTCAGTTGTTTCGGTTTGGTTGTCGACTATGGACCCTTGGATGAGAAACTTATGTTGTGGGGATGAAACTAGATTGTCAGGCAAAGGGTAAATCATCATAATCAAACAAATAGTCACACCTTTGACAAGAGATTCATCTGGAGTGTTCAAGGGGTGTTTTAGTGATGATAACTTTAGGTCTTCTGAAGATTTTTGGAGACTCCTTACTAATTTGGACGAGAGTTTGATTGGTTCCTTCTCTCGATTTGGTTGGTCTCGATCTTAACTTGGGCAGCCTTCGTTTGGCTGGCTCCGAGTCTTGCTCCGAGGTAGATGTAGCTGGTCAACTAAATCCTTTGGTCTTCTATTAACATGTTTCCTGATCTCCTTTCGATGGATTATCCTTGACCATACTTTTATCTTTTAGTCCGTTGAATTCTCTTGAGATTCGTGCCGATATATTTCTATCATATATAATTACTTCCTTGATTCTTTTGCTTCTTGAAAATCATGTTGTGATAAAAATAAGAAAATTTAATGCAAAACATAGATTCATTTATTCTCGTATTTAGTACTTTATGTTTGAATAAAGATGATTTTTTTATTGATTTTTGCAAAAAGTTTGTTTGACTTCATTTTCTTATCGAATTTTGTATTGATGTGATTCGAGTTCTTGAAATTGACTTATAGCTTAGCAGTGGCATTTGAACTTCCACTGAGACCCTTATATAAGGCTTGAGAGTTGGATTTTTTCCGTGCATTCAGTTTCTCTTCTTTTCCTTCGATCGATTATTCATGTTCACTCTTCTAGCTTTTGCACGAATGGCCAACAAATATTCTCTAAAGCTCTTTAGGAAGCTTCCGTGGTGGAGCGATCCACTTAACTTTGGTCGACATTGCATCACTTGAGAAGCCCAAATGGTTAGCTCCCAACCATAAGCTTAGGCTTTGGGATTGAAAATAGATTTAACCGCTAATGAATCTACTCCAACTATAATCAGTTTATGGTTCTCAGTTCCCAACATAACAGAAAAACTTTTTATATCACAAAAATAAAAGTATCAAGTTTGTCATAATTTTAGTTTTATAAAGCAACGCTAGAGTCAGGGGATAAGTAAAAGAGAGTAATAATCCACACTGTTAATTTTGGTTCCATCAACATAAATGTTTACCCGGTGGTCCGTTTGATATCATTTCTTAGCTATTATTTCTGAAAATATACTTGTTTAGTATAATTTTTATGTGTTTTTAATCTTTTTATTAAAATAAATCAAGTTATTTTTAGAATAAATAGAAGTCTCGCCTAAAATATTGAAAAGTGTTTTAGGCAAACAACACCTCAAAAAATTGATTATCTTTAGCACCAACTAGACCACACACAATCAATTCAAAGAGAAACCTCCCAATCAACACAATTCACCCAAACAGGCACTACTCTCCTCATCCTAAATGATAAATCTATGGAAATCTGTCTAAATTCTAAGAATGATTGAGTCCCAATACACAACTACAACTTCCCTTACTTAAAGAATCATTAAACTAACCAAAAAAAAAAATAACAACATAAAATATAACATGGTAAAAAATTGTGACAAATGGAACCAAAAAGTTACAAAACATGAATCAAAAAATTAAAGTAGGGAAATTTGTGCAGCCAAATGGGAAAAAAATAAAAAAAAATAAAAAACAATGAAATTTGTCACTTCTACTTGGTGTTGGAAGCGAAATTGTTGTGAGCAGCAGATACATACATTAGGCTCTGCAATCCCGGCTTTAGATCCATGTTATAGAACTTCTCATACTCTCTTCTGTCCCCCGCTTTCTTCTTCACCTCCACCACCACAAGTGAAGGAGTTAGCTCAAATATCTCTGCGGCTATCGTCAATGGCCCCTTCTCTCCCTCTCTGGTCCCTTCCAAGCTCACCATGAAGTCCTTCTTCCTCACACTGAAGCTCACCAACGTCGCAATCTCCTCCAATTTTGATATAATCACAGGCACGGGCTCCCCGGATATAAACCTTGCCTCCTCCCCGCTCTCTTCAAACAATCCAGAAAGATTAAAACTTTGCGAGAAGGATATGATGTCGAATGCATTCAGGCTCGCTGGTCTTGGAACCCCCATCATCTGATTGTTATTAGAGACGGAAATGGCCGCCGGGCAGGAGGCGACAGAAGTATCGGAATCGCAGCCAGAATCGGAGGTCTCATCATGCCGCTGCTGGGATCGCGGAGTCTCCGTGGCATTTACAGTCGGCGAATCAACAGTTTCATCTAGGCTGTGCAGCTTGTCATTCTCGATGTAGAATCGAATATGGCGGAACCCCTGTTTGAACCAGACATTCTCCATGATTTCAGGAATGGTGATCCGCGACTGGGGATTCGTGTCCAGGAGGCGAAAGAGAAGGTTGCTGAGATCGGTGGAGAACCATTTGGGGCATCGAAATTCCCCTTTATAGATTTTGCGGTACATTGCCATGATGTTCTGGTCATGGAAAGGGAGATAGCCAGCCATAAGCACAAAGAGGATGATCCCGCATGACCAGACATCGACGCTGGCCCCTTGATATCCCTTCCTGGTGAGAACCTCCGGCGCGACATACGCCGGAGTTCCGCAAAAGGTGTGGAAGAGCCCGTCCAGCCGAATCTGATCAGAGACCGCGCTGAGCCCAAAATCAGAGACTTTGAGATCCCCATTTTCGTCAAGGAGGAGGTTCTCCGGCTTGAGATCTCGATGGAAGACGCCGCGCGCGTGGCAGAAACCAACGGCCGATATCAGCTGCTGGAAGTATCGGCGAGCGGCGTCCTCCTTCAGCCGGCCTTTGGCGACTTTGCTGAATAGCTCGCCTCCGCATACATATTCCATCACAAAGTATATCTTGGACTTGCTGGCCATTACCTCCAGGAGATGGACAATGTAGGGATGGCGAACGCGGCGGAGAATGGCGATCTCGCGCTTGATGTGGGCGACAAGACCGCTCTTTAAAATGCGCTCCTTGTCGAGGACTTTAATGGCGACGGATTCATCTGTCTTCAGGTTCTTGGCGTGGAAGACTTTGGCGAATGTGCCTTGCCCCAGGAGCTTCAGCAGCTCGTAACGGCCGAGGATGAGAGCCCCCTGAGGCTCCTTCTTGTTAGTCTTCATGGCCGGCAGCGGTGGCTGGCTGACCGCCGCCGGAGGAGCCAGAGCTCCTCGNGGATAAATATAAGAAAATTTAATGCAAAACATAGATTCATTTTTTCTCGTATTTAGTACTTTATGTTTGAATAAAGATGAGTTTTTTATTGATTTTTGCAAAAAGTTTGTTTGACTTCACTTTTTTATCGATTTTTGTATTGATGTGATTCGAGTTCTTGAAATTGACTTGTGGCTTAGCAGTGGCATTTGAACTTCCACAGGCGCTTATATAAGGCTTGAGAGTTGGATTTTTTCCGTGCATTCAGTTTCTCTTCTTCTTTTCCTTCGATCGATTATTCATGTTCACTCTTCTAGCTTTTGCACGAATGGCCAACAAATATTCTCNAAATAAGAAAATTTAATGCAAAACATAGATTCATTTATTCTCGTATTTAGTACTTTATGTTTGAATAAAGATGATTTTTTTATTGATTTTTGCAAAAAGTTTGTTTGACTTCATTTTCTTATCGAATTTTGTATTGATGTGATTCGAGTTCTTGAAATTGACTTATAGCTTAGCAGTGGCATTTGAACTTCCACTGAGACCCTTATATAAGGCTTGAGAGTTGGATTTTTTCCGTGCATTCAGTTTCTCTTCTTTTCCTTCGATCGATTATTCATGTTCACTCTTCTAGCTTTTGCACGAATGGCCAACAAATATTCTCTAAAGCTCTTTAGGAAGCTTCCGTGGTGGAGCGATCCACTTAACTTTGGTCGACATTGCATCACTTGAGAAGCCCAAATGGTTAGCTCCCAACCATAAGCTTAGGCTTTGGGATTGAAAATAGATTTAACCGCTAATGAATCTACTCCAACTATAATCAGTTTATGGTTCTCAGTTCCCAACATAACAGAAAAACTTTTTATATCACAAAAATAAAAGTATCAAGTTTGTCATAATTTTAGTTTTATAAAGCAACGCTAGAGTCAGNTAACGAGTTATCAGCGCAGGAAAATGCATTCAGATTATGCCGGAAGTTCTTCGACGCCGAGTACGGTTCCGACAAGGAAGACTTGGAATTCGACGAACTGGATGATGGAAAGAGTTACGATTTCTTCAAGGGGCTTTTTGATGAAGCAGCCGATTTGAGGGATTTTTATCTAAGGGATACGGCAAAGGGGGATTTCTACTGCCTGGCTTGTAGGGCGATTGGGGAGAAGCTATGGAAGAAGTTCTTCGGATTGGTTGCAGTCGCCCAGCACGCCAACTCTGTTTCTAAGACGAGGAACACGTCGGTGCATCGCGGTTATGCGAGAGCAATCTGTGAATTACTTGGTTGGAAAATTAATTCGTCCAGGGGTGTTCTTTTCGGCAATAATGCAACTGAAACTGAGCATCAGGTGAGTTCAAATTTTTAATTTGTTCGATCTGATGTACGAGTTTGATTTATGTCTTTTGTGTTGTTTGTCATGATCCTATATTGATTTCTGATGACCAGGATGAATTAGCTCTGAAGGTTTCCATAGAGAATGCTGGAGAAGATGTCATAGGTTCTTCTTAGAGATGATTGTAGATTTATCTTGAGGAGCAATGCTTCGTGCTGATTATTCTACAATTTGTTTGATCGGCTAGCTTTAATGGAACATTAGAATGTTAAATATTTTTTTCAGGATAATTATCTATTAGAACAATAGCTGAACTGTTTATATTGGCTTGCTTCAGTCTTCATTGAGCCTGCTATTATTTGGTTTTTTGATGTATTAAATTTACTGCATAGTTGATACAACAATTTTGATGCTTAAAATGTGATGGTGTTAGAGCTTATTTATGTGATTATGTTTATTAAATTTAGTGTTAGAATCTTGATCTCTCCAGTGAATAACATTTAAGAAACAGAGAGTAAAGGAGCGACGGCACAATAGAGAATTGGTTCTCTTATGTATGACTGATTAACCTTCTATTGTAGAAATGGCCTTTATATTTATAGGCAATGAGATATAAAGTGATAAATTATATGCTTGCCCCAACTTTTATTGGGACTTTACAAGGTATTTTAGTCATAAAAAATAAATGAGGCTAAGGCTCGACTGCCCTATCCGTCGGTCGGATGAGATTTGTAATCCTCAGATCTCCAAGGTCGTTCGATTGATTATTTTGAGTCAAGGAAACATGTCATCTCTTGGGTCATTATGTCGTCCAGACTTCGTTTTATTGGCTTGAGTCGACCAGTCAGTTGTTTCGATTCAGTTGTCAACTATAGACCCTTGGATGAGAAACTTATGTTATGGGGATGAAACTAGGTTGTCAGGCAAAGGGTAAATCATCATAATCCAACAAATAGTCACACCTTTAACAAGAGATTCATCTGGAGTGTTCAAGGGGTGTTTTAGTGATGAGAACTTTAGGTCTTCTGAAGTTTCTTGGAGACTCCTGACTAATTTGGACGAGAGTTTGATTGGTTCCTTCTCTCGATTTGGTTGGTCTCGATCTTGACTTGAGCAGCCTTCGTTTGGCTCCAAGGTAGATGTAACTGGTCAACTAAATCCCTTGGTCTTCTATTAACATGTTTCCTGATCTTTTCGATGGGTTATCCTTAACCATACTTTTATATTTTAGTCCGTTGAATTCTCTTGAGATTCATGCCGATATATTTCTATCATATATAATTACTTCCTTGATTCTTTTGCTTCTTGAAAATCATGTTGTGATAAGAATAAGAAAATTTAATACAAAACATAGATTCATTTATTCTCGTATTTAGTACTTTATGTTTGAATAAAGATGAGTTTTTTATTGATTTTTGCAAAAAAGTTTGTTTGACTTCACTTTTTTATCGATTTTTGTATTGATGTGATTCGAGTTCTTTAAATTGACTTGTGGCTTAGCAGTGACATTTGAACTTCCACTGAGACCCTTATATAAGGCTTGAGAGTTTGATTTTTTCCGTGCATTCAGTTTCTTCTCTTCTTCTTTTTCTTTGATCCATTATTCATGTTCACTCTTCTAGCTTTTGCACGAATGGCCAACAAATATTCACTAAAGCTCTTTAGGAAGCTTCAGTGGTGGAGCAATCCACTCTGACTTTGGTCGACATTGCATCACTTGAGAAGGCCAAATGGTTAGCTCCCAACCATAAGCTTAGGCTTTTGGATTGAAAATAGATTTAACCCCTAATGAATCTACTCCAACTATAATCAGTTTATGGTTCTCAGTTCCCAACATAACAGAAAACCTTTTTATATCACAAAAATAAAAGTATCAAGTTTGTTATAATTTTATTTTTATAAAGCAACGCTAGAGTCAGGGGATAAGTAAAAGAGAGTAATAATCCACAATATTAATTTTGGTTCCATTAACATAAATGTTTACCCAGTGGTCCGTTTAATATCATTTCTTAGCTATTATTTCTAAAAATATACTTGGTTAGTATAATTTTTATGTGTTTTTAATCTTTTTATTAAAATAAATCACCTTATTTTTAGAAACACTCAAAACAACTTTTGGCTATTTTGAGCGTTTTTAAAAACAATTACCATAAAAAACCATGTTTTAATTAATCAAAAAAACATACTAATACTAATAATAATAATAATAAATGAAAAATAAATAAATAAAAAGTGATCTCAATCAACCCTAAAATATTGAAAAGTGTTTTAGGCAAACAACACCTCAAAAAATTGATTATCTTGAGCAGCAACTTGACCACACACAATCAATTCAAAGAGAAACTTCCCAATCAACACAATTCACCCAAACAGGCACTATTCTCCTCATCCTAAATGATAAATATATGGAAATATGTCTAAGAATGATTGAATCCCAATACACAACTACAACTTCCCTTACTTAAAGAATCATTAAACTAACCAAAAAAATGACAACATAAAATATAACATAGTAAAAAATTGTGACAAATGGAACCAAAAAGTTACAAAACATGAATCAATAAATTAAAGTAGGGAAATTTGTNATATGGAAATCTGTCTAAATTCTAAGAATGATTGAATCCCAATACACAACTACAACTTCCCTTACTTAAAGAATCATTAAACTAACCAAAAAAAAATAACAACATAAAATATAACATGGTAAAAAATTGTGACAAATGGAACCAAAAAGTTACAAAACATGAATCAATAAATTAAAGTAGGGAAATTTGTGCAGCCAAATGGGAAAAAAAATAAAAATAAAATAAAAAACAATGAAATTTGTCACTTCTACTTGGTGTTGGAAGCGAAATTGTTGTGAGCAGCAGATACATACATTAGGCTCTGCAATCCCGGCTTTAGATCCATGTTATAGAACTTCTCATACTCTCTTCTGTCCCCCGCTTTCTTCTTCACCTCCACCACCACAAGTGAAGGAGTTAGCTCAAATATCTCTGCGGCTATCGTCAATGGCCCCTTCTCTCCCTCTCTGGTCCCTTCCAAGCTCACCATGAAGTCCTTCTTCCTCACACTGAAGCTCACCAACGTCGCAATCTCCTCCAATTTTGATATAATCACAGGCACGGGCTCCCCGGATATAAACCTTGCCTCCTCCCCGCTCTCTTCAAACAATCCAGAAAGATTAAAACTTTGCGAGAAGGATATGATGTCGAATGCATTCAGGCTCGCTGGTCTTGGAACCCCCATCATCTGATTGTTATTAGAGACGGAAATGGCCGCCGGGCAGGAGGCGACAGAAGTATCGGAATCGCAGCCAGAATCGGAGGTCTCATCATGCCGCTGCTGGGATCGCGGAGTCTCCGTGGCATTTACAGTCGGCGAATCAACAGTTTCATCTAGGCTGTGCAGCTTGTCATTCTCGATGTAGAATCGAATATGGCGGAACCCCTGTTTGAACCAGACATTCTCCATGATTTCAGGAATGGTGATCCGCGACTGGGGATTCGTGTCCAGGAGGCGAAAGAGAAGGTTGCTGAGATCGGTGGAGAACCATTTGGGGCATCGAAATTCCCCTTTATAGATTTTGCGGTACATTGCCATGATGTTCTGGTCGTGGAAAGGGAGATAGCCAGCCATAAGCACAAAGAGGATGATCCCGCATGACCAGACATCGACGCTGGCCCCTTGATATCCCTTCCTGGTGAGAACCTCCGGCGCGACATACGCCGGAGTTCCGCAAAAGGTGTGGAAGAGCCCGTCCAGCCGAATCTGATCAGAGACCGCGCTGAGCCCAAAATCAGAGACTTTGAGATCCCCATTTTCGTCAAGGAGGAGGTTCTCCGGCTTGAGATCTCGATGGAAGACGCCGCGCGCGTGGCAGAAACCAACGGCCGATATCAGCTGCTGGAAGTATCGGCGAGCGGCGTCCTCCTTCAGCCGGCCTTTGGCGACTTTGCTGAATAGCTCGCCTCCGCATACGTATTCCATCACAAAGTATATCTTGGACTTGCTGGCCATTACCTCCAGGAGATGGACAATGTAGGGATGGCGAACGCGGCGGAGAATGGCGATCTCGCGCTTGATGTGGGCGACAAGACCGCTCTTTAAAATGCGCTCCTTGTCGAGGACTTTAATGGCGACGGATTCATCGGTCTTCAGGTTCTTGGCGTGGAAGACTTTGGCGAATGTACCTTGCCCCAGGAGCTTCAGCAGCTCGTAACGGCCGAGGATGAGAGCCCCCTGAGTCTCCTTCTTGTTAGTCTTCATGGCCGGCAGCGGTGGCTGGCTGACCGCCGCCGGAGGAGCCAGAGCTCCTCGGAAGGGAGACGCTTCGCTCTTCTGCGTTTAATTATGGTTTTAGGAGAGGTGAGGGAGGGAGGAGGCTGGCTCTAAAGGACGCGGTAGGGGAACCGGAGATGACGGAGCCGTTATGGTTCTGCAGCTTTGATGGTCGGAAATTCTATAGAATCTCGGGAGCGCCGTCAGGGGGAGCCGTTATGGTGTGCGGTTATCGTCGAGTGGTGTGCATCGAGTTTTTACCATTTTTGTTTCGAAATAAAGGGAATGTATTTTTCGGGCTGTTCGACTCTAGAAATAGTTTTTTTTAGAAAAAAAATAATAATTTTAACTTTTTTAAGGACAATTTAGCTGTATGTTTTTAGGCTTGTTAGTAAAAAAAAATATTGATTATGGACTTTTTTTTTTTTTTTATAATACCGTCTAATCGTTTGATTTGCGCGTTTTTTAAAGTGTTGTCTGTCTCGTTTGAGTTTTTAACATTAAACGCAGGCAACGGGTCGACTCCCGCAGTTGACCCACGGGCAACGCACAAGTTGCCACAAACAGACTCTTTTATATCTTCAATATCACAATATAAGAACTGCCGAATAATTTATCAATTATAATTTAGCATTTCAAAAAATAATAATTATTGTTAAAATTTCAAGCATATGGTGTAAAATAAGTTCAATGCATTTGGAAACTTTATGATATTTAATTGATTGTAAATTAAATTGCTAGAGTTAGATGATTTTTATAGTGAATCAAATTTTATATGATCTAATAAAAATTATAAACCCTAAATCATAAATNCGCTTTGATGGTCGGAAATTCTTTAGAATCTCGGGAGCGCCGTCAGGGGAGCCGTTATGGTGTGCGGTTATCGTCGAGTGGTGTGCATCGAGTTTTTACCATTTTTTGTTCGAAATAAAGGGAATGTATTTTTCGGGCTGTTCGATTCTAGAAATAGTTTTTTTTAGAAAATAAAATAAAATAATTTTAACTTTTTAAGGACAATTTAGCTGTAAGTATTGAGGCTTGTTAGTAAAAAAAAATAGTTATTATGGGCTCGTTTTAGAAAACACCGTCTAACAGTTTGGTTTGCGCGTTTTTTAAAACGTTGTCTGCCGCGTTTGGGTTTTTAACATTAAATGTAGGCAGTGGGTCGACCCCGGCAGTTGACCCACGGGTAACACACAAGCTGTCACAAACAGACCTTATATCTTCAATATCACAATTTAAGAACTGCCGAATAATTTATCAATTATAATTTAGCATCTTAGAAAATAATATTTATTGTTAAAATTTCAAGTCTTAAGGGCTCTTTTAGGAGGTGACAATAAGGTGTAAAATAAATTCAATGCATTTGGAAACTTTATGATATTTAATTGATTGTAAATTAAATTGTTGGAGTTAGATGATTTTTTATAGATATGATGTAATAAAAATTATATACCCTAAATCATAAATCATCAATGGTAAATCATAATCTCTAAACTCTAAATATAGACCATCTTATTGTGGAAATAAAATGATTGTTGAGGCATTAGAGAAGTTATCATGAGATTATTACATGTCTACGAGGTTATTCTTCTCATGCTAGGGGTGAAATAGAAACCAAAGAAAGCTAGTGTTGGCTTTAGTAAAGATGATGAATGTTAAATTTATCATTTCTCTTGACCAAAGAGATCATTGTTATTCTGTGATAAGCTTGTAGCCTTTGAGCAATGTATTGTGTCTATGATAAAATAGTTGAAACTCTTAATCCCTTAGCTTGGAACAAATCAATTAAATATTATATTTGAGCGCATAATAAAACTCATGATAATTTTTTTTAATGTTAAACCGTTCACATTGTTATATTTTTTTTTCTATCTTGATGTTTATTTGTGCCCAATATCCACAAAATTTAAAAGTATTTGATTATATCTAATATCAAAGACTTAATTTTTAAAAGGAGCTGCTAAAAATAATGTTTAGACAAAAGGAACCAACAACAACAACAACAATAAAGTCTTAATCCCACTACATGGGGTCGGCTACATGAATCCCTTTTCTACCTTGTGTCCTATTTAGAGTCATATTTTCATTTAGTTTTAATAAATTAAGATCATTTTTTATACAATAAGCGCAAGTCTTTCTAGGTCTACCTTTGTCTTTCTTAACATAAGTTGAATCTAAAACATTTACTTTCCTAATCAAATCATCAGATCGTCGACATTTAATGTGACCAAACCATCTAAACCGATCCCTAATGTAATATAATAGAAATAGGAAAATATTTGGTCACTCCTCCTTCAGTTCGAACACAAGTAACATCTCTAGCATACATATCTTTAATGACTTGAATATAAGTTATATCAACACATTTCTTCTCAAAAACTCTCCAAAGGATATCTATTGGAATCTTATCTTAAGCTTTTTTTCTTAATCAATAAAAATCAAATGTAGATCCTCCTTAATATCTCTGAGAACTTCTCCATGAAACCTCTCAATAATTGTATAGCTTCCATAGTATACCTGCCTGGCATAAATCCAAATTGATTATGAGTAATCTTTGTAATACATCTTAACCTATGTTCAATTAATTACCTTCTCCATAATTTTAAAGTATGACACATCAACTTAATTCTTCTATAATTTGCACACTTTTGTGCATCTCCTTTATTCTTAAAAATGGGGACCAAAATACTCTTCCTCCACTCCAACATCTTTTTAGTTTTTAAAATCTTATTGAAGAGTTTAGTAAGACAAAAAGTCTCAAATCTCCTAAATATTTCCACACTTATAGGCTCTATTTAGTAAGCGTAATTAGAGGATGTAGAGGGATATTTTCCTGGGCCACTCATAGGCACTGTTTGTGACATTTACAAGAGAATTTCAAGAAAGCATTACATCCCCTTGCAATTTTCGATGTCCAAATAGTTTGTGATAAAATGTAATGGGCAGGGAACACTGATGAGGACTGTACATTCAATGAGCACATGAATGAGATAAAATTGTTAAAAAAAGAAGCATTATATGGAATAATCGTCGAGCCTTCATACTACTATTAAACCCACCTTCAGGAGAAGAAAGTGTGGAAAGACACATTACTTATAGTGTTATAGATCATGGGCGTCGAGCAAACTAGTTCAACCGTCTGCTGAAGCACCAGATATCTACCACCCTAGGTCACCTGTCTAGAGGTTAATGGTGTGTATATAGTTTATATTGATTTTTTATTTACTTTTCTCATCCTTTTCTTAAATTAACTAATTATGACCTTGTACAAGTGGAATGTTACATACCATCAAGGGGCCATGCTGGGAGATTCCCTGGTGGCCATGGTAAGGATGCTATGACAATATAAGAAAGTTATGATGAACTCGCAAAGTTTTCCAACAGGGTGGAGCAGTCACACGATATTGATTATAGCAGATTCAACCAACCAACAGAATACACCTCTCGAAGATTAACTTCAAATATTCCACAAAAGTCACTAGCAAACTTTTTAAGAGGTTCGATTGCAGATGCTCCAAGATGATCCTTTTCTTGTACCTGTCCCTCAACATATGTTGAATTATCTACATATGCATGTCCGTCAACATATGCAGAACCCTCAACATATTCAGGACCTTTAACATCACATGAGGTTTCGACTTGCATTGGACTACTATTGAGAGTGGACACTTCAATCTGCAATTTCATTTGAGACAAATATACAACAAACCACCACTTCACATGCAAGAAGATACTCTAAATTTTTTGTCAACTGTTGAAGAGGTAAAATATAAGGATGAAAAGGAATGTCAACCACGAGCGCGACTACTCTTAGCGCCATCAAAATATATTCCAGGATCAGGCGCTTATTGACCATGCCGTAGAAAATATATTTTATTTTTGTTTTTAAACTTATTATATTGACAACTATTATTTTAATAAAACTTGAAATTTTTTTGATGAATATATTATTTTAACATTTTTATTTTGAATGTTCAACTTTAGTAAATTATTCAATTCTTATTTCAATTATTTTAATTTCTATAACATTTAAATAACTTAGTATTACTTTTCTTTTAATATGCGCAATTTTATTATTATTTTAACTAAATAAATAATCTAAAATTTAAATAACTTAATATTATAAATTTCATATCAAATAATTTTTAATTTTAAAATTTGTTATAATAACTAAAATTATTAATTAAATAATAGTTGTCAANAAACTTTTATGTAAAAAATTAATATTATTAATTGTTTTAAAGGTTAAAAAAATTAATATTAATTAATTATTCTTTTTATATAATAGTGAAATGAAAAAATAAATTTACAATTAAAAAAATGAATATTAATTAATTATTTTTAAGTTATATGCAGAAAAAATTGTGTTTTTAAAAACACAATTTTTTTTTTTTCGCATTTTGTCCCTTTTAAAAATTTCCTAAACATGGTTTCTTTTACCCAAACATTATGTTTAGCTGCTTCGTTTAAAAATTAAGTCTATATCAAATAGTTTCATAATGGTTGTATTAATAACCAAAAAGTTTGATTAAGATAACTTGAAATATTGCAGTGCTTCTGATATGCCTTGAAATTGGGTGCATGTTCATTTGTTTTTGAATCTCTACCTATGATGAATGTGTTATCTTTCAAATCTGTTTTGACTATGTCGAAGGTTTATCTTCCACAACCACCCATTATTATCATGATTGTTTAACCTCCAATTTGGGTGGAAACGTGTTCACTTTTATATATTAATTTTATATATTAATTTATTTCTTTTTATGCAATGATTGATTTAATATTTTCATTTAGTTTTCTCATCTATATGTTATGATAGGTTGTTTATTTATTTGTCTGCTGGATTTGTGAGATTTTTTTTTGGAAATCTACTTAGGATCTTATTTTTTATCTAGTTTCATGGTATTGAATTTATTTATTATATTATTCAATTTGTTAGCATTTGAGATGCTTTTTTGATCTCTTACTTGTTCATTTTGCAAATTGCTTTAACTCATCTTATTTTATGAATATTATTTGATAGTTTCTCCTTTTTTTGAAAATTTTAGATGATTTTTAATTTTGTTGATTGGTACTTTGGATGACGTTTCTTAAATACTCTTTATTTATAATTTATTTTGATCTAATTTTGTTTTCTTATAATTACTAACCCTCTTTGATTTAATTTCATTTTATTTTATTTTTCTGATTTTTTATTGTTTCAACAGATTTATTAGGCTGTCAGTTTCAACTTGAAAACTCAACATTGTCTTATTCTACATGTTATTATCATACTTATATTTTAATTTATTTTTTCTATTGAATTCGATTGAATAATTTCATATTTTTAGCTTTTGATATGTTTCTCTTTTTGTATTTACATTATGTTTTCATTTCAATGTTATGTTGGACATGACCCTCACCATATAGTTAAAAAAATATAAGTGAAAGTGAATACATGAACTTAATTGAAACTAAAGTGAACATAAACTAGGCTAAAATGAGAATCATAACAAAGCAGAATGTATAGTTGTATTTTTAGCGATTATTTCTCATATGTAGATATTTTTATGGTCCACATAAGAATTTGAATAAACTAATTTATCAACTTTGCTATTAATGCATGCAATGTATATAATATTAAACATCTTGCATATCTTTAAAACTTTAATCTCTTTAGGACTATTGACACTATTTTCATTTATCAACCATGATTTCTTTGTAATCTTTTAATTTTTGTTATAGACATCCTCAAATGTGAACATTAAAATTTCAATTCCATTCAAATCGAATTTTTTTTTTGTTCATCTCTATTTGATTTATTTTCACAATCTAATATTTCACAGTTATTACATGTGAATTATCCTAAATATAATTCATTTATAAAAATGTATGCAATGTAAATTTATGAAGTTCAATTAAATATAAGCTTTCTAGAAAATTATTAAACTTCTTAAGCCTAAAAATAATAATTAATATTAGTTGGCTTTGCTTTGGAATAAAAAAAAGTTTAAACAAAAAAGCAACATAAAAGTGATGAAGCATCAATTCAAGTAGCTACAATTAGTTTTCTATACCTTCATTCTAACATTACATAATAAAAAAAATGCAAATAAATGAATAACTAATGCAATAAAGTATGACATTTTCTTGGTTACATTGAGGTTTAAAGCATAAATGTAGATTGAGGGAAAATTAACATGCCCCTATTGTTTGAGTCGCACAAAAAACTAAAAGATTAAACTTAAAGATGATATAAGAATCACTGATCACAACCATTATTAGAGTAACAGTGTTGCAGCTTTAGTGAAGGAATATATTTCTCAAGGTGGAAGAGAGGAATAATTAGAGTGCTATAATTGATGTATTAAAAGAGATATAGTTGATAAACTAAACAAAAAAATAGATGTGAGATAAGCAAATACATATATTTAATGTACTATTTATGCAAAATACAATGAATAAAGATCCCACATATATATGTTTTGCCTAAACTTTTTTTTTTTTACTAAGAGATAAACATTCATATTAGAGGTTATTTGGTTGCAAGTATGATTTAATTTTTGTAAGATAGAGTAATAAATTTTGAAGATTGTTTAGCATGATAAATTTTAAATTTAGTTAAATCTTGTTGGCAACTTAATCATGATTTAAGCAAGATTATTAATATATATATATATATATANACGAAAACAGATTAGCGACTCCGTTGGGGAGGTTACTCTCTCTCTATACTTGGAGTTTCGCTTGGGTGACTTGCGGATCCCAGCGTATTTGCAAGATTGACGACTCCGCTGGGGAGGAGTCTGTCTCTCCATACTTGGAGTTTCACTTTTGGGGTTATAGCCTCTCTCCACACTAGGAGTTTCGCTCATATTATCGTGACCTGGTTCTCTTCTTTCGAGTCACAGTTGAGCCTTTTTGTGAGACCTTGATTTTCAGTCCATGTGTCAGTTGCTAGAGGTAGCAATTTGATGCATTCTGTCCCTTTCTCACCCTCGACAGTTCGGTCGCTGCACTATCGTATGCATCGATGTCGTTGTACTTTATGATTTGTTTTCTTAACATTTCCATATTTATGATCGTTGTCCCTTTTTGCCCCGCGACGCGAAAGAGCAGGAAGATAGATACGATCGCTATCGCCTGGGTAACCATTTCCCTTCTCCCAGAGCATTTTCTGTACTTCTGAAAGTGTCATACCTTTCAGTTCCTTCGAGGACTTTTGTGGGATTACCTTACGTGATCCTACGCCCTCTGAGGTGTTTACTTTGTGCCCTCCCCCTTAAATGGGGAGACGTGCATATTGAGTTGTTCCTATGCCCTCTAAGGCGTTTGTTCTGTGCCATCGTCCTTAAAAGGAGAGACGTGCATATTGAGCTGTTTCTACGCCCTCTTAGGCATTTCCTCTGTGCCCTCCTCCTTAAAAGGGGAGATGTGCATGTTGAGTTGTTCCTACGTTCTCTATGATGTTTTGTTTCGTTCCCCCCTTAAACGGGGAGTCGTGTATATTGAGCTATTTTTGTTGCAGTGGCTCGTATCGTGCCCGCTTCTTTTGCAAAAAGGAGGTCGATGCTCGATAGCGACGCGTCGTAGCACCTGACGGTTTTCTTCAGACCCGTTCCTCTGTTTTCTCACGAATCTCCCTGCTATAGGCAGGTGAGCCATCTGTCAGTAGTAGGTCTACCACTACGGTCACTAGTGTGACTTTTGTCCCTGCTCTCTTTCTGTTATGGTTCTTCTNCTGTCAGTAGTAGGTCTACCACTACTGTCACCAGTGTGACTTTTGTCCCTGCTCTCTTTCTGTTATAGTTTTTCTGAGGATCCACCTGCCCCCGATTAGGCAGGAAGGCCAGGAGGACCAGGAATAGATTGCTGTGAATTCAGCAGCTTATCCGGCATCAGGTCTATAGACATGTTCTGATTCCAGTTCAGGGGGGCATCTTTGGCCTCTGAATTGAGTTGTTTGATACTTTCCCAGTTGTACGGACCACATCCCCGTCGGATGCTTACTAAGTGTCCTCCTTTGAAAAGGAGTTGTGCACGTGACACTTCTTACGTTGTAGTAGCTCGTATCGGCACTACCTTTTTCCCTCGAGGAAGAGGATAGTACCAGATGGCGATGTGTGGCAACACTCTTTTGAGTTTTTCTAGCCTCTTTTATAGTTCTTCCGTGTTTTGGGGACTTTCATCCAGTAGATGCTACACTGTCTAGGAGTGCTAGAGTTACCTTCTTACGGTACTATCATTTGGTGGTGTGGTATGTCCCCGCCAGGACTCTCTTTGGTTCCGACCTAAGATGATGCTAAATCCCGTCGGCTGAGAATTAGCTTTTTTTCCTGTGACGGTGTGGATCGGGTCCCCGCCATGACACGTTTTTGTTCCAGCATGGGATAACACTGAGATCCCATCAGTTAAGACCCATTTCTCTCCTCTGTTTGTTTTGTGGGCTATACTCCAGCTAGGATTTCTAGGAGGTTTTTACTCCTCAGGATGCAGGTTGTTGTCACCCTGCAATCCTTGTTGTTGCTGCTACCACGAGTTCTCTAACTTAGAAGATCGTAGGGGCAGCTTCCACTTTAAACGAAAATATTTTTTGCTGGTTTGACGACGTTCCCAGCCCCCGTCGTTCTGAGTTTCTCTGAGGTTTCGCCTGTCCCTACACTGGGCAAGGGCGTCCAGAGGAATAAGAACAGATTGCTGCAATTACGGCAGCTGACTCGACTACATGTCTCTATACTTGTTGGGATTCCAATTTTCCTTTTACAAGGACTGGGTCCTCTTCCTTGAAAGAAGTTCTTTATTCAAATCTTTCAGATGTTCGAATAAATTGCTTTATTCTTCTTATCCTATAGGCTCTCGTAGTAGGAGACCGAGGTCCACTTGTCGGTCCATTACGAGGCTGAAATATTTGCTTTCTGTTGTACATGCTACGAGACCTTCCGAGGTGTTACATGGGACACTTGGTGTGGTGCTTAGTGCTACTGTACCAGATGTTATGCCACATGTATTGTTGATGATCCTGTTGTAGTGGCTTTGCATGCACTTGATGTGCCCACTCTTTCCGTGAGCTAAGGAAACTTGTGTGGCTTCCTCTTCATCGATGAAGATGAATTTGTCCTACATTGATAAATGGATATCCGGGGCATACCCATGTTGATTCTCACCTTAGTTGAGGATATAAGTTGTATGAATAAGAAGGAATCAGGTACCTTGTTGGTTTACTCCCTTATCCTAAAGAAAATTGTATGAATAAGATGCCTCAACAAACCTGGAGGTCTTACACCTATCCAGTGTGGGAAGGAATCAGGTACCTTGTTGGTTTACTCACTATGCCCGAAGAAAATCATTGGAATCAGATCCCTCAACAAACCTGGAGGTCTTATACATATCCAGTGCAAGAAGAAATCGGGTACCTTACTGGTTTACTCCCTTATCCTGAAGAAAATCGTAGGGATCAGATGCCTCAACAAACCTGGAGGTCTTACAACTGTCCAACGCGAGAAGGAATCAGGTACCTTGTTGGTTTACTCCCTTATCCTGAAGAAAATCGTAAGGATCAGATGACTCAACAAACCTGGAGGTCTTACACCTATCCAATACTAGAAGGAATTAGGCACCTTGTTTGTTTACTCCTTTATCCTGAAAAAATTGAATCGGATGCCTCAACAAACCGGGAGGTTTTACACCTATCAAGTGCGGGAAGGAATTGAGTATCTTATTGGTTTACTCCCTGATCCTAAAGAAAATCGTAGGAATCTGATGTCTCAACATACCTAGAGGTCTTACACCTATCCAGTGCGGGAAGAAATCGAGTACCTTTTTGGTTTATTCCTTAATCCTGAAGAAAATCGTAGGAATCTGATCCCTCAATAAACCTAGAGGTCTTACACATATCCAGTGCGGGAAGGAATCAGGTACCTTGTTGGTTTACTCCCTTATCCTGAAGAAAATTGTAGGAATCGGATGCCTCAACAAACCTGGAGGTCTTACACCTATCCAGTGCAAGAAGGAATCAGGTACCTTGTTGGTTTACTCCCTTATCCCAAAGAAAATCGTAGGAATCAGATGCCTCAACAAACTTGAAGGTCTTACACCTATCCGGTGCAAGGAGTAGGACGAAAGCATATCCTGAGTGTTGAGATTGTTGAGAATTGCATAAGGAATTTTTCTGAGATTCAATTTATGCAGAGATCACGAAAATTTTTTGAAGTGTGGAGAACATCTGTATAAGTTCGTACAGTGTTGAATTTTATTGAAATGTTTGTGCAGAGATTCACAAAAATTTATGAGGTGTAAAAGTTTGTTTCAATGTTGAATTTTATTTTGTTTGATGCTGAGTTTTATTTTGTTGCATTTGTTTTAGGATTTGGACCCAGTTTTAGACAAGCTCGACATCTGTGCTTCTAAGAACGAGTCTGTCTCTGAAACATTACGAGGCACAGTACTTCCTGAAGTATCGTCCACTGACTGAGGAAAGGTGTTAGAGCATAACCCACTCTTTAAGGTGCTATCAAAATTATATTATTTTAAGTACCTATAAAGATGTGTTATCTCTTAAGACACCACAGCTGAAGTGGCCGCAACTTGATAATTTCGTTCATAACAGTTTGTTGTTTCTTATCACTAATTCTGTAAAAGTTGTTCAAGTTGTCTTTAAGAAATTGCTCTGACATTCTTTGAATTATCGTTGTAGTTATATTTGTTGGGCGCTGAAGGATATGACTTTAGGGATAAATTTTCATTAAGTGCTAATATCATCGTCACTTCTTTATTTCATTCTTTCTGGACCTAAGCAGATTTCAGAATTTTTGTCGTGTGATAAAAATATTTTTCATTTTTAAAGGATATTTCTGAGTCAATTAATAGCCGACCAAAAGACTTGAGATCGTTGAACTTTTTCTTGAATATAATAGCGAAAGAATTTTCTTAAGAGAACATTTCAAGTCTTATCAATCAGGGGAGAATTCAAACACCAATTTTTTATTATACGTCCACTTCAAGCTTCTAATCAGGGAGACTCTTCTTTTGCTTTGATTTTTTGGATCAAACTTTTCACACATTCTTTTTTTTTATTTTTCCCCATGTTTTGTTGAGAATTACTATATCTGGTAAAGAACAATTTAAAAATTTTAAATGTTTAAATTTAGACACCAATTTTTTATTTTTATGCTCACCTCAAACTCCTTCTCGGGGGACTCACATTTTTTTGCTCCGTTTATTTTCTGAGAATCACTATATCTGGTGAAACATATTTCTTTTAAGGATTTTGAATGNTTATTTTTCCCTATGTTTTGTTGAGAATTACCATATCTGGTAAAGAACAATTTAAAAATTTTAAATGTTTAAATTTAGACACCAATTTTTGATTTTTATGCTCACCTCAAGCTCCTTCTCGGGGGACTCACATTTTTTTTGCTCCGTTTATTTTCTGAGAATCACTATATCTGGTGAAACATATTTCTTTTAAGGATTTTGAATGCCCAAACTCCCCTGGCTAATAATTCTCAAATATTTCTTAAGACAAATTATGGGATATTACAACTCGTTTGAAAGTTAGGACCCAATCACGTGGTAGGAAATTAAAAGGCTCATGATATCCCGAGTCAATTACTCGTATTTCAACCACACTATATTATTTTGAAATCAACTTAGGACCCATTCCGAATTCTTTAAAGTGGATGACTCAGTTATTAGGGCATTAATTTCATTCTCCCCTGAAGTCATAGTTTTATCAAAACATCCAAAATTTTCTTTCGAGGTGATGAGCTTCTTAAATATTGAAAAATTATGGATGACAACAAACTTTCTTTTCTTTCATTCATTGTAGTAGGAGGGACGAGACATACTAACATTAANTGAGGTGATGAGCTTCTTAAATATTGAACAATTATGGATGACAACAAACTTTCTTTTCTTTCATTCATTGTAGTAGGAGGGACGAGACATACTAACATTAATCCTGCTAATGTCCCTTTACACTGATTGTAGTAGTAAATAAATAAACCCTACTATTTTTTGATATGGGAAGGTCTGAACTTCCACTTTCTAGCCCGTACGGAAACCGTTTGGATCTGGCTCGCCCTTTTCCTTTGAAGCCTTCATCTGAACTGTGTTCCCTTCGACATCAGCTNTTGCTAATGTCCCTTTACACTGATTGTAGTAGTAAACAAATAAACCCTACTATTTTTTGATATGGGAAGGTCTGAACTTCTGCTTTCTAGCCCGTACGGAAACCGTTTGGATCTGGCTCGCCCTTTTTCCTTTGAAGCCTTCATCTAAACTGTGTTCCCTTCGACATCAGCTGCGTAGGAGTCAATTGGGACAATACGATCGACCAAAATCATATTGATGGAACCTCTTTCAGATTCTGTCAAATATTATTTCGGGATCATTATTTTTCCATTCTTGAAATTTTTCTTGAGGCAATCTTTGAAGCTAAAGTAGTTTTCTATGGTGTGGCCGAGCAACCAGTGGCATGGGCAGTATTGGGGATGATCTTTCTTGTTAGTCTCCTCTGGCCTTTTCAGCTCTGGTAGTTTAAATTCATGTCTCATTAGCAAGTCATGGAACATCTTCGACATTGACTCCTGTTTGAACGGGTATAACTTACTTAAATGTTGATCCTTTGTTAAAGACGACTTTTTATCTACAGGATGCGCCTCCTTTCTTGTGCCTTTGTCAGTTGTAAGAACTTTGAGTTGGACCTAACCTTGCATTTAGAAAAACGGCGGGACATACACATCAACTGAATCTACCTCATGTAGAATCTCTTTTCCCTTATTTGGCAAAACAGTTGGAGCGGCGACGGTTAATCCGATAGTAGATGCAAAAACAGTTCTTGGAGAAGTCCTAATGCTTCTAACGACATACTTTATAGCACTAGTAGGGTTTTTTTTGACCAACACCTTTGAAGGGGAGAATTCCTTGGCAGATTTCAAGTTGAACCCTACAATAGACTCCACAGACTTATTTGTTTCGAACTTCATTACTATGACGACCACTTTCCCAAACTTAACTCCAATATCATTGAACCCTTGTCCAAACTTAATAACTGCCAAATCAGGCAGCTCATCCCTGTTGACAGCGAACTTCATTCTAGAGGTGAAAGAAAATATCAACTTTAGCGAAGACATTGTGGCTGTCATTTGAAGAATTTCAAAAAGTCAGTGACGTCCTATGCCATGCAGTTTCGACAGAAGTACTCAAGTTAACGCACTTGTTCTATGAACTGGGCATCCTTTATTATTCTAATATTCAAATTTATTATTTATTTGTGATTAAAGCATTAAAGGGCTGCAATTAACAAATTAAATGACTGTGAAGAGACACAACAACTTGGCTAGATTCGCAGAAAAGCAAACCAAATCCGAAGGAGACGAAGAAAGTGCAAAGTTTAGAACCCTGTACGGGACCAACTTCACAACGCACAACGCCCAAACAAAACTAGTCCACCAACACACCCATTGGGGGTCTGACCCCACAAAAAAAATGAAAACCTAAAGGATTCCTGAACCCTTTGTTTGTAATGTTTAAACAAAAAGTCATGGAATCCAGAAGACTAAGCTGTACTCATCCAAGGAAGAAATGGACTAAGTAAACTAACGGAAAATAAGGGTAATCTGGTCCGAGAGGGAAATAAACACATTATCGATGTATGAAAATAATTATTCCTGATTANAAGCAACCATTGGCATGGGCAGTATTGGGGATGATCTTTCTTGTTAGTCTCCTCTGGCCTTTTCAGCTCTGGCAGTTTAAATTCTGGTCTCATTAGCAAGTCATGGAACATCTTCGACATTGACTCCTGTTTGAACGGGTATAACTTACTTAAATGTTGATCCTTTGTTAAAGACGACTTTTTATCTGCAGGATGCGCCTCCTTTCTTGTGCCTTTGTCAGTTGTAAGAACTTTGAGTTGGACCTAAACTTGCATTTAGAAAAACGGCGGGACATACACATCGACTGAATCTACCTCATATAGAATCTCTTTTCCCTTATTAGGCAAAACAGTTGGAGCGGCGACGGTTAATCCGATAGTAGATGCAAAAACAGTTCTTGGAGAAGTCTTAATGCTTCTAACGACATACTTTATAACACTAGTAGGGTTTTTTTCGACCAACACCTTTGAAGGGGAGAATTCCTTGGCAGATTTCAAGTTGAACCCTACAATAGACTCCACAGACTTATTTGTTTCGAACTTCATTACTATGACGACCACTTTCCCAAACTTAACTCCAATATCATTGAACCCTTGTCCAAACTTAATAACTGCCAAATCAGGCAGCTCATCCCTGTTGACAGCGAACTTTATTCCAGAGGTGAAAGAAAATATCAACTTTGGCGAAGACATTGTGACTGTCATTTGAAGAATTTCAAAAAGTCAGTGACGTCCTATGTCATGCAGTTTCGACAGAAGTACTCAAGTTGACGCACTTGTTCTATGAACTGGGCATCCTTTATTATTATAATATTCAAATTTATTATTTATTTGTGATTAAAGCATTAAAGGGCTGCAATTAACAAATTAAATGACTGTGAAGAGACGCAACAACTTGGCTAGATTCGCAGAAAAGCAAACAAAATCCGAAGGAGACGAAGAAAGTGCAAAGTTTAGAACCCAGTACGGGACCAACTTCACAACGCACAACGCCCAAACAAAACTAGTCCACCAACACACCTATTGGGGGTCTGACCCCACAAAAAAAATGAAAACCTAAAGGATTCTTGAACCCTTTGTTTATGATGTTTAAACAAAAAGTCATGGAATCCAGAAGACTAAGTTGTACTCATCCAAGGAAGAAATGGACTAAGTAAACTAACGAAAAATAAGGGTAATCTGGTCCGAGAGGGAAATAAACACATTATCGATGTATGAAAATAATTATTCCTGATTAATATGGAGAGAAGAACTAGTCACCAGCGGAGTTGCCAGAATTTAACGGTAGTCACGCGGCTGGGTACGGTTTAATTTAGTGTAATATAGTATTTAGAAAGTAGGTATTTAAATTTGAAGAAAATGGGGTCAAACTAATCTCATTGATTCCTACAGTTTGGATAATCGAGATAACCACGAGTAATGAGCCACCCTGAAAGGTAATACACTACTTGATAATAAGCTCAATTAAATAAACTATAGAAATAAATGACTTCCGTTTGATCTGCAAGTTTGCATGATGACCGACAGATTCCCCTATTCAATATGGGAGACAAATAGAGTTTATTTTAAGTCTGGGTTCTTTTAAGTTCCTTATAAGGGCAAGCCCCTATAGTTAATTACATCTTAAGCGAACGAATCACTTAAGAAAACTCTCGATAAAAATCAAGAATCTTTTGTTTTCATGAGTTCAAAAGAAAGGGTTTTCAACGAACATAATTGTGAAATTTTCAATAGGAATTGATTTAAAGGTGAAAGATTTTATTTTAAGAATCAAAAGAAGAAAAGTAGGGGAGATTAAAGATCCAGAATAGGTTCATGGTAATCCCCTAAAATATCCTAATGCTTGGCTCAATTTAACATGATATTAATTTAAGTTAACTCTTGCCAGTTTTATTAATTANGATTGATTTAAAGGTGAAATATTTTGTTTTAAGAATCAAAAGAAGAAAAGTAGGGGAGATTAAAGATCCAAAATAGGTTCATGGTAATCCCCCAAAATATCCTAATGCTTGGCTCAATTTAACATGATATTAATTTAAGTTAACTCTTGCCAGTTTTATTAATTAGGGCTTAGATTTGTGTAATGATGGTCTACACAAAAAGCCTAGAAAGATATGAGGTTTTACGTCGAGTGATTACCTCAGAATCCTAAAAAAAAATAGGACATGCTGCATGTCGGGACTATTCAGGAGCCTAACAAAAAGAGAGGTTTTATGTCATAAAAGACAACTTCGAAATCCTAAGGACTATTATTTAAACTAAAGAAAGCTCTTGAACGAGCTGCCCACGAAGTCTGTTCCAAGTTCCTTGTTGAAGTGTCTTCAAGTCCTCCAATCTTATTATTAAAAATTTTATTTGTTTTGATAATTTTATAGTGAATTAATTAAAGGGTAGTGGAGGTATAGTTCAAACCTAGGCCAAGGCTAAGTTCACTTAAGCTAAGTAATTCCCTAGTGTTTTGATTTCTAGGTTCTCCCTAATCTAAACAAATTTTATTCCTTCATTATTTGTCCTTAATACATGCATTCTATGTTTGATAAAAGTAGTAAAAGAACATGCATTGAGATACATAAAGCAATAAATAGAGCAAAAGAAACAATGTTTTATCAAAATTTTTATTAAATTTTAATTATTTAATTAGTGGTAACCCAGTCAAGATGTTTATGGCTTCGTCGTCCCGGGTGGCTGGGTGCTCTAGCTTACTTAGTCCGAAAAGTGGTTGCCCACCGGGACCGAAAGATTCTTGTCAACATCCACATAATGCATCGTCCAAGAATCTTCGTAAACAAAAACAAAAAGGTGTTTAAGTTGCGTTATGTGATCTTTATGATTAATATTTGATTAATTTTTGAATTACTTCATCAATTTTAGGGTTGAAATATGTTAGGTTGTTTACATCTTGTTGTCGGATTTAAGTGTTTTATTTTAGTTATTTTGTTCACTTGTAATTACTTATGTGAAGTTAACACTTCGAAGCTGACTTAACCTCAAAGCCATGCTTTAAAGCCTCGTTGTATTTGTTTTAGTTTAAGTTTAAGTTTTAGTGTGTTTTATGTAAATTTTACCCCTCCCAATGTATTTTATTTTATTTCTTAATTGATATTCAAGTTGAGGGGTTTAGGTTTAACTTAGGCTTAAGGTTTTACCTAAAAGGTTTTATTTTATGCTCAACCTATGGGTTAGGTTCTTAACCTAAGGTTTAGGGTAGGTTCAACTTAAGACTAAGTTATGATTCAGGTTTGTTTTACCTAATGATTAACGTTGGATTAATGTTAACTAACCTAAGGTTTAGGTTAACTAATCATATTGTTTAGGGTTAACTAACCTAAGATTTAGGTTAACTAATCCTATTGATTTAAGGTGAACTAACCTAGGGTTTAAGTTAACTTATCCTATTAATTTAGGGTTAACTAACCTAAAGTTTTCGTTAACTAATAATATTGGTTTAGGGTTAACTAACCTAGGGTTTAAGTTAACAAATCATATTGGTTTAGGGCTAACTAACCTAGGGTTTAGGTTAGCAAATCCTATTAGTTTAGGGCTAACTAACCTAGGTTTTAGGCTTAACTAATTCTATTGGTTTAGGTTTAACTAACCTAAGGTTTCAGTTAACTATTCCTATTGGTTTAGGGTTAACTAACCTAAGGTTTAGATTAACTGATCTTATTGGATTAGGGTTAACTAACTTAAGGTTTAGGTTAACTAATCCTATGGACTAGGGTAAACTAACCTAAGGTTTAGGTTAACTAATCCTATTAGTTTGGGGTTCACTAACATAAGGTTTAGGCTAATTAATCTTATTGGTTTAAGGTTAACTAATCTAAGGTTTAGGCTTAGCTAATCCTAAGAATTAGGGTTAACTAACTTAAGGTTTGGGTTAACCAATCCTATTGGTTTAAGGTTAACTAACCTAAGGTTTAGGTTAACTAATCCTAGTGTTTAGACTGGCTAACCTAAGATTAATGTTTAGTTTAGGTTGAACCTAATATGTAGGTTAAACTAAACTAAAGTTCATGTTGACTAATCCTAAAATCCAAGAAGTTTAGTCTGAATTAAATGATAGGATGACTTAAATCTCAAGTTTAAAATAGTCAAACTATTCAAATTGGACTCAGCTAAAGGTTAAGTTTTCCCAAGCTAGACTCAGTCTAAAGACTGGCTGGCCTAAAGCCCTAAATGACTAAAATTGGACTTAATGGGTGATTGACTTAATCTTTGAGTTGGCTGACCAAATCTGTAATCAGGTTGAACAGGAACTAAAGAGAATTGGCTAGGTTGGACTTAGGTTGAGCTTGGGTTAGGTAAACTTAGTCTAAATTAAACCTGAACTCTAATTTACGTATTTTAATTATAAAAATTATTTTAAACGTGATTTTAAAATTGTTACGCCTCTATTTATGGTCAAACGTTCAATCAGAAAGAGTTTTACAATTTTTTATAATTTTTATAATTTTTAATTTACATAAATATATTGTTTTGTTCAAAAATCAAAATACAAATATAGAGACATTAAAATGACTTAAGAAAATCAGAGAAACTTTCCCTAAGGTCATTTAATATCCCTGTCAAATTTCATATTTTTCTCATTTATATTTTAATTTTTATGATTTAAATACTCTGTAACTTCAAAAATTAATTTAAAAATATTTAATTAATGAAAAATTATGATTTTAATTTTAAAAAATTGATCTCTCTTTCCTGAGTTCTTAGCATTTTTTGGTTTATTTTTTTGAGTTTTCTATCAAAAGTTATGTAATTTTGAAGTTTAGTTATAATTCTTGGAATTAAAAATAATAATAATAACAATAAGTGTTACAGTGTTTCTCCCTCCCGCGGCGATACCAGCGACGGACGACAGAAGGATTATGACGGTAAAAAATTTATGGAGTCCGTTCTCCGCCGATTCTCAACCAAATTTCAAGTTCTTGGGCTCGTTTTGTTCAAATAAAAAAGTAGACCGCATTCATACGGATACTTAACTGTTTTGTAGTCTATTTTTCAATCTGAAAAGGATGGAAGTTTATGATTATCATTTCAATTTAAGATATATACCTGAATCTACGAGGTTTGCCTTAATTAGGTTGAAACAAGTAAGTCTTCTTGAGCTTATCCAACTTCTTGTGGCATCGTTTTGATGTGATTTTCACGTCGGGTTGGAGATTCCCCGAAATTTAACTCGATTTTGGCTTTTCCGACGACGTCGTTAGTTTCCGGCGAGGGAAGAGATAGGGGAGCTGTTGTTGTGTGTAGTGAAGAAGGAATTGTGGCTTTTATAGGGGGAAAAAGAAAGGAGTTAGGAGTGAGGCCACGCATGGTTTTAGATTTTTTATTTTTATTTTGACGGTGCGTGCTGATGGGAGGATTTGGGAAAGGGAGGAAGAGATTTTTTTTTTATATTATATATATTGTAGGCATGGGAGAGAGAGAGGGGGAGGGGGAGAGGGAGAGAGGGGGAGAGGGAGAGGGTTTTA
>JXCR01067444.1:169436-221889 GCA_002079205.1 Phalaenopsis hybrid cultivar
AATAATCACCAAGCCTTCATAATACTATTAAACCCAACTTCAGGAGATGAAAGTGCAAAAAGACACATTACTTACAGTGTTATAGATCATGGGCGTCGATCAAACTAGTTCAGTCGTCTGCTGAAGCACCAGATATCTACCACCCTAGATCACCTGTCTAGAGGTTAATGGTGTGTATATAATTTATATTGATTTTTTATTTGCTTTTCTTATCCTTTTTCTTAACTTAATTAATTATGATCTTATATCGGTGGACTGTTACATACGATCAAGGGGCCTTGCTGGGAGATTCCCTGGTGGCCATGGTGAAGATACTATGACAATACAAGAAAATTATGATGAACTTGCAAAGCTTTCCAACAAGGTGGAGCANCCTTATATCGGTGGACTGTTACATACGATCAAGGGGCCTTGCTGGGAGATTCCCTGGTGCCCATGGTGAAGATACTATGACAATACAAGAAAATTATGATGAACTTGCAAAGCTTTCCAACAAGGTGGAGCAGTCACTCTATATTGATTATAGCAGATTCAACCAACCAACAGAACACACCTCTCAAAGATTAACTTCAAATATTCCACTACACTCACCAGCAAACTTTTTAAGAGGTTCGACTGCAGATGCTCCAAGATGATNAAGCAGTCACTCTATATTGATTATAGCAGATTCAACCAACCAACAGAACACACCTCTCAAAGAATAACTTCAAATATTCCACTACACTCACCAGCAAACTTTTTAAGAGGTTCGACTGCAGATGCTCCAAGATGATCCTTTGCTTGTATTGGTCCCTCAGCATATTCTGGATTCTTTACATATGCATGTCCGTCAACATATGCAAGACCCTCAACATATTCAGGACCTTCAACATCACATGAGGTTTCGACTTGCATTGGACTACTAATGAGAGTCGACACTTTGATATGCAATTTTATTTGAGACAAAATTACAACAAACCACCACTTCACATGCAAGAAGATACTCCAAAATTTTCGTCAACTGTTGAAGAGGCGGAATATGAGGATGAAAAGGAACGTCAACTACGAGAGCGACCGCTCCGAGCGCCATCAAAATATATTCTAGGATCATACACATATTAACCACATTGTAGCAGATATATTTTATCTATGTTTTTTGACTTATTGTACTGATAATTATTATTTTAATAAAACCTGAAATTATTTCGTTGAATATATTATTCTAATTTTGTTATTTTGAATGTTCAACTTTAGTAAATTATTTAATTCTTTTTTCAATTATTTTAATTTTTATAACATTTAAATAACTCAGTATTACTTTTCTTTTAATTTGCACAATTTTGTTATTTTTTAAACTAAACAAATAATATAAAACTTAAATAACTTAATAGTACAAATTTCATATTAAAATATTTTAATTTTAAAATTTATTATAATAACTAAAATTATTAATTAAATACATTAAAATTTTTATGTAAAAAATTAATATTAATTAATTATTCTTTTTATATAACAGTGAAATGAAAAAATAATATTATTTATTAGTTTACAATTTAAAAAATGAATATTAATTAATTATTTTTAAGTTATATGCAAAGAAAAATTGTGTTTTTAAAAACACTTTTTTTTTGCATTTTTGTCCCTTAAAAATTTTCCTAAACCTTGTTTCTTTTGCCCAAACATTACGTTTAGCTACTTCTTTTAAAAATTAAGCCTATCTCAAATAGTTTCATAATGGTTGTATTAACAACCAAAAAAATTGATTAAGATAACTTGAAATATTGGAGTGCTTCTAATNAAAAAATTGTGTTCTTAAAAACACTTTCTTTTTTGAATTTTTGTCCCTTAAAAATGTTCCTAAACCTAGTTTCTTTTGCCCAAACATTACGTTTAGCTACTTCTTTTAAAAATTAAGCCTATCTCAATAAGTTTCATAATGGTTGTATTAACAACCAAAAAAATTGATTAAGATAACTTGAAATATTGGAGTGCTTCTAATATGCCTTGAAATTGGGTGCATATTCATTTGTTTTTGAATTTCTACCTATGATGAATGTGTTATTTTTTAAATCTATTTTGACCATGTCAAAGGTTTATCTTTCACAACCACCCATTACTATCATCATTGTTTAGCTTCTCATTTGGGTGGAAATGTGTTTACTTTTACATGTTAGTTTTATATATTATTTTTTTTTTCTTTTTATGCAATGATTGATTTAATATTTTCATTTAGTTTTCTCATCCATATGTTATGATAGACTATTTATTTATTTGTATGATGGATTTGCGAGATATTTTTTTGTTAGTTTGGATTAGAATTTTTTTTTTGAAATCTACTCAGGATCTTATTTTTTTCTAGTTTCATGGCATGAATTTATTTATTATGTTATTCAATTTGTTAGCTTTTGAGATGCTTTTTTGGCCTTTAACTTGTTCATTTTGCAAATTGCTTTAACTCATCTTATTTTATGAATATTGTTTGGCCTTTTTTTTGAAAATTTTAGATGATTTTTAATTTTGTCGAATGGTACTTTGGATGACGTTTCTTAAATGCTCTTTATTTACAATTTATTTTGATCTAATTTTATTTTCTTATAATTACTTACCCTCTTTGGTTTAATTTCATTTTATTTTATTTTTCTGATTTTTGATTGTTTCGATAGATTTATTTGGTTGCCAATTTCAACTTGAAGACTCAACATTGTCTTATTCTACATGTTATTATTATACTTATTTTTTTAATTTGTTTTTTTTTATTGAATTCGATTGAATAATTTCATATTTTTAGCTTTTGATATGTTTCTCTCTTTGTATTTACATTATGTTTTCATTTCAATNCAATTCATCTTATTTTATGAATATTGTTTGATAGTTTCTCCTTTTTTTAAAAATTTTAGAGGATTTTTAATTTTGTCGTATGGTACTTTGGATGACGTTTCTTAAATACTCTTTATTTACAATTTATTTTGATCTAATTTTATTTTCTTATAATTACTTACCCTCTTTGGTTTAATTTCATTTTATTTTATTTTTCTGATTTTTGATTGTTTTGATAGATTTATTTGGTTGCCAGTTTCAACTTGAAGACTCAACATTGTCTTATTCTACATGTTATTATCATACTTATTTTTTTAATTTGTTTTTTTATTGAATTCAATTGAATAATTTCATATTTTTAGCTTTTGATATGTTTCTCTCTTTGTATTTACATTATGTTTTCATTTCAATNTTTTGATGTTGAAATAGTTGTGATAAAATGTAATGGGCAGGGAACATCGATGAGGAACGTACATTCAATGAGCACATGAATGATATAAAAATGTTAAAAAAAGAAGCATTCTATGGAATAATCACCAAGCCTTCATAATACTATTAAACCCAACTTCAGGAGATGAAAGTGCAAAAAGACACATTACTTACAGTGTTATAGATCATGGGCGTCGATCAAACTAGTTCAGTCGTCTGCTGAAGCACCAGATATCTACCACCCTAGATCACCTGTCTAGAGGTTAATGGTGTGTATATAATTTATATTGATTTTTTATTTGCTTTTCTTATCCTTTTTCTTAACTTAATTAATTATGACCTTATATCGGTGGACTGTTACATACGATCAAGGGGCCTTGCTGGGAGATTCCCTGGTGCCCATGGTGAAGATACTATGACAATACAAGAAAATTATGATGAACTTGCAANTAATAAAAAAATTAAATATTTACTGAATTGATTAATTATTAATAAAAAATATTAATTAAGAAATTATCTTATTAATTAATTAATTATTGATGATCTATTTCTTCGACTATATGTAATTTAATTTAATTAATTATAAAATAATCACACATAAATATATTTTAACTATAATTTACTTTACATTGAATTAATTAGAACATACTATAGTAATTAATTTGATAATACAATTAATGATTAATAGTTAATAATTAATTGTACATAACTTAAATGAAATTATATTAAATCCCTTATCCTATTTCTCTTGCCCGTCTCTTTCTCGCAAACCCCGGCTAGGCCGAATCCATTGCCTACCTTCGGAGGAATTATTGCGTTACGGTGTCCGATCCTGACCGTAAATTACGATAATCTACTATTAGGATTATTTCCATTTTTAAAAAAATAATAAAAAATTTCAAATGGGCACACCGAAATACGGACGGATCGGAGGTGTCCGATCCGCCGGGAAGGCAGCGACTGGATCGCGTCGTGCATAGATCTCTGAAACTCCCGTAAAACTCCTATTTCCACTCCGCTCCTACCCGAATAACCCGCGTATCTCTCTTCCTTCCACCCAACCCCCTTCGCGTACTTCGCTTCCGTTGAATCCCGTAAATCTACCTTCCAACGGGATTTGCTGATTCAGGGATTTAAGGTAAAACAGAGGAGATACATGATTTTAAATGCTGTAGGATTTAAATTTGTCTTTTTTGCTGTTTGGCAGGTCTTAGGTTAAATTTTGCTCAAATCCAGCTACAAGGACACGCAACATCGAAGGGGAAGTTCGGTTCTCCTGCGAGCGGCGGCTATGGCAGCGGAAAATGAAGGCATAGCCCTCCTATCCATGTACGGAGACGACGAGGAAGAGGAAGAAGCCGCCGTCACTGCGGGTGAGGAAGAAATTGCAGCCACTGCTTCGGCGGAATACGGCGACGGCGAAGACAACGACGGTATCTTGAAGGACAACCTCAACAAAAGCAACAACGTACCGCAGCCCATCACCGAACAATCTCCTCAACCCTTCTTTTCTCCTTCTCCGCTTCACCCTCTCGATGGCACCGAAATGAAAGCCCTAAGGAGCCCATTTCTACATCAGACTCCCACGCTGCAGCCGCCAGCGTCTCGGTCGCAGCTTTCTTCGCCATTAAACTTGACCTCTCCTTCTTCTCCCCATCCTCTAGTGCCTCCTCCTATGCAAGAATATTCTACCAGAAGAAGTGCGCTGGCTATAGTCGACTACGCTCAAGATGAAATTGCCATGTCTCCTGAAGCTGAGGTAGGTTCGTTTTCTACATATTTCCTAATTTAGTTGGCAAATTCTGTTTGGGTCTGGTAGGTTCTCATATCATGGTATCATTATGATAGTTTTGATTCTTTGTCCAGAATTACTGTTTCTGAAATATGCTTTATTGTTTTGGTATTTGTTAGGTGACAGAGATTGAGATTTATGGACGTGTTATATTTGGGGCAGAACTTCATGTTTCTGAAGGTAAGTAGTAATCATGGAATTGCCAATCTATTTGAACATTCTTTTTTCCTTCTAGTTCGATTCAGGAAAAGAGTTGTAGTTTTTATAGTATTATTAAGGATTCTGAATGAATTTATTTTTGCCAAACTCTCATATGATATATGGGGCAGAACTTCATGTTTCTGAAGGTAAGTAGTAATCATGGAATTGCCAATCTTAATGTTTGTTCATCATGTCGACATGCCATGCAAATTAAAAAAGAAAAAAAAAAAAAACACTTAAGCTCATTTTTGTTGAACTGATCATTGTGGAGAATGAACGTAGACTAGCATCTGCTGGCATTGTGATTCTGGACTGAATTATTTTTGTGGGTAAATTTTTCATGCTAAATCTTATTTGATTACAAAATTAACTGTGCAAGTGTTGGCTATGGCCAAGTAAAAAGCAGCAGGAAAGTTTGATGTTAGAATGAAAAACTACTAGAAGGGGATGAAGAAACTATGAATGTGGTGATGCATATCTTATTGAAATTGTACATTCATAAATTTATGGGTTAGATTAATCAAATCATTACTCATATCTGAATCTGAGTCCAAGAAGCTTCTTATTGCGAACCAACTTAAATGTCCTCACAACTTGGAGCTCACCCAGTTTGGACTTGCCAAAGGAATTGAAATTGGTTGGTCTCCCAACTGCCAACATGCTGACTAAAGAGCTAGACTTAACTTGACCCTCAGCGCCAAGCTGTTGAACTAGACTAAAATACTTCTGAAGTTGCACACTGTCTAAGATTACTAGGTTATTATATACAGTCTCTTACTTTAGAAACTCACCTCGAGTATTTATTTAGGGTACTTGCAAGAAGTACTCGTCTGCAATGTAGAACTCACATGGAGTTCCTATGCTTGGATCTAACTTTTAAGAAAACTAATCTACTGCACAGGCAGCTATAATGTGCTCAATTCAAATTTTTGTATGTAATTGTACTAAATTGCCAACTTTGTAGTATCAAATTTGGTCTCTACTTGTAAATATGATTTCAAATATTGGGCGTGGACTAGCAAAATCATATGATCTAAGGTGCAATTCCCTTATGAAATCTTTTAGTTCCTCTAAATTATGTGCCTTAACTTGGGTTCAACTCGCTCTTCGTTGTTTAAAGAGGTTCGTTCAATTCTTTCTACACTAAGAGATTTTTTGACAGCCAATCTCTCCCTTCTTCTAGCATGTTTTGCCTAGTTCTTTTTTTTTTGGTAAGGTCTTGGTGATCATTTATATACAATTTTGGATCGAAAATTCTCTTTGGTGTGATGGATGTGGAAATTTTGAAGATTAGGAACTTGATTATGAATCATTCTTAAGATTTGGAGAGGTCTTTGCATTATGAGCGACCTAATGACTATGCTATTTATAAATAATTATAGAACATGGAGCGTCTTCTAATGAAGAACCTCTCGAATATCTTCAAGCTCTTTTGCAACTCACTCATTGTTCACCTTATGGATGAGAATTAATCTGATGCTAAATAGAGTTGAATTTAATGATCTTTGCTATGATTCCATTTTAGGACGATGAACCTTATCTCCTTAAAGAAAGTATTGCCAAAAATTTTCTTCCATGCCAGGTAGTCAAGCATGAGGCTTAGTGGACAAATATTTTCTCTATTTTGATGATAGGGCTCATCCATCATTGAATTTAAAGATGTTGTTGCTGGATTTGTACAAAGGGAATTTAGATCTGTTCATGTTACTGTCAGCGCTAAAAGGGGGTAAAGTTAAAAAGTTTGTAGGTGGTTTGTTCAAAAGTTGTCCGTAAGAAGCTGTTGGTCGCTGGAAGTGAAGTTCCGTCGCCCGCTTCGGAATGACGTTTTAATTTACATATATATATATATATATATATATATATATATATATATNACTGGTCTCCCAACTGCCAACATGCTGACTAAAGAGCTAGCCTTAACTTGACCCTCAGCGCCAAGCTGTTGAACTAGACTAAAATACTTCTGAAGTTGCACACTGTCTAAGATTACTAGGTTATTATATACAGTCTCTTACTTTAGAAACTCACCTCGAGTATTTATTTAGGGTACTTGCAAGAAGTACTCGTCTGCAATGTAGAAATCACATGGAGTTCCTATGCTTGGATCTAACTTTCAAGAAAACTAATATACTGCACAGGCAGCTATAATGTGCTCAATTCAAATTTTTGTATGTAATTGTACTAAAGTACCAACTTTGTAGTATCAAATTTGGTCTCTACTTGTAAATATGATTTCAAATATTGGGCGTGGACTAGCAAAATCATATGATCTAAGGTGCAATTCCCTTATGAAATCTTTTAGTTCCTCTAAATTATGTGCCTTAACTTGGGTTCAACTCGCTCTTCGTTGTTTAAAGAGGTTCGTTCAATTCTTTCTACACTAAGAGATTTTTTGACAGCCAATCTCTCCCTTGTTCTAGCATGTTTTGCCTAATTTTTTTTTTTTGGTAAGGTCTTGGTGATCATTTATATACAATTTTGGATCTAAAATTCTCTTTGGTGTGATGGATGTGGAAATTTTGAAGATTAGGAACTTGAATATGAATCATTCTTAAGATTTGGAGAGGTCTTTGCATTATGAGCGACCTAATGACTATGCTATTTATAAATAATTATAGCACATGGAGGTCTTCTAATGAAGAAGCTCTCAAATATCTTCAAGCTCTTTTGCAACTCACTCAATTTTCACCTTATGGATGAGAATTAGTCGTGCTTATCTGATGCTAAATAGTATTGAATTTAATGATCTTTGCTATGATTCTATTTTAGGACGACGAACCTTATCTCCTTAAAGAAAGTATTGCCAAAAATTTTCTTCCCTGCCAGCCAGTCAAGCATGATGCTTAGTGGACAAATATTTTCTCTATTTTGATGACAGGGCTCATCCATCATTGAATTTAAAGATATTGTTGCTGGATTTGTACAAAGGGAATTTGGATCTCTTCATGTTATTCTTTCTGAGTGGACGATTTCTTCTGTCACTATAGTAATGTGGTGAAATGTCGCCAATTCATTACAATCTTCAAGGACTAACATAAAACAACAAGTTATCATTCAGTTTGCCAGTGATAAAAAATTGTCGAAGAACATTCAAGCTTTGTTGATTGTGAGATAATAGTCGATTGAGCCACTCTAGTGTTTTGTAATTTAATTTTAGAAAGAGACTGAATGCAGAGGACTTGGGGTGCTTTGTCACCTATGAATCTCTCTCTTAGGGCCTTCATGAATGTTTTTTTTATGTTGTTCTCAACTTGCAATAGCCAAAGATATTGGGCGAGTTATTTTAGTGGGCTAATACTCACATGAACACAAAGATGTCTTGATCTCCAAAATTTTTAAGAGGAATCTTAGTTGGTTTGTGATATATCCTAAAAAGCGTATTACCAGCCCTTAGTGAACAAATGTTATTGTGTGTGGCTTAATGTGGTCACAAATTGATGGATATACTCCTTTCAATGCAGGTAGTTTTGATTGAATCAATGTGAATTAAATTGGCTCGATTAGTTCTATCAGTCTCGTTTGACCTGCTTTAGTTCTAATCAAAGTTCCATTGGCCATGATGGCTTGGGTATATATGCAATAAATCTCAATCCAACCTGATCTTTGAACAGCAGAGGCAGATTGATAATCAATTAATGCTTAATTTTTTATTAGCTTTGAATCTTGTATACAACTCATTTGCTCAACTATAGCTTAATCAAACTTGAGATTGATACAATAGTCTAACTCGATACACGCTCGAGCTTGAGGTCCAATCCACACTTCACTCAAGTCTATCAATTGTGATCATAGTGTACAATGTAGAGCTACTTTGTTTAATTTATCTGTATGCCACTTGATCATAAGAAATTTACATAAATTTAAACCTGAACCATCGAAATAATTGGCCCAAGCTATTAGTCTAATCAAGTTATTTTTGAGTTTAATTAATTATATAATGACATCGTTAGCTAAAGTAAAATGCTTGAATTTAGTTCAATAAATCTAAACTCAATCTTAACTAGCTCAATTTTGTCTTCTAAGTATCGCTTTCACTGGAGTTGAAATAATTTACCCAAACTTGAAGCAAGTAGTTTGTACAACATAATAGATTTGCTCTATCAATTAAGTAGAGCAAGTATGAGTTTGTGCCTTTCTGAGTATTGGGGGTTCAAACTTACATGCGAGTTACCATTGTCTATCATTTTCATTTATTATTTACAACTTTTAATCTACTTCTAGCCTAATTTCTTTTACATGACAAAAAAAATTGTGCTAGTGAAATGAACTCATCCATGCGAAGGCCTGATCTTGCAATCCTATCGCTAACTTAAGCCTACCGTAACCATCTACCTTTATTGCCTTTAACACACATGCAATGAAGGGTGTGGTCCCTTATCTTTCTCGAATAAAGGAGCACAACAAAAAATTTCCTGACAGAGGAGGAAGGAGGTTTTCCTCCCATAATTATACCTGGGCTTGGCATGGGCCGGGTTTTTCGGGCTCTGATCAGTCAAAGCAGGCTCTTGAAAAGTCACGGGCCTTAAGAGAAATATTACATTCTTTTTTTTCTATGATTTTAAGCATTTAATGGAGCGTTAAAGTGGGTTCTATTAGAGCCAATAAAGTCAGCACCATGAAATAGCTATTCACAATATTGTCCCCCTCACAAATGTGCCTTGTTTNAAAGTCATAGCCAAGTCCACTCACTTTATAGGTCAGGTTTGGGCTGGCCCACAGGCCTTAACGGAAAGATTACTTTTTTTTTGCATTTAATGGAGCATTAAAGTGGGTTATGTTAGAGCAAATAAAGTCAGCACCATGAAATAGCTATTCACAATATTGTCCCCTTCACAAATGTGCCTTGTTTCGTTTGGCCAATCTTAGTTGTTATGCTTAGATATGCCCTTAAATTGTGGCTCAATTTGTGATGCCATGTCCTTCACTTTATAGGCTGACATGCCAACCAATGTCCTCGACAAAGGCAAAGGACTACTTACAATGAAAGACCACCTTGTTGTCCTTTTCGACATCCAATAACTCCCATCATCATTCTTTACATCTTGATCATCTCTTTCTTGAATAGAGAGATGTTGAAATATAGGATACAGGTAGAGACGTGGTCGAAACTTAGGGGTTTCCTTTAGGTTTCTTGTGGCAATGCTCTCCTGAGCTTCTCTCATGGCGTCCTCATCAAAAGTGGTCTTTGGCTAAATCCTCCCAGGTGTCTGATCTAATTGCACTCCTTCTTTGCTAAGAGATTATTGTACAACTAACCCCATTGACAACAAACTTCTTCTCTCATGTACACATTCTTTGATATTTTTATAACCTACCTTGCACTCACAACCCTTAACACCGAGGCCCTGTACTTTATGCCACCTCTCTACATACACCTTGCCTTTTGGCTTCACCCGCATCAAGCCACCTCTCACCTACTTCACTAGTGCTTGTTGCAAATGGCTAGCCAATTGTTGCTTGCTCTAGGAGCATCACTTGAATGTGCCTAGCCTATCAATACATCCCAATAGCACATTCTCGTCCATAATCTACTAATGTGCATCCCTCGTGTATGTAGCTCAGTCACCCACACACCATGTAATCCTTGCACACCGCAAAACTATCATCAATCACGTGCCTTCGCGTCTATTTACATCCATATGCTTGCCTTTTGCATAATTACTTTTATGCTTCCCATACTAGTGTGTTTTTGCAACCGCTGTGCACATGCATACCGACACACCCATGGAGACCTACCACCCACTCACTTAATATTTTACATAAAGTGTGGGTGTATGTGCTAGTAAACGCCCAAGAACTCATCATGCCTTTATGAATTGAACTATCAATGCAATGCGGAGGGCACACACATGTATTAGTGCACAATACTTATATCAATTGTATTTGAACTTATAGACACCCCAATGCCTCAAAGCACATTTATGGGTGTGGTAGGATGCTTGTAAGCACCTTTATTAGTGTGCTGGAATGTTCTATAGGTGTACTTGAATGTTCATAAACATCTTTATTGGTGTGTGGGATGAATTTCATGTCACAGTGTCATGTAAACCCAATTCTAAGTTTCTTTATTGATGTTGCAAGATAAACTATTTTTGTGGGTGTGGCATGAAATTGCTGTTGAAATTTCTAGCAAATAATTTATGTTAAGTTCATGATGGATGATAATATAAACCAAAGCATATAAACGTGCTTAAGAAGCACGATCATAAAAAGAGTATAAAATAAATGTAAAAGATATGTCAAGAAACACTTGATGATATAAATACAATGGATAAAGTTATCTAAAGGTCACTATGCGAACTTTAATAAACACTTCTCTGGGAATAGGATTTAGATCTGGGATGAGATGCATATGAGGTTGAATAAAGCTCCCTACACTTCAAAATTAAAATACATCTATGATTCACTCAATATTTAACAAATTTAATTGTATCACTATATTAGAGTGGCGCTTTTGCGTGTCTATGAAGTGTATGAAACCTCTTCTTTGCCTCGAGTCATCTCGTGCCCATTAAATTTCAAATATATTTTCAAATTATGAATGTGAACTCATCATGATGTGTCCCCTTTGATTCTTTGGGTGCATATCAATGTCAAAGCACGATCAAAACAATGTTGGCTGCTCAACCAATTTTCTAACCCATGCATATATACAATCAAATCACTTGTCCCATGTCCCAATAAGTAGTAAAAGGACACCTAACCTCAATCCTCAAGGGAGCTACGAAAACCTACAATAATGAATGTGCAACACCTCTATAGCGTGCTTTAGGATCTGATGACATGGGATTCATAGAGGTAATTGACTACATATTTGCGTGTAACGCTTGTGTGCTCATTTACATTGAATATTTGGATTTTGTATGCATTGTTTATAAGTTGAAGACCGAAGACTCACCATTGGGTTGCATTCTAATAATGTGGTTAAGTTCCACTTCTAGGAATTTCCTCTAGTAATAATGTAAGTTCTAGCCTCCTATCAAATTCACTTCAGATAATCTAACTTGAATAGACTCAGCGTTGCCTATAAGATAAGATTCTAAGACCTTCTATTAGGTTTTTCTTGATTTGACATTACGAGTCCTCCTTACTAGCCCCTCTAAAGCTTAAGTGATAAGTCATACACCTAGTGCTACCTTATAGTTAGGGCGGTAAATCCTGTTGAGACTCTCTGCTATCAACAAGTATAAGTTTTGACCCTTAATCGACATTAACATAGTAATCAATTTGAGCACAATTAGTACAGGCGATCCTGGTGGCTTTGTCTATAGGCAAGAATTTTAGAACTATCATGAGACTTTTTTATAATGTTGAGTTTATAAGTCATGCCTATGGTCCCTTCCGATATCAAAATGGTATATCCTACTTTAAGCTTCTTGGATAACAGAGCAATAAGCCCCGCAACTCAGTCTTCAGAACACATTGACAGAGCGTCCACAAGATATCTGAATGCACATTTTCATAATGCTTTTAAGGCCATTTACAATGAATATTTTGATTTGTTTAACCTTTTATGTTGGGTGAGTTTGTGAGGTNGCTCAATAGTAATGAATGACAAAATTATGCTTGATAATGTCATCACCAAATTGTTTGGATTAGCCTAATGGTGAAGATGATGGAGGAGTTGAGGGTTGATGGGAGAGGAGAGAGGGCGGAGGGGTGGTGCTACCCTACAAACTCATTTTCTATGCTTTGAATTGAGCCATGGGCAATATTATAATGGAGAGAAGGGGGGGTGGGGGGGGGGGTTGAGAGAGAGAGAGAGAGGCCTTCATCAAAATTTAAGAAAGTGATAAACTGNTATATATTTTTTTGTAAGATCAAAACAGATAGATTTCATTCAAATAAGGTGTCTATGGCGTTCAATATCTCTGAAGGTCTTTAAAGAGAAGTAAGCTAAACACATTAAAAGCTTTTACATACTGAATTATGTACCTTTTCTGAAGTTGATGTTTTGTGAAGGCAGTTATTTTGAATAATTCCATNTGTATTGCTAATAAAAAAGTAAATATTTACTGAATTGATTAATTATTAATAAAAAATTATTAATTAAGAAATAATCTTATTAATTAATTAATTATTGATGATCTATTTCTTCGACTATATGTAATTTAATTTAATTGATTATAAAATAATCACACATAAATATATTTTAACTATAATTAACTTTACATTGAATTAATTAGCACATACTATAGTAATTAATTTGATAGTACAATTAATGAGTAATAATTAATAATTAATAATTAATTAAACATAACTTAAATGAAATTATATTAAATCCCGAATCCTATTTCTCTTACCCGTCTCTTTTCTTGCAAACCTCGCCTAAGGCCGATTCCATCCCTTCGACCTCATCCTCCGCTCGCTTCCAAAACCCTCGCGGTACAGTCGCGACTGGAGCTAGCTGGGAAGGCAACGACCGGATCGCGGCGTGCATAGATCTCTGAAACTCCCGTAAAACTCCCATTTCCACTCCGCTCCTACCCGAATAACCCGCGTCTTTCTCTTCCTTCCACCCAACTCCCTACGCGTACTTCACTTCCGTTGAATCCCGTAAATCTACCTTCCAACGGGATTTTCTGATTCAGGGATTTAAGGTAAAACAGAGGAGATACAGGATTTTAAATGATGTAGGATTTAAATTTGTCTTTTTTTGCTGTTTGGCAGGACTTAGGTTGAATCCTGCTCAAATCCAGCTACAAGGACACGCAACATCGAAGGGCAAGTTCGGATCAAACTTTCGGTTCTCCTGCGAGCGGCGGTTATGGCAGCGGAAAATGAAGGCATTGCCCTCCTATCCATGTACGGAGACGACGAGGAAGAGGAAGAAGCCGCCGTCACTGCGGGGGAGGAAGAAATTGCAGCCACTGCGTCGGTGGAATACGGCGACGGCGAAGACAACGACGGTATCTTGAAGGATAACCTCAACAAAAGCAACAACGTACCGCAGCCCATTACCGAAAAATCTCCTCAACCCTTCTTTTCTCCTTCTCCGCTTCACCCTCTCGATGGCACTGAAATGAAAGCCCTAAGGAGCCCATTTCTGCATCAGACTCCCACGCTGCAGCCGCCAGCGTCTCGGTCGCAGCTTTCTTCGCCATTAAACTTGACCTCTCCTTCTTCTCCCAATCCTCTAGTACCTCCGCCTTCTATGCAAGAATATTCCACCAGAAGAAGTGCGCTGGCTATAGTGGACTACGCTCAAGATGAAATTGCCATGTCTCCTGAAGCTGAGGTAGGTTCGTTTTCTTCATATTTGCTAATTTAGTTGGCAAATTCTGTTTGGGTCTGGTAGGTTCTCATATCATGTGATCATTATGATCGTTTTGATTCTTTGTCCAGAATTACTGTTTCTGAAATATGCTTTATTGTTTTGGTATTTGTTAGGTGACAGAGATTGAGATTTATGGACGTGTTATATTTGGGGCAGAACTTCATGTTTCTGAAGGTAAGTAGCAATCATGGAATTGCCAATCTATTTGAACATTCTTTTTTCCTTCTAGTTCGATTCAGGAAATGAGTTGTAGTTTATATAGTATTATTAAGGATTCTGAATGAATTTATTTTTGCCAAACTCTCATATGATATTTGGGCAGCATTAATGTTTGTTCATCATGTCGCCATATGCAAATTAAAAAAAAAAAAAAACGCATAAGCTCATTTTTGTTGAACTGATCATTGTGGAGAATGAACGCAGACTAGCATCTGCTGGCATGATTCTGGACTGAATTATTTTTGTGGGTACTGAATTTTTCATGCTAAATCTTATTTGATTACAAAATTGACTGTGCAAGTGTTGGCTATGGCCAAGTAAAAAGCAGCAGGAAAGTTTTGATGTTAGAATGAAAAACTACTAGAAGGGGATGAAGAAACTATGAATGTGGTGNACTCCGCCTTCTATGCAAGAATATTCCACCAGAAGAAGTGCGCTGGCTATAGTGGACTACGCTCAAGATGAAATTGCCATGTCTCCTGAAGCTGAGGTAGGTTCGTTTTCTACATATTTACTAATTTAGTTGGCAAATTCTGTTTGGGTCTGGTAGGTTCTCATATCATGGTATCATCATGATAGTCTTGATTCTTTGTCCAGAATTACTGTTTCTGAAATATGCTTTATTGTTTTGGTATTTGTTAGGTGACAGAGATTGAGATTTATGGACGTGTTATATTTGGGGCAGAACTTCATGTTTCTGAAGGTAAGTAGTAATCATGGAATTGCCAATCTATTTGAACATTCTTTTTTCCTTCTTGTTCGATTCAGGAAAAGAGTTGTAGTTTTTATAGTATTATTAAGGATTCTGAATGAATTATTTTTGTCATACTCTCATATGATATTTGGGCAGCATTAATGTTTGTTCATCATGTCGACATGCCATGCAAATTAAAAAAAAAATAAAACGCATAAGCTCATTTTGGTTGAACTGATCATTGTGGAGAATGAACGTAGTCTAGCATCTGCTGGCATTGTGATTCTGGACTGAATTATTTTTGTGTGTACTGAATTTTTCATGCTAAATCTTATTTGATTACAAAATTGACTGTGTAAGTGTTGGCTATGGCCAAGTAGAAAGCAGCAGGAAAGTTTTGATGTTAGAATGAAAAACTACTAGAAGGGGATGAAGAAACTATGAATGTGGTGATGCATATCTTATTGAAATTGTACATTCATAAATTTATGGGTTAGATTAATCAAATCATTACTCATATCTGAATCTGAGTCCAAGAAGCTTCTTATTGCGAACCAATTTAAATGTCCTCACAACTTGGAGCTCACCTAGTTTGGAATTGCCAAAGGAATTGAAATTGGCTGGACTCCCAACTGCCAACATGCTGACTAAAGAGCTAGCCTTAACTTAACCCTCAGCGCCAAGCTGTTGAACTAGACTAAAATACTTATGAAGTTGCACACTGTCTAAGATTACTAGGTTATTATATACGTTTTCTTACTTTAGAAACTCACCTCGAGTATTTATTTAGGGTACTTGCAAGAAGTACTCGTCTGCAATGTAGAACTCACATGGAGTTCCTATGCTTGGATCTAACTTTCAAGAAAACTAATCTACTGCACAGGCAGCTATAATGTCCTAAATTCAAATTTTTGTATGTAATTGTACTAAAGTGCCAACTTTGTAGTATCAAATTTGGTCTCTACTTGTAAATATGATTTCAAATATTGGGCGTGGACTAGCAAAATCATATGATCTAAGGTGCAATTCCCTTATGAAATCTTTTAGTTCCTCTAAATTATGTGCCTTAACTTTGGTTCAACTCGCTCTTCGTTGTTTAAAGAGGTTCGTTCAATTCTTTCTACACTAAGATTATTTGACAGCCAATCTCTCCCTTCTTCTAACATGTTTTGCCTAATTCTTTTTTTTTTTGGTAAGGTCTTGGTGATCATTTATATACAATTTTGGATCTAAAATTCTATTTGGTGTGATGGATGTGGAAATTTTGAAGATTAGGAACTTGAATATGAATCATTCTTAAGATTTGGAGAGGTCTTTGCATTATGAGCAACCTAATGAATAGGCTATTTATAAATAATTATAGCACATGGAGCGTCTTCTAATGAAGAAGTCTCAAATATCTTTAAGCTCTTTTGCAACTCACTCATTGTTCACCTTATGGATGAGAATTAGCCGTGTTTATCTGATGCTAAATGGAATTTAATTTAATGAATTTTGCTATAATTCCATTTTAGGACGATGAACCCCATCTCCTTAAAGAAAGTATTGCCAAAAATTTTCTTTCCTGCCAGCCAGTCAAAGCATGAGGCTTAGTGGACAAATATTTTCTCTATTTTGATGATAGGGCTCATCCATCATTGAATTTAAAGATGTTGTTGCTAGATTTGTACAAAGGGAATTTGGATCTCTTCATGTTACTCTTTCTGAGTGGATGATTTCTTCTGTCACTATAATAATGTGGTGAAATGTCGCCAATTCATTACAATCTTCAAGGACTAATATAAAGCAACAAGTTATCATTCAGTTTACCAGTGATAAAAAATTGTCGAAGAACATTCAAGCTTTGTTGATTGTGAGATAATAGTCGATTGAGCCACTCTAGTGTTTTGTAATTTAATTTTAGAAAGAGACTGAATGCACAAGACTTGGGGCTCGTTGTCATCTATGAATCTCTCTCTTAGGGTTTTCATGAATGTTTTTTGTTATGATGTTCTCAACTTGCAATAGCCAAAGATATTGGGTGAGTTCTTTAGTGGGCTAATACTCACATGAACACAAAGATGTTTTGATCTCCAAAATTTTTTAGAGGAATCTTAGTTGGTTTGTGATATATTCTAAAAAGCTTATTACCAGCCCTTAGTTGAACAAATGTTATTGTGTGGTGGCTTAATGTGGTCACAAATTGATGGATATACTCCTGTCAATGCAGGTAGTTTTGATTGAATCAATTCAAATTAAATTGGCTCGATTAGTTCTATCAGTCTCGTTTGACCTGCTTTAGTTCTAATCAAAGTTCCATTGGCCATGATGTCTTAGGTATACATGCAATAAATCTCAATCCAACCTGATCTTTGAACAGCAGAGGCAGATTGATAATCAATTAATGCTTAATTTTTTGTTAGCCTTGAATCTTGTTTACAATTCATTTGCTCAACTATAGCTTAATCAAACTTGAGATTGATACAATAGTCTAACTCGATACATGCTCGAGCTTGAGGTCCAATCCACACTTCACTCAAGTCTATCAATTGTGATCATAGTGTACAATGTAGAGCTACTTTGTTTAATTTATCTGTATGCCACTTGATCATAAGAAATTTACATAAATTTAAACCTGAACCATCCAAATAATTGGCTCAAGCTATTTGTCTAATCAAGTTATTTTTGAGTTTAATTAATTATGTAATGACATCGTCAGCTAAAGTAAAATGCTTGAATTTAGTTCAATAAATCTAAACTCAATCTTAACTAGCTCAATTTTGTCTTCTAAGTATCGCTTTCACTGGAGTTGAAATAATTTACCCAAACTTGAAGCAAGTAGTTTGTACAACATAATAGATTTGCTCTATCAATTGAGTAGAGCAAGTACGAGTTTGTGTCTTTCTGACTATTGGGGGTTCAAACTTACATGCGAGTTACCATTGTCTATCATTTTCATTTATTACTTACAACTTCTAATCTACTTCTAGCCTAATTTCTTTTACATGACAAAAAAATTGTGCTAGTGAAATGAACTCATCCATGCGAAGGCTTGATCTTGCAATCCTATCGTTAACTTAAGCCTACCGTAACCACCTACCTTTAGTGCCTTTAATGCACATGCAATGAAGGGTGTGGTCCCTTTTCTCTCTTGAATAATGGAGCACAAAAAAAAAATTTCTTGGTAGAGGAGGAAGGAGGTTTTCCTCCCATAATTATACCTGGGCTTGGCATGGGCCGGGTTTTTCGGACTTTGACNAAGAGATGTTGAAATATAGGATAAAGGTAGAGATGTGGTCGAAACTTAGGGATTTCCTTAAGGTTTCTTGTGGCAATGCTCTCCTGAGCTTCTCTCATGGTGTCCTCTTCAAAAGTGGTTATTGGCTAATTCCTCCTAGGCGTCTGACCTAACTGCTCTCCTTCTTTGCTAAGAGACTATTGTACAACTAACCCCATTGACAACAAACTTCTTCTCTCATGTACAGATTCTTTGATGGAGGATAACACATTTTATTTGGGTGTTTTAGAATGTATTTTTATAACCTACCTTGCACTCACAACCCTTGACACCGAGGCCCTGTGCTTTATGCCACCTCTCTACATACACCTTGCCTTTTGGCTTCACCCGCATCAAGCCACCTCTTACCTACTTCACTAGTGCTTGTTGCAAATGGCTAGCCAATTGTTGCTTGCTCTAGGAGCATCACTTGAATGTAACTAGCCTATCAATACATCCCAATAGCACATCACCGTACATAATCTACTAATGTGCATCCCTCGTGCATGCAGCTTAGTCACCCGCACACCATGTAATCCTTGCACACCGCAAAACTATCATCAATCACGTGCCTGTGCGCCTATTTACATCCATATGCATGCCTTCTGCACAATTACTTATATGCTTCCCATACTAGTGTGTTTTTGCAACCCCTGTGCACAGGCATACCAACACACCCATGGAGACCTACCACCTACTCACTTAATATTTTACATAAAGTGTGGGTGTATGTGCTAGTAAACGCCCAACAACTCATCATGCCTTTATGAATTGAACTATCAATGCAATGCAGGGGCACACACATGTATTAGTGTACAATACTTATATCAATTGTATTTGAACTTATAGACACCCCAATGCCTCAAAGCGCATTTATGGGTGTGGTAGGATGCTTGTAAGCACCTTTATTAGTGTTGGAATGTTCAATAGGTGTACTTGAATGTTCATAAACATCTTTATTGGTGTGTGGGATGAATTTCATGTCACAGTGTCATGTAAACCCAATTCTAAGTTTCTTTATTGATGTTGCAAGATAAATTATTTTTGTCACCGCTTTGTGGGTGTGGCATGAAATTGCTGTTGAAATTTTTAGCAAATAATTTATGTGAAGTTCATGATGGATGATAATATAAATCAATGCATATAAACGTGCTTAAGAAACACAATCATAAAAAGAGTATAAAATGAATGTAAAAGATATGTCAAGAAACACTTGATGATATAAATACAATGGATAAAGTTATCTAAAGGTTCACTATGTGAACTTTAATAAACACTTCTCAGGGAATAAGATTTAGATCTGGGATGAGATGCATATGAGGTTGAATAAAGCTCCCTACGCTTCAAAATTAAAATACATCTAGGATTCACTCAATATTTAACAAATTTAATTGTATCACTATATTAGAGTGGCGCTTTTGCGTGTCTATGAAGTGTATGAAACCCCTTCTTTGCCTCGAGTCATCTCGTGCCCATTAAATTTCAAATATATTTACAAATTATGAATGTTAACTCATCATGATGTGTCCCCTTTGATTCTTTGGGTGCATATCAATGTCAAAGCACGATCAAAACAATGTTGGCTGCTCAACTAATTTTCTAAGTAGTAAAAGGACACCTAACGTCAATCCTTAGGGGAGCTACCAAAACCTACAATAATGAATGTGCAACACCTCTATAGCGTGCTTTAGGATCTGATGACATGGGATTCACAGAGGTAATCAGCTACATATTTGCATATGACGCTTGTGTGCTCATTTACATTGAATATTTGGATTATGTATGCATTGTTTATAAGTTGAAGACCGAAGACTCACCATTGGGTTGCCTTCTAATAAAGTGGTTAAGTTCCACTTCTAGGAATTTCCACTTGTAATATTGTAAGTTCTAGCCTCCTATCAAATTCACTTCAGATAATCTAACTTGAATAGACTCAGCGTTGCCTATAAGATAAGATTCTAAGACCTTCTATTAGGTTTTTCTTGATTTGACATTACGAGTCCTCCTTACTAGCCCCTCTAAAGCTTACGTGATAAGTCCTACACCTAGTGCTACCTTATAGTTCGGGCGGTAAATCTTGTTGAGACTCTCTGCTATCAACAATTATAAGTTTTGACCCTTAATTGACATTAACATAGTAATAAATTTGAGCTCAATTAGTACAGGAGATTCTGGTGGCTTTGTCTATAGGCAAGAATTTTAGAACTATCATGAGACTTTTTTATAATGTTGAGGTTATAAGTCATGCTTATGGTCCCTTCCAATATCAAAATGGTATATCCTACTTTAAGCTTCTTGGATAGCAGAGCAATAAGCCCCTCGTCTCAGTCTTCAGAACATATTGACAGAGCGTCCACAAGATATCTGAATTCACATTTTCAAAATGCTTTTAAGGCCATTTACAATGAATATTTTGATTTGTTTAACCTTTTATGTTGGGTGAGTTTGTGAGGTTCTTCCTTGAAATTTCCTTTAACTGAGAGCTTATAAACTGCACTTGTGTAGCAGAGTTGATTTGGACCTTCAGAGATCTACCTGAATACCCTCTCAGATGCTTTTCGTTTGGAGGGAATATATGCTACACCATCCTTAGGCTAGGACATTTTTCCATCAGTCCCATCTATATTCTCAGGCAGGCTTTAACCTCATGAGTACTACATTCTTGCGATGTGCCATAAGTTCCATATGCATTTCCATCCTAGGCCATAACCAAATAAGTCTCACTTTTAGGCCACTATATAGTATATATGAAGTAACCACTGAACTTCTTAATAATGAGATCCATCCACTTAGGTGAATCATACTCAACAAAGTGGGCATCACTTTACTTTATGCATAAGTTTATGCTTTCAAGCTATACAGTCTGAGATAACTCATAGCTCCATATTCGAGAGTCTAAGATAACCCATAGATTTGACAATAGACCCTCTATTTTGTAGATACCAACCTTTGTAGCAAGGGATGAACCTTCAAGGATTAAGTCTTACGACATGGATTTCTTATATATATATATATATATATATATCGGCATAATGACATGATTGATTGCATTTAACTATGTATTGTGCTTATTAGCTAGCTTCAATATCGTCAAGCCTACTATGTTATACTTTTGTAGGTAATATCCTTGAATCTCTCAACAACAATTTAGCCACATTCGTCCTCTTAGGCTCATGTTGTCCAAGACAAACTTTGTCTTTACTTTGAAGGAATAACTACAACTCGAGAGTACTTGGGATATTTGAAATTATGCATCCCATGAACACTTGAAAGGAGGCAACCCATGAAATACTAATTGGACTTTCTCGTTGATGTGGCCTCCCCCAACCTTAGGTCGCTAGTAGACTAGATCCACTAAATTGACCCAAATGACAAAATGATATGATCTTGATGGGATTAACCATCCATCCCCATTCATTCCCCCGTTTTAGACTTAATTTTTAACCACCAATTAGTGTATATGATATCCTTAATTGTGTTTAACTGGCAACAAACCCATTGGATGAATTGGCAANTTCTTTACTTTGAAGGAATAACTACAACTCAACTCGAGAGTACTTGGGATATTTGAAATTATGCATCTCATGAACACTTGAAAGGAGGCAACACATGAACTACTAATTGGACTTTATCGTTGATGTGGCCTTCCCCATCCTCAGGTCGCTAGTAGACTAGATCCACTAAATTGACCCAAATGACAAAATGATATGATCTTGACGCGATTAACCATCCATCCCCATTCATTCCCCCATTTTAGACTTAATTTTCAACCACCAATTAGTGTATATGATATCCTTAATTGTGTTTAACTGGCAACAAACCCATTGGATGAATTGGCAATAAGGACTTGTTCCAGAATCTTAATTTGCCTTTGAAACTTCATTATGCTTAATATTTTTTTACCTAAAACTCCAAAAGATTGATATATGAAATGAATCACACTATGAGTGTTTCCCAAGCCCTCAATACATACAATCGTGTGATTTTAACTTACACACCTTTCCATTTTGGGTCCTTGGAGAGTTCATGTTGATATCCTCAGCATCTTTGGAACAAGTCCCTTGCAACCAAGATGAATAGATTGAAAAGCTATATGAGAAATAACTTGGAGGGTTTCACCTAAAAGCTATATGAGAAATAACTTAGAAGGTTTCACCTTGAAAAGCATAAAGGATAAAAGAGTCAACATGTGATCTTTTAAAAAGAAGAGATTGTCTCAACCTCAAAAATACTTGACATATACTCATTTTTTTAGTGTCACTAGCGAAAATAGTGACTGCTATTCATGACAAGGTGTACTATCATTGATAGCTATTTGTGGTAACAGTGGCTTTTGTTTGTGATTCGTTACCCGTCTTCCATAAAATTCATGGTGTTGATAAGGAGGATTTTTGTCTTCTTTGGAATCACATTGAAGCATTAATTTGCATTAGGAAACAAAAATAATTATTCCTTGTTGACCTAGGACTCCAACCTAACAATGTGTTGATTGTTGAAGGCATGATCGATTTTTGTATCAGAGCCTAACCATTTAAAATTAAAATCTAATTTAAAATTAAAATTAATTCGAAAAAATAAGAACAGATAACAAGTATGATTATGCAGAAATAATTAGAGAATATACAAGGTATTTCATAAGTAGGTTAGAAGAATTAAATTTTAGAATAGATGATGAAGATTAAATGAGCCTTTTAACGGGTACATCTCATGATAAGAACAGAAACCCGCATACAGTTTTTTTTTGGTATCAAAGCCTAACCATTTAAAATTAATTTTAAATATTAATTTAAAATTTAATTTAGAATTAATTTTAAATGAGCGAAAGCGTGGTGGGTTAAGACATTATAAAATTCTAAAAAAACTTAGTTAAATTTTTAAATGGAATCAAAGAAATCTTGTAATCATCTTTTTGAATCAGGAAAAGGTAGTATGACTAAAGAACGTATTTATTGTACCTATTATCCAGATCAAAATCATAGATATAGATGTCAATTATGTTTAATAGAATTATGTTATTTATGTTTAAAGAAACATCATTATATTGATCATAGAGATTTTATAAAACCAAAAGAAGATATAGATGTACCTAAAAAATTAGAAAAAATAGAATTTGAATTAGAAAAGATTAATCTTAATATTGAGAAGATACTTTTTAGAGTAGAAAAATTAGAAGAAAAAGACATAGATCATGATAGAAAAGTATAAAAAATAGAATATAAGATGAAAAAATTAAAATCAAAAATGAAAAAATATAAGTCGGAAGAAAAATGTTCGAAACAGAAAATTAGGAAATCTTCTAGAATGGAATCAAAATCTGAAAAAAGAAAAAAAGTGTTAAAAGACAAGAAAAATCAGTTTCTAAAAAAGATAGCTCTGAAGAAAGCAGAAAGAAGAAAAAAATAGACAAGTTTCCTGAAAAAGAATTAAAGTATGAAAAATGTGCTAAGAAATATGAATGAAGTTCTGAAAAAGAAGAATCAATTTCAGAAAAAAGCACGAAAACGAAAAAGGTAGTCAAGTCCTGTAGAAAGGAATCAATCTCTGAAAAAGAAAAGTCCAGTTTTGAAGGAGGTACAAAAAAGAGAAAATTAGTTAAAGAGTTGAGATTTAATAAAATTAGTTCGGAAGAAGAAAATACCCAGAGAGATACAAAGATAGAAAGAAATACTGCTCCAGAAGATATAAGAAATCTAAGTTAAAGAGTTAAGATATACTGTATCATGATATAGGAAATACTGATACATAGATAGAAGTTAAAAATTTTAAGCGTTAAAGATTTTTTTTTTTTCTTCTCTAAGTTGTTTTTCTAGTTGTTGAATTTTATCTTCTTGGTCTATCATTTTAGGATGTGATTTTTCCTTTTGCAAATTTGCTATCATATCATTGGTATCTATAAAATTTATAGTTAGACAATTTAAAGTATGGATCATTGCTGAGGTATTGCTTATATTACACCATAAATTATCTAATATAGTAGTTTGAAAATGATTTAAAGGTTTTCTTAATTGTTCTTTATGCCTAAATTGTAAATTAGTCACATGTCTACTTGGTAAATTTAGATGACCAAACTTAACCATTCTTTGCTCCATTCCTGCAAGAAAAAAATATAATTAGTAATAAATTTCTTATGTATATGATTAAAACTATCTATCTAAATAGTAATTTAAAGAGGTTTAAAATCTAAACATTTTAATTTCCCTAGAATGAAAATCTGAAAGAAAATTATTTTTTCCCTTAATATGTTCAAAGCTAACATTATAACCATTTCCTTCAATAGTAGTTATAAAATTAATTCATTTTTTACTATATATTTTTCTTTAATTTTTATTTTTTGTAAAAATGTACTATAGCTTCACAATCTGTTCTTATAGTAATTTTCTTTTGAAAAATAGTCTAAAAGTATTAAGTGTATTAATAACACATAATATTTCATAGTTTAAAGAAGTCATAATTGTAGGTAATTGTTAAAAACTACCAGAAGCATATCTACATAATTTTTCAGTATTTTGGTATGCTTCTTCATATGATTTTACTCTAAATTCTGCACCCCATCCGCTTTCAGATGTGTCTACTACAAAAATTTTATAATCAGATTCTAAGGGTTAATTTAATTTTGGTAAATCTTTAACTTGTTCTTTTATCTTTTGTATAAGTTTTACATCTTCTATATTAAAGTATTTTTGTTCTGTTGAAGAAGTCTTTTTATATAAAGATTTAATTGTCTTTCCTAAATCTTTTATGTAAGGTCTAGCATAATTTAAAAGTCCTAAAAATGTTTGTAATTCTTTTGTATCTTCTATTTTATCAAGAAATTCTAATATCTTTTTAGAAATATGATTTTGTAATTCTATTATTCTTTTTCCTATTTTTTGTCCTAATAATTCTATATATTCTTTTGCTATTTCTATTTTCTTTTTAGATAATACAATTTCATTTTTGATACATAATTTTAATACTTCTTCTACATGTTTATAATGTTCTTGTAGAGCATGTGAAGTTACTAAGATATCATCAATATATACAAGTACATAATCAAAATGTTTAAATATATTATCTATCTTTCTTTCAAATATACTAAAGACATTTTTTAATTCAAAAGACATAATTATCCATTCGTAATGTTCTAAGGGTGTTGTAAATGCAGTGTATTTTATAGATTCTTCATCTAATTTAATCTGCGCAAATCCCAATTTACAATCAAACTTACTAAAATACTTCTTATCTTGTATTAAATTTATTAACATATCTTTATCAGGTATTTTGTATCCATCATCCTCAATATTATCATTTAACCTTTTATAATTTATAACCATTGTAGCGTTTCCTCTTAAAATTTCTGCATGATTTTTTATCATAAATGCTGTCGATCTATTTCTTTGAATTAGAAGTTCTAATTAACCCTAAATCCTTTAATTCTTTTATCTGAATTTAAATTTTTTTTAATCTAAAGGATTATATTCTAGTTCTTTTGTTCTAATAACTAAATTTTTGTTTATAATTGGTGTATTGGCTCACTCTTTATTTTTTTCCCAGTGTTTTAAAGGATTTTCTCCTATTATTAGGATTTCTTCAACTAATTGAAATATTTTTTCTAATGGTTTAGGTATTTGATAAGTAAATGTTTTATCTTATTTATAAATATTCAAAAATTTCAGTGTTAAAATATAATTTATTTTTTTATTTTTTTATTTTTTAGAACATAACTATTATGTTTATTAGTAGTTATGATGGAAGTTCTTTTTTTAATTGTTAAGTAATCTTTGGCCATGTTTATTTGTCCGTCTAGGATTAACATGAAATTAAGACCTAAAATAAATTTTTTTTTTTAGCTTCATGCACTAATATTTTGGTAAACTATTTTTTTCTGATACATCTACAGTATCATGATTAAGGAAGAGTTTGATCTGACTATTCATTAAACATTTATTAAATTCTAATGTTTGATTTCCTGCTAAGAATGAAGTTGTATTTGTAGAGTGATAATTTTTAAAATTATGAGGTAATAAGTTTTGTGTTATTACAGATGTTGTATTTTCACTATCTATTATTGCATGAACTACAAAATGTGATTTATCTTCCAAAATTAATACAACTTGAACTGCGATTAAAGAAGTTGGATAAAATGGATAAATATCTGTTGATGCAGTTTTAGTCTGTGCAAAGTTTATCTTATTTATCTCATTATATTCTTCTATATCTTCTGGATCAGTATTTCCTTCTATCTCTGTATCTGATACTCTGAGTATTTTCTTCTTACGAACTAATTTTATTAAATCTTAACTCTTTAACTAATTTTCTCTTTTTTGTACCTCCTTCAGAACTAGACTTTTCTTTTTCAGAGATTGATTCCTTTCTACAAGACTCGACTACTTTTTTCTTTTTTGTGCTCTTTTTTGAACTTGATTCTTCTTTTTCAGAACTCAATAATTCATATTTTTTAGCACTTTTTTCGTACTATGACTCTTTTTCAGGAAACTTGTCTAATCTTTTCTTCTTTGTGCTTTCTTCAGTGTTATCTTTTTCAGAAATTGATTTTTCTTGCTTTTTGCACTTTTTTCTTTTTCAAATTTTGATTCCATTCTAAAAGATTTTCAAATTTTCTCTTCCAAACATTTTTCTTCCGACCTATATTTTCATTTTTGATTTTAATTTTTTCATCTTATATTCTATTTTTTGTATTTTTCTATCATGATCTTTGTCTTTTTCTTCTAATTTTTCTAGTTTAAAAAGTATCTTCTCAATATTAAGATTAATCTTTTCTAATTCAAATTCCATTTTTTCTAATTTTTTAGGTACATTTATATCTTCTTTTGGTTTTATAAAATCTCTATGATCAAGATTATAATGTTTCTCTAAACATAAATGAAATAATTGTATTAAACATAATTGACATCTGTATCTATGATTTTGATCTGGATAATAGGTACAATAAATACATTATTTAGTCATACTACCTTTTCCTAATTCGAAAAGATGATTACATTATTCCTTTGATTCCATTTAAAAATTTAACTAAGTTTTTCTAGAGTTTTATAATGCCTTAACCCACCACGCTTCCGCTCATTTAAAATTAATTCTAAATTAAAATTTAAATTAATATTTAAAATTAATTTTAAATGGTTAGGCTTTGATACAAAAAATAGTTGTATGCGGGTTTCCGTTTTTATCATGAGATCTACCGTTAAAAGGCTCATTTAATCTTCATCATCTATTCTAAAATTTAATTCTTCCATCTTACTTATGAAGTACCTTGTATATTGTCTAATTATTTTTGTATAATTAAACTTGTTATCTGTTCTTATTTTTTCTCTAAATACTTCAACTATCTCGTTTATTTTTTCTGGTAATTCTTCTTTAAGGTGTTGTATTATACCTCTTCTATCTGTTATTTTGATTACTTATTTAATTATATTGGCTTCTATAGGTAAGATTATCATTTGTAATTTTCTAAATCTATCTGTTAATTTTTGAACCATTACTTTAATCTTTAAGAGTTAAATTATTTAAAATTTTTAATAATAATTTAAGTAATGATGACGAAATATAGCATAATATTTTAATAATGTTATCTTTTTTCATTTTATTTAAAATTGAAACGTTTTTCCTCGTAAATATCTATCATGAAAGTATGGCCAATCTATTAAATTTTTATTTAACTCTATTTCTTTTTCTATTTTTCTTTATTATTTAAATAATTTTTAGTTATTTCTTGTAACTTGTTTAGATAATATGCAAAATAATTTCTACCTATAATTTCAGTTCTTTCTTCACTGCATATAATAAAATATAACATAGTAATAATTTTATCTATTTTAAACATATTTGTTTAAATAGAGAGCAATTTAATATAAGAAAAATTCAGTAGATAAAAGAGTTATTCCCCTTGGGATGAGCATATCTGCAACTTTACTCATGAATAATAACGCTTAAAAATTTTAAATTTAAACATGTTTCCTTTTTCCGACTCCAATTATGACATAAGACGAACAAGAATAACATACACCATGAAAACCTTCATTTACGTTATAGATCTGATTACACACCACTTGCCCTAAGCGCTACACAGGCATAGAACGGGTCTTACAACCCTCCATCATTCTACAACCTTACGAGAAGACTGGTCATAGAGGTTATTAGCTTTTTTGTTCATACGCATAAACTTTATCCGGACTCTGAGAACAAATGTTTATATTTAAATGAAAAATTAAATATCTATGAAGAGAATAACAGATTTCTCCCCTGCGGGGAGGAACTAAAGACTACTCACGCAAAACTGTGATAAAAAATAAAGCTATAGTAACTAAAGATTATTGTGCTAAAGAAACATAGCGTAGCTAAGGATTACTTGGCTAAAATAACAACATAAATTAAAATTTCTAAAAGAGACTTGCTAAATATTTATTATCATAACAAAATATTACAAACTCTTCCTGCATGGAATATAAATACTTATAGACTCTTGAACTTGGAGAGAGTGGAGAGGAGAGAGTAGTGGGTGGATGAGAGGGGATGAAAGTGGATTCTTTATATATGAGTGAGGGATGCTTCCTTATTTATAACCTTGAAGCTTGGTTTTTGGAATAGTTCCTTGCATAGTAATCTTGAAAATTTTGTCTTTCATGATGAAAAGAGAGGAGCCCATTAATTATAACTTGGAAAAATGTGGTCAATAATTTCAAAAGTTGTTTTAAGTCACTATAATCTAGAAGAAGAATATTCTCATGGTAAAAGTAGATGCCAAGACCGGTAAAAAGTTATTTTCCGTACCAATAAAAAATGAATAGTAAAAAATTTTAACTTTCACTTATTATGTTTCCATGACATTATCAATATTATATATCTCAATATCATCAAGACCGTCAAACCAATGTTGATCCCATGCTTCATTACTATATGGGCTTGGTATTGGTGTTAATCTTTCAAATACCGTAGTAAAATCTCCAGTTCTCTTGACCGTGTATAGGTTGATTGTTTTAATGTGTTCCAATAAATTAATTTCATGATGATAGAATTTGAACTTGAATAATTTGTCTTTGATCATCCTTTCATTAAGAAAAATAGTCATGCCTTCATCTTGATAAATCAGGAGAGATCCGAAAGGATTTGAGTATCCTTCGTATAAACTGACAATCTGGTAAATTCTGAAATGTGCTAAGGATTCTACCGCTTCATCTGGATCGAAGCATTCATGAATTTCCTGATCATTGCTTTCCCAAGCTATATAATATCTTGGAGTCTTTATAATTTCCACAATATGTTTAGCTTCATCTGTTAAGTTTTCAAAATAGAGGTGAACAAATCTAAAAAGCAAAGTTAATGAATACGTGTCATATTCTTTAAATATATGCCATATAATTCTCCTTAATTCATTATGAGGTATTACTGATAGTTGAACTGTTATATCTTCTCTGCTGATGATTAACTTTGATAATAGACCATAATTAAATAGATTTTTTAATTCCCAATTTAAAAACTTCCTACAATATTCTAATTCTAAAGAGATAGTTATAATACTAAATCTTTTTTTACAAAAAATTGCAAAAACAAGGTTGTTCTATTACTAAATTATGATGTACAAATGATACTCCATGTATTAATTCATTAATTCCATAAGCCATGATTAAATCTTTACATCATTCTATTATTTTATTTTATTGTCTATTTTTATTGCTTTAAAGATTTTTGATTTTATTGCTTCAGGTATTTCTAGAAGATATAAATATTGTAATTGTTTTTCTAAATTATGTTTAGAGATATCAATAATTACTTTAGTAAAATATTCTTTATCTTTTATTAATTTATCTTTTTTTTCTTCTAATTTTAAAGATTTTTCTTTTTCTTCTCTAAGTTGTTTTTCTAGTTGTTGAATTTTATATTCTTGGTATATCATTTTAGGATGTGATTTTTTCTTTTGCAACTATGCTATCATATCTCTAGTATCTATAAAATTTATAGTTAGACAATTTAAAGTATGAATCATTGCTGAGGTATTGCTTCTATCATACCATAAATTATCTAATATAGTAGTTTGAAAATGATTTAAAGGTTTTCTTAATTGTTCTTTATGCCTAAATTGTAAATTAGTCCCATGTCAACTTGGTAAATTTAGATGACCAAACTTAATCATTCTTTGCTCCATTCCTGCAAGAAAAAAAATAGTGAGTAATAAATTTCTTATGTATATGATTAAAACAATCTATATGAATATTAAAACTATCTATCTAAATAGTAATTTAAGGAGCTTTAAAATCTAAACATTTTAATTTTTTTTTAACATTTTTTATTGCTCTAGAAAGAAAATCTGAAAGAAAATTATTTTTCCCCTTAATATGTTCAAAGCTAACATTATAACAATTTCCTACAATAGTTGTTATAAAATTAATCCATCTTTTACTATATATTTTTCTTTTTTTTTATTTTTGTAAAAATGTAATATAGCTTCACAATATGTTCTTATAGTAAATTTCTTTTGTAAAAATAGTCTAAAAGTATTAATTGCATTAATAACACCTAATATTTCATAGTATAAAGATGTCATACTTGTAGGTAATTGTCTAAAGATATCAAAATCATATCTACATAGTTTTTCAGTATTTTGGTGTGCTTCTTCATATGGTTTTACTCTTAATTCTGTACCCCATCTGCTTTCAGATGCGTCTATTACAACAATTTTATAATCAGATTCTAAGGGTAAATTTAATTTTGGTAAATCTTTAACTTGTTCATTTATCTTTTGTATAATTTTTACATCTTCTATATTAAAATATTTTTTTCCCGTTGAAGAAGTTTTTTTATATAAAGATTTAATTGTCTTTCCTAAATATTTTATGTAAGGTCTAGCATAATTTAAAAATCCTAAAAATTTTTGTAATTCTTTTGTATCTTATATTATATTAGGAAATTCTAATATCTTTTTAGAAATATGATCTTGTAATTCTATTGTTCCTTTTCCTATTTTTTATCCTAAGAATTTTATATATTTTTTTGTTATTTCTATTTTCTTTTTAGATAATACAATTCCATTTTTGATATATAATTTTAATATTTTTTCTACATGTTTATAATGTTCTTGTAGATTATGTGAAGTTACTATGATATCATCAATATATACAAGTACATAATCCAAATGTTTAAATAAATTATCCATCTTTCTTTGAAATATATTAGGGGCATTTTTTAATCCAAAAGACAATTATCCATTCATAATGTCCTAAGGGTGTTGTAAATGCAGTGTATTTATAGAATCTTTATCTAATTTAATCTGACAAAATCTCGATTTACAATCAAACTTACTAAAATACTTCTTATCTTATATTGAATTTATTAACATATCTTTATCAGATATTTTGTATCCATCATCCTCAGTATTATCATTTAACCTTTTATAATTTATAATCATTCTAGCTTTTCCTCTTAAAATTTCTGCATGATTTCTTATCATAAATGCTGTCGATCTATGTTTTGAATTAGAAGTTCTAATTAACCCTAAATCCTTTAATTCTTTTATCTGAATTTTAAATTTCTTTTTATCTAAAGGACAATATTCTAATTCTTTTGTTCTAATAACTAAATTTTTGTTTATAATTGGTATATTGACTAACTTTTTTTTTCTTTTCCAGTGTTTTAAAGTATTTTCTCTTATTATTTGGATTTCTTCAGCTAATTGAAAATTTTTTCTATTGGTTTATGAATTTAACAAATAAATGTTTTATCTTGTTTATAATAATAATTTAGATATTCAAATCTAATTTATTTTTTGATTTTTCTTTCTTTTCAAGAAGATATTATGTTTATTAGTAGTTATGATGGAAGTTCTTTTGCTAATTGTTAAGTAATCTTTGATTATGTTTTTTTGTCCGTTTAGGCTTAACATGAAATTAAGACCTAAAATAAATTCTTTATTTTTTTGCTTCATGCACTAATATTTTTGATAAACTATATTTTTCTGATATATCTACAATATCATGATTAATGAAGAATTTGATCTGACTATTCATTAAACATTAATTAAATTCTAAAGTTTGATCTCCTACTAAGAATGAAGTTGTATTTGTAGGGTGATAATTTTTAAAACTATGAGGTAATAAGTTTTGTGTTATTACAGATGTTGTACTTCAACTATCTATTATTGCCTGAACTACCAATTGTGATTTATCTTCCAAAATTAATACAACATGAACTGCGATTAAAGAAGTTGGATAAAATGGATAAATATCTGTTGATGCAGTTTTAGTCTGTGCAAAGTCTATCTTATTTATCTCATTATATTCTTCTATATTTTCTGGATCAATATTTCCTTCTATCTCTGTATCTGATACTCTCCGAGTATTTTCTTCTTCCAAACTAATTTTATTAAATCTTAACTCTTTAAGTAATTTTCTCTTTTTTGTACCTCCTTCAGGACTATACATTTCTTTTTTAGAGATTGATTCCTTTCTACAAGACTTGACTACCTTTTCTTTTTCGTGCTTTTTCTGAACTTGATTCTTCTTTTTCAGAAGTTAATAATTCATATTTCTTAGTTATTTTTTCAGAATTCTTTTTAAGGAAATTTGTCTAATCTTTTTTTCTTTATGCTTTCTTCAGAGCTATCTTTTTCAGAAACAGATTTTTCTTGTCTTTTAGCACTTTTTTCTTTTTCAGATTTTGATTCCATTCTAGAAGACTTCCTAATTTTCTCTTCCGAACTTTTTTCTTCCAACTTATATTTTTCATTTTTGATTTTAATTTTTTCATCTTATATTCTATTTTTTTTGTACTTTTCTATCATGATCTTTGTGGTTTTATTCTAATTTTTCTAGTCTAAAATGTATCTTCTCAATATTAAGATTAATATTTTCTAATTCAAATTCTATTTTTTCTAATTTCTTAGGTACATCTATATCTTCTTTTGATTTTATAAAATCTCTATGATCAAGAGTATGATGTTTCTTTAAACATAAATGACATAATTCTATTAAACATAATTGACATCTATGTCTATGATTTTGATCTGTATAATAGGTATAATAAATATATTCTTTAGTCATACTACCTTTTCCTGATTCAAAAAGATGATTAAAAGATTCCTTTGATTCCATTTAAAAATTTAATTAAGTTTTTCTAGAGTTTTGTAATGCCTTAACCCACCACGCTTCCGCTCATTTAAAATTAATTCTAAATTAAATTTTAAATTAATATTTAAAATTAATTTTAAATGGTTAGTCTCTGATCCCAAAAAGAAAAGATGATAAAGGAAAATAACACTAGGAAGAAAACTCAACCATTGAGTTTTGAGATTAAGACAACTTTTGGCTGAATATGAGAAAAAATTTCGAAGATTTTTGAGGAAGTGGATTAGACGCCCAAAATTTGCTTATACGCAATTCCAGGTTTTTTAAAGCTTCAATCAATTTCTAGTTATTGACTGTTTGTTGTGTAGGTGATGGACCTTCACAATTTTTTTTCTTGAGCAAGGGGTCAATATCAATTTATTCTATGATGATTGGCTAGTTAATTAGGTGTATTGAAGCTAAAGATCTATCCAAAGTTACTTCAACAGTAGTTTAAAACTTCATGTGGACTGATATCGTATCCCATTGTGATTATCCGACAACAATTTACAGCTGGTCAACAAGAAAGTAAAATAATTCCTTAAACTCGAGGAAATAGCTATTTTAAATATCAAAAGGAGAAATTATCCACTAGTCAAGGAACTCTATTTTAAATATCAAAGGAGAACATATCCAATAATGAAGAATGCCTATGACCTAGCTTGATCCTTGACAAACTCATAATTCAAGCATCTTTTTTTGCGAAAGAGAAGTGAAGAGGCGAGCCACCACGTTCTATGATTTTGATGTTCATGAATATGCTTTTGTCCAGGATATGTCCATTTTCAAAATGTCAATGTGACAACTGAACAATCAATNCGCTTCAACCTCATGAGTACTACATTCTTGCGATGTGCCATAAGTTCCATATGCATTTCCATCCTAGGCCATAACCAAATAAGTCTCACTTTTAGGCCACTATATAGTATATATGAAGTAACCACTGAACTTCTTAATAATGAGATCCATCCACTTAGGAGAATCATACTCATCAAAGTGGGCGTGACTTTACTTTATGCATAAGTTAATGCTTTCAAGCTATACAGTCTGAGATAACTCATAGCTCCATATTCGAGAGTCTAAGACAACCAATTGATTTAACAATAGAGGGGTGTGCAACCTCTATTTTGTAGATACTAACCTTTGTAGCAAGCGGTGAACCTTCAAGGGTTAAGTCTTACGACATGGATATATATATATATCGGCATAATGACATGATTGATTGCATTTAACTATGCATTGTGCTATTAGCTAGCTTCAATATCGTCAAGCCTACTATTTTATACTTTTGTAGGTAATATCCTTGAATCTCTCAACCACAATTTAGCCACATTCGTCCTCTTAGGCTCGTGTTGTCCTAGACAAACTTTGTCTTCACTTTGAAGGAATAACTACAACTCGAGAGTACTTGGGATATTTGAAATTATGCATCCCATGAACACTTGAAAGGAGGCAACCCATGAACTACTAATTGGACTTTCTCGTTGATGTGGCCTTGCCCAACCTTAGGTCGCTAGTCGACTAGATCCACTAAATTGACCCAAATGACAAAATGATATGATCTTGATGGGATTAACCATCCATCCCCATTCATTCCCCCATTTTAGACTTAATTTTCAACCACCAATTAGTGTATATGATATCCTTAATTTTGTTTCACTAACAACGAATCCATTGGATGAATTGGCAATAGGGACTTGTTCCAGAATCTTAATTTGCCTTTTAAACTCTATTATGCTTAATATTTTTTTACTTAAGACTCCAAAAGATTGATGTATGAAATGAGTCACACTATGAGTGTTTCCCAAGCCCTCAATACATACAAACGTGTGATTTTAACTTACACACCTTTCCATTTTGGGTCCTTGGAGAGTTCATGTTGATATCCTCAGCATCTTTGGAACAAGTCCCTTGCAACCAAGATGAATAGATTGAAAAGCTATATGAGAAATAACTTGGAGGGTTTCACCTTGAAAAGCATAAAGGGTAAAAGAGTCAACATGTGATCTTTTAAAAAGAAGAGATTGTCTCAACCTCAAAGATACTTGACATATACTCATTTTTTTAGTGTCACTGGTGGAAATAGTGACTGCTATTCATGACAAGGTGTACTATCATTGATAGCTATTTGTGGTAATAATGGCTTTTGCTTGTGATTCGTAACCCGTCTTCCATAAAATTCATGGTGTTGATAAGGAGGATTTTTGCCTTTTTTGGAATCACATTGAAGCATTAATTTGCATTGGGAAACAAAATAATTATTCCTTGTTGACATAGGACTCCAACCTAACAATGTGTTGATTGTTGAAGGCATGATCAATTTTGTCTTGACATAAGGCGATTTATTGACATCGACCTGATGACAAATAGCTCCGTTAGCTCGGAATGGGTGAGAAGACGACAATCTCAATCCTTATCGAAGAAGATGGTAGGGAGCAATAACTAGTTTATTATGTTACTAAAGTCTTCTGTGAAGTTGGGTTGAGATGTTTACTCATGGAGAAACTGACTGGAGCATTAGTTTTAGGGCCTGTTTGAGGCAGCTTATAAGTGCGGGCGGCGTTTTCAAAACGCCGCTGCACTGCTTGGTTCCCGCTTATGATGGGATTATTGAAACTGGAGTTTTCAAATTTGTAAAAGACGCGGACCACGGGACGACCCCCGTGGTCCGCATTTTCGAGCGTGATATTTACCCCCGTGACCCTCCTGTGACGGTGGTGATGGAGCCGACGAAACCATAAACTTCGGAGGGTTTCGGGTTGTGCTCGGCTATGAATCCGGCGATAGCCTCCGACGACTTCCTCTCCTCCTGATCGGAGGAGAATGTTGAAGATCGTCTCTCTCTCATTATGCTCAGCGTCCTCCTAGGGCTGCTCACCACCAGAGAAGTTGGAGACGACAGTGGTGACTCCATTTCTTCTCTACTCTTTGTTCCCTTTGACCTCGAAGACAGGATTAGGGAAGAAGGCCGGAGAGACGATGAATCTTGCGAACTGCTCAGCGACTCCATTTTTGCTTCTGTTTTTTGGGGAATTTACATATTGCATCAAATTTTTATTCAAATTTTTATTCATTTGATCGTTTTAAACATAGAAAAAATGCTTAGCTTGTAAAAATTAAAATTTAGAGCCGACCCCAGCTCAACTCGAAATCGGATTGTTAACAACCCTACATACCACCATTTATTTGCATATCTAATTCCTACTTTAACTTTAACATTTATACCACACAAATCTTTCATCTCATCAAAAGTAACACCATTTTAACTTATAAAAAGTGATATAAATTTCATGCATAAAAACTATTATATTGATTTTATTTGAATTTCTATGATAACTTACAAATTAAATTCATTTTTAATTAAAATTGAAATTATAATTAATAAGCAATTAATAAGCTAAAAATCTCATGGAATGAAAATGTAGTATTTTAATAAAATCATAGCTTGATTTGAACTCTAATTAAATTTCATTATAATAGGAATTTTTTTAGTTATAAAAATCTGCGAATAAGTCGTTTACAAAACACCCTAAACAAATAGCTAAACAGTTTATCTAGAACAGGGGCAGAGTGGTCATTTCTCCAGAATCGGCTTTTCTCAAAACGCACTAACCAAACAACCAGACAGATTATCTGAATCAGCTGCCCATCAGCAGATTATAAGGATAAGCTGCTTATCAGTAGAAGTTGAATAAGCTGCTTAACAGCAGAAGCTGAATAAGCTGCAGCTGCCCCAAACAGACCCTTAATTAATCAATGATTTCATTTTCATTTTCACGCTTACATCATTCAACTTGTCATTGATCATCCTCTTAAATTTTCATTTTTTCTGATCATTTCTCAAGTAGGTGGTTAAGCTTAGCAAATTCTAGGCCTCTTGCGTGCCATTGATTTTCATCTAAGTGTGCATGTTCGCTGATTTTGTGGTTTACTTCATACTCCCATGGTTATAAGTTTCCAAGTCCCTTGAAGACTGGATTCTTTTTGTTTATAATGCCTTTGAAGTTCAAGGAGTTGCAGACTATTGTTGAAGAGCCCAACATTAATTATTCTTATAAATGCTATTCAAATATGTTCTCATGTCATCAATTATCAAGCGCAGTACGCTGCTCTATTTTTTGGCTTGCGTGTTGTTGTTGGACTAGGTGCCAAGCATTTTATATCTTTTTTAACTTCCGATTGATCGTTAATCAAGTTAATGATGAGCATGAAACTCGTGACCCGACCATGCAACAATAACTTTTTTTTTAATTTTTTTGACTATGCTACAATATTTATGCTATGTTAAAAATAAGATTAACAAGCTTAAATATTTTCGAATTGGGTAACTTCTTTTGTAGCAGAACCAATTTTTTGATGAGCTCTTTGTGGCAATCTTAATGGTCGACTAACTTTAGAATTGGCCCATTTAAGTATCAAGGAACCTAAAGTCATTCAATTTGATACCACTTCATGTTGAGTTTACTATTTCATTGAGTATCTCATTACTGGTTGTATCCCATTTCAGGTCTCAACAATTTTTAAGATCAATACGACGTAATATAAGTCAATCATTAGTTTTCTCAAAAGATATTAATTGTGATTGATCTCTACTATTCGTTCAAATATAAGAATGTTGACATTTTATTGTATTTTTATCTTGAAGAATGTAAAAATTAATCAAGAGGAAGAAAAGTCAACCATTGAGTTTTGAGATTAAGACTACTTTTGGCTGAATATGAGAAAAAATTTCGAAGATTTTCGAGGAAGTGGATTAGATGCCCAAAATTTGCTTATATGCAATTCCAGGTTTTTTAAAGCTTCAATCAATTTCTATTTATTGACTGTTTGCTGTGTAGGTGATGGACCTTCACAATTTGTTTTCTTGAGCAAGGGGTCAATACCAATTTATTCTATGATGATTGACTAGTTAATTAGGTGTATTGAAGCTAAAGATCTCTCCAAAGTTACTTCAACAATAGTTTAAAACTTCATGTGGACTGATATCATATCCCATTGTATTTATCCGACAACAATTTATGGCTGGTCAACAAGAAAGTAAAATAATTCTCTAAACTCGAGGAAATAGCTATTTTAAATATCAAAGAAGGAGAAATTATCCATTAGTCAAGGAACTCTCTATTTTAAATATCAAAGGAGAACATATCCAATAATGAACAATGCCTATGACCTAGCTTGATCCTTGACAAACTCATAATTCAAGCATCTTTTTTTTGCGAAAGAGAAGTGAAGAGGCGAGCCACCACGTTCTATGATTTTAATGTTCATGAATATGCTTTTGTCTAGGATATGTCCATTTTCAAAATGTCAATGTGACAACTGAATAATCAATTCTTCAGATGTTAAGATACATTTGTGAGGGACCTACATCATAAAAAAACAAGGCAATATCAAAACTTGATTTGAAGATACACAAGGAAGGACATTATGAGAATGGATGACTAGAAGTTTGTAAATGTTTTGGAAGAAATACTTTGATATAGCAAAATACAATGTTTAGAAAAACGGCCCGGGCCAGAACGGTCGGTTCGGCCGCTAACCGGTGGCAGGTCTTGTCCGGAATATATGAAGGATCAATTTAGTCCTTGAACCCTTGTGAACCGCCGGTTCAACCCACAAGTCTGAGATCCGATTTAACCTTTTAAAAAAAAATTAAGTATTATTTTATTTTTTTCCTTTTGGTTCTAGTTCCCACGCGTTGTCCTACGATTAAGAAAGGCAAAATCATTGTCACGCACTCCAAAATGCAAGCTGCCTTATTGAAGATAGTAATTTTTTTTGTAAATAGAGCCACTCAAAAACATTTTATTTATTTTTAATATTTACATGATTATTTTATTTAGATAATATTTAAGTAATTATTATATTTATTAATAGTTATGTCATCCAGTTCAACCCTTTTCAAACCAAGGGTTGATGTCCGGCCAGGTTTTCAAAATCTTGGCAAAATATAATCTTATGTATTTGATAGATTTGGGGAAGTTGTCCATGAAACTTGACAATTTGACACAAGTTTATTTCTAAAGTGAATACTTTGTTATCTATTTGAAGTCTACCACATTTTAGAGGGTGAAAATGAAAAGGTGGCTGCAAATGTTAAAATCAATCTCCCCTCATGCATTCAAATAGTTAAGCCAGTAACTAACTCAAATAGTTTACCCCTACAGTTACTACTGGTGGACATGTTGAAACCTTTGAGGCCACTCTCTCGATTGATGATTTTTCTCCTCTCTAGTGGCATTTCAAAAGGGAGAAATTCTCGGTCAATTTCTTCAAACTTCTCTCAAACCTATCTCATCTGGATTGATGAATTTGTATTTCCATGTCAGTTTATAAGTTCCCACATTCTCATTGATACGTAAATGTTTGTTTGAGAATTTGTTAAATGATAGCTTTAAGTAGGAAAATTTTTTTTGGAAGGTCATAATAAAGAATATAGGAAATTATATATGGATTGACCTAAAAGGTAACGTGGGGTTAATTTTAAAGAACATGCATGACAGTATTGCTTTACAAAAAATTCTTTGATGGAATTTTGAGACTAAAATGATTTCAAATGGTATGAAATAATTATTTGGTATTAATATTGAAATTGAAAATAAAGATAATGTTGTTATTTATCAACTAATTAATCATAGAAATTATAAAATGAAGCAACGAGAATGAGTAGTGAAATATAAGTTTATAAAAATTACGTGAAATTTGAAGAACAAATTTGATTTCATGTTAAGATCTATTTTGAAAGTAATTTTTGTGTTAAGAGAATTACTGAAATAATAGAGAAAAGCTAAAAAATGACCTTCATATGATTTTTATTGATCATGAGAAGGCATATAATCAAGTACCACGTGAATTGATTAATGTATTTAAGATATAAATGTGTGCCAAAGATATGTTCATGTTATTAAAGATATAAAGGATAGAGCACTAACTAGTATCATAAATAGTCGTGGAGTGTCTCAAGAGTTTCCAATTATCAAAAGTTTGCATCTTTGATTAATAGTGAGGTCATTTCTATTTTTTATTTATGAACATACTTGAAGGATATTTGAAGCTTGATGATTTGTTTTTTTCTTTTTTGAATGATAAAGTTTTTATAGGTAACACATCCGCTAAAATAAGCAAAAAATTTTAAAAACCAGAAAAAAAGTTCAGAAAATAGATATCTTATCATTAGTAGAGTAAATAATGAATGATATATAATTTAAATTGGTTTGTTTTTATCACTATTACTTAATATTATTGGAAGATTAGGTGATACCTAGTTGTAATAGGTCTATGTATTTTAGATTTATTATAGAAAAATGGAAATATTGATATAATTTTTATGTTAGGAATGGATAATTAAAATGAATAAGTGCCTCAAAAAATTTGAATGATAAGAGGTTATAGAAGAATTAAATTTTGTGAAATCACAATAGGCCTGATGATTTTGTATGAATTCGAATGTTATCTATAANGAAGGTAGGAAGAAGGAAGAAGTCATTGAAAAACAAGTCTTACATTTATATGAGGATATAGCCTTTCAATTGAATCCTAATTTTCATAGTGATCGAGGAATTGAATCTTAGAAGAATGATCTATACTTATAAATGACTTTTTTTTTTTAAATTTTCACCATGGACTTGTATTCTTTACATGCTTTAATCTCTAGAATACAGCATAGGGTTCTAAAATTAAATCTTTTCAAGGAGAAGTTTTTAAAGAAAGAAACTATGGAGGATTGAATGAACTTCTAATAGTTACAATCCAAAATAGGTTGTAATCTTACAAAAGTTACAAATCTTCTAAGCCGCTAGCTTATAGGAATTGCCATCAAATTGCTACTCTGGCTCGAGAGAGAGACATTGGAGTGACAAAAATAATTGAAAAGAAAGGTTCATATTCAACTAATTCAAAAAATGCTAAGATTAGACATCAAACCTAAATTAAGGAGTTGTAAAATTTAATGGCTGTAACCATTAACAAAATAATGGCAGCCNTCGAGGAATTGAATCTCAGAAGAATGATCTATACTTATAATTGACTTTTTTTTTTAAAATTTTCACCATGGACTTATATTCTTTACATGCTTTAATCTCTATTAGAATACAGCATAGGATTCTAAAATTAATTCTTTTCAAGGAGAAGTTTTAAAGAAAGAAACTATGGAGGATTGAATGAACTTCTAATAGTTACAATCCAAAATAGGTTGTAATCTCACAAAAGTTACAAATCTTATAAGCTGCTAGCTTATAGGAATTGCCATCAAATTGCTACTCCGGCTCGAGAGAGAGACATTGGAGTGAAAAAAATAATTGAAAAGAAAGGTTCATATTCAACTAATTCAAAAAATTCTAACATTAGACATCAAACCTAAATTAAGGAGTTGTAAAATTTAATGGCTGTAACCATTAACAAAATAATGGCAGCCACATTAATTCTGCCGCTGCCCAATTTGGAAGAAGGAAAACTAATCTTTAAGTTGATATCTGATTAGTAGACATTGTAATAATTTTTGAATTTCATTTAGAAATTCGCAATGGCCTCCCAAGCATTCATGATTCTCTATCACCGGTGTATTTAATATCCACTATTGATAGCGGGCATAATTTCATCTTTGATCATAGATTCAGACACAAAATCAGGATGATAATCTTGGAAATATATAGAAGATGCATTGACCAAGCTGAATTTTTAGAGTCAAATGGCCATCAACCCTATGAAAACAAGTGACAAGTCATAAGGTCGACTGGATGAATCAACCAACAACAACTGGCTTAAGTGAAGTATGGGCGGTCCGTTGGGGGCCTTACGGTTGGGCTCGAATGCATGTCCACGGTTCGTTCAATCCATGTACAACTGTATTTCAATTAAAAATTATTATTTTTTATTTTTTCCTTGCCCATTTTTAGATATTACGACATTTGATTTAGTCTTTTCATGATTTTAGGAATTAGTTGCCTGAATCTATGGAAAGTTATAGCTTTTGAAAATTGATGAGGTTTCTTCTCCTTAAATTTAGGAATTTTTTAGGATTTTGAATTCCTTTTTATTATAAATAGAAGATTTTAATAACAACGAAAGCATTTTAAAGTCTTTATAAGTTTAGATTTTTCTAAATCCTCTTTCACAGTTCCTCTAAATGTCAACTAATACAAGCAACTGGCGGCCCTTCTCTTTCCTCTCTTTCCTCTCTTTCCTCTCTTTCCTCTCTTCCCATCATTTTTAGCACAAAAAGTGAGCCAACAAGGTCTAGGAAATTGCCAAATGACCATATTACACTCTATGAATGCTTGCTTGGTTAAAATTTTCTTGGAGTAATGAAACTTCTGTTGGGATAGGAAAAATTTTCTGCTTTTAAAGAGGAAACTTTAGAATGAATAGTACGAAATCTTGTCATGTCATTAATTATTCCCTTTTAGCCCTACATCTTCAACTCTTTGATCATTTAATCCAACTTCTGTTTATTTGTTTCCTTCAAAATTAGTTCATTTTTTTTGTGAAACTAAAGGGGAAGGTTGTAAAAAAAAAGTATTCAATGCATTGATTGTTGATTGAGAATGTGTGATTAAATCAACTAATAAATTGGAGTAGAAAATGTGCAATATAACTTTCCACAGTTTTATTTTTCTAGCGATTATTTTCTTTAGTGTTCTTGAAGGAAACTTTTCTCGATTGAGACGAAAAATCACCTTATCACCATATTTGAATTTAAGGTAACTTCTCTAAACATTTATAGTAGACTTGTAATTCTTTTAGTTAACCATAAATTTAAAGTGAATATCTTCATACAAATAATCTAACCTAANTTTTGAATCCAGGAAGAGAAATCCAAAAAAGTTTCGGTTAATTCTACGCATAAAATCCCACTAAAAGAGAATGATAATTAGGAGTAGGGCTCAAAGAGCCGCTAATTGAGCTTAATTAATTACCAGGCAGTCAAAGGAGAGCAAAAGCCTTGAGTGCCATTAGATACTGCTGGGCGCCACATGTGGCTCGTGCGTCTATTCGATTCAAAAGAGTTGCATCAGCATACGATAGCATGTTTGTGTGGACACACCACTCATTAGAGTTGGGATTTCTCCTTCATTGCTAAGGTCCCACTAGGGAGAGGAAAAAAAGATCCTTAGATCTAATCTAGGAAAACTTTCCATGGCTTTATTTTTATTAAATTTTATGTTTTTATAAAACGTGAAAATCATGGAAGGCATGAATGGTCGGGTCTAGCTTAGTTAAACAATTTTATCATGTAGATAGAAAGTCGCAATGGTCTGCCCTTCTCAATTGTTAGAGAGAATGAGACTACAAGACAGGGGGATAAGTGTTGACATTAGTTAGCAATGAATGATGGAGGGAGATGGATGTTGGTGATATTTGATGATAGGAAATGATGAATGGAGGAGATGCATTTGTTATAGATGATGGTGTGAGTTGATGATAATTGAAAATTAATGGTGATTGGCTTTAGTGGGTGACAGTGAGTAATGTGGGTTGCAACGGGTGTTGCATAGAAGATGGTTGATGATGAAGATCAAAAGGGGATATCAGTAGTGATAGTGAAAGAACATTAAGGGACATCACCAACATATTATTAGGTGGTTGTAGTGGGATTTAATGAGAGTCATTGATATTGATTGTGGATGTTAGCGAACATTGGTGGTGGTTGACGGCTGGTGTTAGAAGCTGACATGCAGAGAGGTCTAGACCTCTCTTTTGGCTCAAAATTTTTCTCCTTTTAAAAGCCTCCAAAATATGTGATGGATTACCCATTTATAGATTCTTCAAATGGTCCTTGGTGATTATTTTGATCATGTAATATTCCTAAAATATTTTAGTAATTTAATGCTTTTATAAATGTTCGACTTTGAACTTGTTAAATCTCTTATTAAGTTGCTCATTTTATTTTATGCATACAAAAATTATTATCTCTGAAACTGCCTAGGAATTCCCAATTGTTTTTTTGAACATTTGATTTAGGTCAATTTGAACTTAAAGCAACACATTCTTGATAGTAGTGGTTCTCTAGTGAAAATAATTTACAAGTATGAAGTATGAATAGTGCATTAATATTTATGTCTGATTAGATGAATTTTCTAATGATATAAAAGTGGTAAATAAAAAATATAACAAGATAAAAAAGAAAAAAGAGGAGGGAGATAGAGAGAGTGTGTGAGAGTGAGAGAGTCATAATATGGAGAAACTAAAAAAAAAACAAGCATATTAGTTGGTACTTTGGGTTCAAATGAGGAAAGAGAGTGTGGTGAGTACCTACTTGCATATGGCTTAAAATTTTCACATCTTGATTCTTTAGGATAAGATTTAGTAGAAAGTGCATACATAACTTATATGGCAAGGATGACTATTTATAAGCTCAAATAGAAGCATCCAAAATTTTTAGGTTAGAGTTTCTCCAATGGACAAAGGAGGGGGAAAACTAACTGTTCACTTTTCACGCTCCTAACTTTTTTTTTAAAGATAAACCAATCAAATCCCATAAATTTTGTATGGGAAGTAATGCGCGTGTGTGCGCGCGCACACACACACATATCTAAATATATAAATATATCTTGATGTCATTATATGTAAAAAAATTGAAGAATGTTTGTGTGAGGTAATATAGTACATGATTGTAGTAACCATACTCAAGTTATAGGTTAATAAACAATCTTTATAAAACTTATAATAAGCATTCACAAGACATATAACGGGAATGGAGATAATGGAAATGTAAATTAATGAATAATTTGGAGTTCAAGCGTAAACATTAATCAATCTATCACATAAACACATGATTTTTTAATATTTAAAGCACCATAAGACATGTAAATCAAGTTTTAATTAATCAAAAGTTTTTGTTGCTAATGTTGAAGATGCAAAAATAATAAATAGAATGATAATATGAGTCTCAAGATCAAAATAGCTTTACAATATTAACATGTGAAAACATAACCATTTATTACAAGTAAATTCACCTTCTTTTCTTAATGATGATGGATATAATAGAAATGTAATGTTATCAATAAGAGTAATGAATAATTAGGAGTTCATGTGTAAAGATTACTCGGTCTAAAATATCAATCCTTAATTATTTAATCTTTAAATTACCATATTAACATGTAAATCAAGTTCTAATTAACTAATATATAAATTTTGATGCTAGCATTTCAGATTAAAAAAAAATAAATTGAAAGATTATATCAAGCTTAAGATCAGAATATTACAACATTAATATGTGATCAAATATTCATTAAATAATCACCAACATGTAAGTAAATTTTGGTCTATGGCAAAGTAAATCTTGTTATTATGGTTACAAACTAAAAATTGGTTTAGATTTATCTATTTTGACCACTTAACTTTATCATGATTTTAGTTTAAAAGAAAAAATTAGGTACAAATATTTATCAAAATTTGGTTGTACCAATTCATGAATTCATTTTGAGATAAAAGCAATACAAGAGTAGTTATAAGACATAATGATTTTATTTTTGACTTAGTCAACTTGGAGAATGAAGACAAAGATAGTAATGAAAATCTTGCATTATTGAATGCTTAAAATTTTGACAACATCATTGATAATCATAATGCAAAAGAATAATTTGCTTTGATATCTCAAATGACATTGAAAATTAACTTGATGATGGTAATATTACATGATATAGTAGTTTTGTATGCCTGTTTATTTTTTGAATTTCATATTAAGATTATGCTTGAGTGTCTTTATTTATAAATTAATATTACTATTTTTAAACTTACTTGTTACTTTTTTATGAGAAAATTTTAAGTTTTTATCGATACAAGAGAACTCTTAACTCAACTCATCCGATGAAAAGGAATGAAATAGCTTTGCTTTCCATTTGAACTTTACCACAAAGGCCCACATTGCACCCACGACCACTTGATCTTTCACCCCATTGAACATAGCCCTAATTCCACCAATTATATTTCTAGTAGCATCACTTCTAATCTTCAATAAACCAATATATAGCCAACAAACTAGTCTACTTCAACTTACGGACTATCATGATAGACATATGTTGGACCATCTACTAACTAGCCTCTTATCACACCACCCCTCCATACTACTATATGAATTGCATGTATCATCCTTATTTAGCACAGTGTTTTGGTTCATCCACCCTTTTTATCAGCTAGAAAACACATCCTGAAAATATTGATAACTAATCATTAAAGAAGCTTTGAGATCAAGGCATAAGTATCTTACCTTTTTCTCTTTTAAATATAACACTTACATCGCTAAACCACATTAAAAATCTCACTAATATGACTTCTATTTTTAGTGAAATATACTCTTTTATACAAATATTTTGATGTAATAAACTTTTATATAAGTAAATACCAAATTTTGGTGTTAATCATCTAAATAATTAAAAATTATAGGTGTGTATGTAAATCTTCTTTTAAATTATTATAGAAGTTTTCATCAGCTAGCCCAACATCAATTTTTATTAATAATCATTTATTATATTCAAATATTATGATTTCCAAGAATCATATTGTTGAATTATGGTCAAAAATAGTGGCAAATATAAGAAAATGAAAAATGAGGGAAAAAAGAAGAATTTTTCTCGAAAGTTTGATAATTTCAATATTGCATATAAATCCACTCAAGGAAAATACTTCAGACAATTACAATGTATAACTTAAATATCTATTAAACTTGATACAACTCAATCGTATATTACTATTATTTGAATATTAACTATATAATCTATTATAAATACCTATCAAGGAAAAAAGAGGGTAAAAATAACTCCTTTTATTTATATAATACCTTATTGAATAAAATATTAATACTTTGTACTACAATTCTAATGTTCTACAACATCTCAATATTTTCACAGCAAAATTTCTAGTTCTTTTGTTCTTTTCACTCTCCACAACATTGTGTGAGTTTAAAATGAACAAATTATATTTATATCTGGTGGTTTGATGTTTTAATAATTTATTTTCTTTCGATTTTGTATTTATCTTGTTTAATTTTAAATTTCCTTTAAGGGTGTTGAGTATTTTAAGCTTGGGGTTGAATTTAATGCATTTAAGTGGATTTTTTCTCATAGGATTTCGTTATATTTGGTGAAGGTATTAGGTGGGGTCAAACCTAACCTTGGTGGCATAATTGTCTTTGATTTAATTTTTTTATGTTAGGATTTTCTTATTTTAGTTTATTAAACCCGTCTCTAGCCTAGAACCAGCCGCATGCCCAATGGGCTTCTTCTAGATCAAAGAGGGTTTTGGGGTGTTCAGTAGGTCATCACAGGGATTTCTAGGACTCTAGGCTCCATGGGTTACTTAGGGCATCCTCCACCTACAGGAATTCAACTTGGGCTCCTACCATTCTCAGCCCTCATCATCTCAAACAATAGTTGAGGATTTGGGTTTAACCTCATGAAACCCTAAGTGAATGTAGAATTGGTTCGAAGTTCTATGCTGGTAAGTTTGATTTATAGGCTTATAAGAACGTCACTAAAAAACCCAAAGGCTAGATCATAAGCTTCTACCGAGAGAAAAGAGGTCATCACAAAGTAAGGTCAACATGAATAAAATCAAAAGAATTCAAATATGATTGTTTGCCCCAGAAATGCATTCAACTAGTCGAAAGGAATTCAAATATGACTTACATAAAGCATAAAGACATTAATTAGCAAAATATCCAGTTAGTTCTCGTCATATATAAGTATATAAACTTCTCCAAACATAATAATTATATGTACATGCATACCACTCCACTTTTACAATGCTTCTAACAATTTCATACTTGTAATTTAAAATAGATAAATGTTGTATAGATTCAAGAACAGTAAAAAATAACAGTTCATCCAATCAAATGATGGAGCTAAATAAATTTATGATTTTTAAAACATTTTCTTTTTTAACTTTTAGAAACAAAATGAACACTGGAAATGAACAGAAAAAACAAGAATATGTCAAAGGTGCAGGATTTGCATATTCAAATTGAAGTTAAAAAGTCAAGTATAAACCCTAGATAGCAATTGATTTAAAATTTGTTAAGTTCAAAAATAGTAACATATCCAGAGCTTCATTCATGGTGTATTCAAATAGATTGACACCATAATAAGGTGAAAAATAAATAATAAATCACTTTAGACCAAAAAACCAAAAAAAAAGTTTTTAATTTACTTCAGATTCTAACACAGCACTAGAGAAAAAAAATAGTGAGGTCTATTAAGTCAAGACAACCAATTTCTCAACAAATAAGAGTCCAAGCTATCGCAATATCATTTTGTAGTACAATCATGTTTGTGTTTTTGGTCCATTCAACATAGCTTTGGTTGTAAATTATGCTTCACTTTGCATGATATAGAATCAAGCAACATCAAGACAGTGTTGAACCCATAGTGGTAGTTTAAGTCGTTGTTTAAGGTATGTTTTAAGAGAGACATAAACATGCTTGATGATTATGTTAAACTCCATATAGAAATCATCTTCATTATAAGTGGGACACAAACAATATAAAAAGATGCACCTTTTCATGCATGGTATTATCACACCAAAGTGTTATAAATGTCAATATAAAAGTTTAAACATTTGATATGTAAATACCAAAGAATCGTGTAGTATGTAAGTAAATTTCCCATAACAAGTGTAAAATTAAGAGAGGCACAAATATGTTTGATCACAATGTTATATATGTTTTATATATTGGTGGTCATAGATAGGTAAATGTTTGAAATGTATGAGGATTTGTATGATGCATCCATTGTTAATATCCATTAGATGAGACTAAGCAAAAGCTTTCAACAATTTCATTAGACTCAAACCACTAAAATAAAACCAACAACATGAATTAGTAAAGGTACTTCAACACAGGTTTGTATTAATTCATCTCTCTTAATTACTTATCTCTAATCTCTAATACTTTTTTCATATGTATTTGAAATTAATTAAAGGCAAGCGCCAACAGAATAAACTACAATGACTACCACAGGTTTGTAATAACTCATCTCATTCTCTTAAAAGCCACAATTTTGTTGCCAAGAACAATTTTTTTTGTGTCTTTCCAATCAACCACTTGCCTTTGAACAAGTGCTTATGTTTGAGATTGGGAATAACTTTAAACTCATCTCCCCATTATGCTTCCTTATTTCTTGTTAACCTTCTCTGACATCTTCTCAGCTTGTGTGCATAATCCTTCAATCCTTCTCTATGTACAACTTCGATCGGCGGCCACGGCCGCAACCTCAATCGCAGTTTCTTGCTCGTGTTCGTCATCAACATCCATGGTTTCCCTGTGTCTCTAGCCAATGTTCGATCCCTCTTCCGGTCATTTCTAGTCGAGTTTGTTTCTCAATTCATAGCTACTATATATAAAAGCCACAATTTTTTCACAGGTAACATTCAGAATCAATATTTGAAGACCCTCAAAAAATACAAATCACGCAGCATATAAAAAGAAAAAAATAAAATAACCAACGAAGTGTGAGTAGTCAGTTATATATCTGTCAATTGCATAATCATTTAGAAGCAACAAAAGGGAAGTGTCGATCCATAAACCTTACCTAGAATGAAAAAGAACAATCTTGCAACAAACAAATTCCTTATAGAATATTTAGTAAAATTAGAACAGAAACTCCATCCGTGAATCTTACTCAAACGCACGGTTGCTGCAAAATTATGCTGCTAGAAGCAACTATTTTTTGGCAGTGCGATTAGGCACTTAAAAGCTTCCAACAGTGGCTTAATGGCTTGATTTAGGCTTGATTTTCCTCGAATTGGACCAACTGTAATATTATTGAGTTCCAGTTGTCGAGCCCGTCAGTTTCACTATAAGTTTTTTAAAATCTGAGTGTTAGATTAATTTCAAATGAAGTTTGAACGTTCATTTTTAAAAAATTATCTCGAGATTCGTGCAATACCTCAAAATTCATGTTGGGTGATAGAAATTTATTGATAGTGGATTGATTTTTTTAGGGGCAATCACAGATAAGAAACAAAAACCTAGTATTTTAGAAGCAGCCGCCTTCTTGCATCCATTTTCAAATTCTCTCTCAAATATCAAAATTCGTGTTAAGACCCCCACTCATATTTCTAATTTTTATAAAATTCTTAATAATTTAATCGTGACACGTTTAAATACATTGATTTGATAGTTCAAAAGAATTATCTAGATGGTTAATTTATAAATATCAATATTTCAGATGGCCTCTATGTAATTATTTTTGAAATGTGCTAGAAAATTCACAGCAGTTGAGTAGTAGATTATCATATTAGTGTGGTTCGAAAATTCAACACACACTCAAAAAAGGAGAAAACAACTAATAATGATAACAGAAGTTTGTACGTGGAAAATCCGGAAAAGAAAAAATCATGGGGCCTGAACAGTTTTACTATAAAAAATGATTAAAGTTATAACCACTTGTCCCACAAAGGTTACTAGGCTTCCAAAGTTACATGATGAATTTGTTGTTAAGAACGGGTGGCAAATGATAGCGATTGGTAGCATCATATCGGTGGTGGTCGACGGCGGTTGACAGGAATCAATGACTGTCGGCAGTGGTCGATGGAGATTGACAGTGGTCGATGATAATCAACGGTGGTCGATGGAGGTCAGTGGTGGTCGAAGGTGGTCAGTGGTGGCCGATGAAGATCGATGAAAGTCGACGACGAGCGGTAGTGGCCAACGAAGGTTACTGGTGGTCGACAATAGTCGATCGTGATGATGGTGTTAGACTTTAGTTCCTTCTCAAAGCTTTAATCTCTTCTTTAGATCTCAAACTACTCTCCACCCTCTCATGAGAGGGAAAAATTATTGCATACATACACCGCATGCAGAGATGCATGCCAGGATACAATCAAAATTTTTTTTGAGAAAAAAAATGAAAGTGGGACCACCGAAATACATCCTAACAGTAGATCACCGTGATCTACTGTTAGATCAGACACCGGATGCATCTCTGCATGTGATGTATGTATGCAATTATTTTTCCATGAGAGGGGTGGAGCTCAATTAAGAGAGCTCATGGTGTAATTAATGCTGAAATATAAATCACTTTGATCGGACGGTCCAGAGAGATCCTCTAAATCCAATGATATTTGATGGATATTTGAGTGTCTCAATGATGTCAAAACTGAGTGATCTTAAACTCATTTGACTCCTATTGTCGAGACGCTCGATTTGGTTGTAAGCTTACATGGTACGGCATTCGTTTTATCTTTCAAATATATTTAAAAAGCTTTTTAGAGTGATTAAATGGCTTGAACTCAGCTTAATTTGACTTGAATTTAACTAAATTTAATATTATTGAGTCTGTCTCGACGGGATTGACAATTTGACAATAAATTGACAAAAGTTGGGGGCCGTGGATAACTTCTATTTCCAATTTAAATGCGTCTTGATCAAAAAAATTATATAGAGATTGGTGCATACTTGGAGATATGTGCTGCTTGATGATGGGGGTATCAATTTTTTTTAAGTTGAATTTTAAAAAATAAATAAATTTAAACTTAATAAATAATATCCCCTTCAAAAATTTATGTTTTCAAGCAAAGCAAGAGAGAGAGAGAGAGAGAGAGATAGGGGTACAAAAGTTGTTCTCAAATAGTTTTATTGAAAGGACTTCACATGTGCGCACGAGGCCAGCATCTATCAACAGCCGGCCTCCTCCCTGACTCTTCACCTTACAATCATAGACTCCCCCCGCAAAACATTAAATTCACCTCAAATAACCCCTCT
>JXCR01067444.1:233412-261537 GCA_002079205.1 Phalaenopsis hybrid cultivar
TGTGTGTCTGTCTGTGTGGTCAACTTAATATCTTCAAGTCACTTTGGAATAAAAGAAGCAATTCCCTCCTGTTATTAAAAGATATGAAATAATGGGGAGTCTTTCAAGTGATGATGAATCTAATAATGAAAGTTGCAACGAGCAAGATTAAGTACATTTACAAGGGCGTGAGCTTATACATGAGTGTGCATTTCTAAATAGTGATATAATAGATCAAATGACTAGTAACAATGAGAACATATAGTATTGTAAAACATCGCAAGAATGGGATGCAAGCACAGATTTTGACGGCCCAAGTGAGCACATCACTTCCACTCAAGAAGGCTTCATTCCAACCGAGTTATTAGAAGAAATGTTTTCTCAAACCAAGAGCGATCTTCGATGTGTTATTTGTGGATGATCAATAATTAATAACGTTCAACATTAAACTTTTGCTCCAGCAAGATTTGCTAGTGGTCATTTGTTTGCATGATGGTCACCCTAGTAGGTCGAGTCAATTGCACCTTCATGCATCTACTAGGAAACACCTCTATGGAGCTTGGAAGATTTCAGGTATATCAAAACAACACAACTACACCAATCCAAGCCTTATGTTTGGACATAGACAATTCACCTCAAAGTTTATATCACTATTTATTCTTTCATTCATTTGATAACAAATGGATATGAAGCCTAAGGAGATTATCGGTCGTGTTGAATTCAAATTTAACATTAAAATATCATACAACAAAGCTTGGGATGCTGGAGGAAGGCTATAAAAGCAATAATTGGAAGTTAGGAAGAATCATATCGTTTGTTGTACAGATTTATGGAAGCAATTTTTTTTTGCAATGATAGGCTCTTTTTATAAAATTCAGGTTGGTCCATCAAACCATTTTTAAAGACTTTTCTGTGCTTTTAGTCCCTCTATTAAGGGATGAAATCATCGCCGACCAATATAACATATGGATGGTAAATTCTTATTAGGTAAATATCAAGGTATTTTATTGATAACAGTTGACATCGATGCTGATAATGGTATATTTCCACTAGCATTTGTTGTTGTTGAGTCAGAACACAATGACTCATGGTAGTGGTTTTATACGTACTTTGCAAGAGACCATTCTGTTAATGTCTTCAAGTCAAGATCTGTATATAATCTGAGATCGACATGTTAGGATTGTGAATACTTATCATAACATTTTTTTATGGGAAGCTCATAGAAATTGCCTTAGACATTTGCGTGAAAATTTCAAGAAATCATTTTGTAGAATGGAAATTTAGATGTTGAAACAATTTCTCAAAAAATGTATTGGGTGGTAGCACTGATGACGTTTAAGTATTTAACCGATACATGATACATATCAGGAACATAAAGTCTAAAGCATTAGACTGGCTTGTGCAAAGAGATCCTATTAAATGGAGTTCGTTGTATGACAGGGGATTTGGATATGGAAGAATAACAATTATTGCATCTGAGTGCTTCAACGGAGTCTTCAAACGTGCAAGAGGATTCCCCATTCAAGCCTTAATACCAATGTTTTAATCTTTTTTTAAAGCAGTCCAAAATTGTAGATGATCTTGAAGGAAAAAAAAATGCTTCATTTTTCAGACTAAAAACAACCAAAAGCCTTTGAATATATGAGAATGAAGCTAGAAGGATGTTAACACATATTTGTGTAAATATGTATGAGTATGAAGTATTTGAAATTTCATCTCATTCTTATAAAATTCAAATGAACAACATTCAAGGTGCAAGGTGCTCACGTTTTAGGTCTCAAAGATTTCATATTCCGTGTTTTCATGTGATAGCAACTTTATGAAATCATCAAATTGATCACAATCCACATCTTTCCCAGTATTACTTAGTTTGTAAATACAAAGAAACATACACATCCCAATTTCATGTAACTCCAAACAAGTCTGAATGGGTGGATTTCAATATTGAACAAAGGATTATCAAGTTGCTTCCACTAACATTCAGACCACGGACCAAGCGTTATAGTAACACTATGAATGAGAGAGTAGGACACGAAGCTAAAAAATTTGCAGTATGCATAATATGTCGGGACATTGCAAGTCCACTGACCTGCTAAACTCAAGGCCGATTATGAAAAATTATTGTAACTTAACTAATTAAATTCATTGTATTATATGATTTGTTTTTTTTTTGCATGTGGATTAATATTCCTATAACTTACAGGTCCCATGGTCAAGCCAGGGCCGAGCCATTGTTACGGGCAATGGGTCAGGGATAACTATGATCTTTGTCACCTTGATTATAATTTCAAATTTTATTCTAAAGAACAATCTATCTATGATTTTTTTCCTAACTTGTTGAAATTAAGTTTGTTGTTTTGTAGCTTTATGCAACATTTGTGCTTGTTGCGTTGGATTTGATAGCATTTCATATCGTTCATAGTCACTTTCATTATTTAATATATTTAGGAATTATATACGTTTATTTACAATTTAAATCACTCCAAGCTTAAATGTAACATGTAGGTATCATGGCTAAACAACAACCCATACCTTATGTTCACCCTAGCATATCTGCATTGCAAGTTATAAGCCGAGCTGCACTTCCAAATGCAATGTTTCAAATCCTCTATGTTTACGTTCTTCTTATGCTTTCGTAAAAATGATAATTTATATTAAGTTTGACAGGGAACCATTTTAGAGGTGGCCTCACACTTGGCAATGGCTAGAGAGTGGCAGATCACATGCCTTCGTTTCATAGAGGGTGTGTTTCAACTTGGCCTAGATTGTATCAAACATGTGCATTACATCAATCTTGGCCATCATTTATTGACAATACTTGCAGAGTAATGGTCATCTGACACAAACACATTCCACCTGGTCTTGGGTGAGATGAAGACTACTTTATAAGACGTTGGGATGATACTTGGCATTTGCATTGATGGTCATCCAATAATTTTCCCAAATGTAATAGGGGCGGGCCACAGGTGGGCTTCATGGTCTAAATGTTGCAACCCATCTAGGCGCTCATTCTGAAAAAGATATTGTGTATCACGACCTAATAAATCCAGCATTGACATCGACATTTTGAATGGGTCAATCTCAAAAACGTACATGCATGCCGGCTTAGATCGAACTTCTTTCGTGAGTCATACTTGGACTTAAATGACATTTCATTTCAGAGGCACATTTACACATGCTTATTATTTATATTTGGTTGTTACCTTCTGTTCGACACTTCTGGATGCCAGTTACATCTGCATTAGTTGCCACTAATGAAAAGTATTGAGGAATTTGCAAGGGTAATAGAATAAATTTGAACATTTATTTAATGCTTACTTATAGGTGGAATGTGCGACATGTACATGAAATGCTTACATGCAATGTTTTAATTTATAGGGATCTTATTGATAGCTTGCTTGAGATCCAGGTTAGTATATTTTAAATTATAATTATACCTTTTTTTGTGTTCCATTGTTATTGTTAATAACCATGCATATTTTTTTTTACTATTCAGATTATATGGGAGCCCTACAACCAATAGATAACAACACAAGTGGCTGAAATTTGCACTATAGGTGAAGGCATATGGAAAGCTCGAGTCCCTTCGATATGCAGGCAAAGTGTTGAGTGGCATTTACCTGACCGTGTTATGAGATAATTCGGTGAAATTCAATGAGTAGACATGGAGCTAATAGAGCCAGGTTTTGAGTGCACATATGACAGAGGAAAAGTTAATTTGGATTGGTATGACTAGCATCACTCTGACATTGAAAAATAAAATAATCAACAAGCTTTTATTATCCACCAGGAGAACACAAATGTTGATGAGTGTCAATTATGCAGAATCCATATGTGTTGATACAGGTCTTGGGCATCTTTGTACTTACTTCAAGCTCCAGTTGAGATTCCAATGACCTATTATCCGAGAGCACAAGAAGAGAGGATTCTTGTATGTCTATGTACTGGAGAAAAATAAGTTTATGTTTATCGCCTTAACTAATATCTATTTTTTCATGACAGCGTCACTTTTTTGTAAGGGCAGAGGAATTATTCCAATCAGCATTCGGCGGGTGCGAGGATAATTTATTATGAGAAATGGCAAATGCACCTGAGGATTTGTGTAGAGATGTTAGTTAGAACATGTATATCACTGATGATCATTACAATGCAGAGAACATTCCAGCGCAGCCATCTACATTAGAAACAATAGACCCTCTTTGTATTGTATGTGTTGGACCACAAACACTTACTGATCTAAGTCCATCAACGTTTCATAGCGCAGGTGGATCACGGGCTGCAATCGGATCTCAAGATGCTGGTCGGTCACATGATACACATACACATACGAGCACATCATTTATTCCATTGCAGCATGAGGTGTTATTGACACCCTAAGTTTATCATTGAACTTTGGATGAGTGGCATATCATTTCCAGTAGCAACACCTTATACCAGTCATTTCTAGATGACTTTTTCTATTCCATCTCAATAAGAACAAACCATAAGACAATCCAACCCAGTGTCACGACCTCAACATTTACAAGAAGATGATCAAACAACATTTGAAAGATCAACTTATTCGTGCACCTACAAAGTACACACCAGATACAGATGTTATACTTGCAAGGAGATGCTATAGAAATTAGTATCTATGTCTCCTCCATATTCATAGGTGATGTGCTCTACAATTTCAAACATTTATTTTGCTATTAATTTCATTTGTCGAAAAACTTAAGTCAAGTTGTATTTCTATACAGATATCTACCTTAGATTTTAATGTCTGCTTTTTTAGGTTTGAAGTTTGTTTTCGAAGATTGGAAGAGGAATCCAATTGTCTTTACTTAGTTATTTTTATGTATAAAATATGGAGGTTGATGTGTTAGATTTATAAAAAACACATATAAGCATATTGCATTGTTATATGAAAGATTTGAGTGGTGTATATGTAAGAATTAAGGTTTAGGTGTTAGATACGTAAATGCATAGAAATCTGCTATTTTTTTGACCCTAACATTTTTTTTTGTGCTGTAATTTCTAATAAAACTTTTTGATGTTGTGTATAACTAGGGTGTTAAAAAAGCTCATTNGCTGAGCAAACTCAGAGCAGGAGGGGATAGAAGGGTGAATATTTATTATAATCATGAAACTTATTTCTAAATATATGCTTTTTTGTGAATATTTTCTTCTTTTATAAGCATTTGCTTGATTGTTCAACATGGCGTCAACAGTAATTTTTTTTTTTTTTACAAATTTTATTTTACATATAACATTTATTTTTCAATTGTGCAATTATTTTAACATAGGGGCAAGCAGTTAATTGTACTATTGTATCTCTTTTTGCATATAAATAGGGTTGTCATTTTTACAGCAGAAGAGTAATAAACTAGCGGAAAAAAACTCTAAAAGCTTTGACGTAGTGTGCATTCTATCTCTCTATCTCTCACCTTTCAGGACAAATTTGGATTCAATAACCTGTCTGTACATAGGCAACAAAAAATTAGTATAATATCAATATGATTGAAATATATATATAGATCTTTATATAGTGTTGATGACAAAAATAAAAGTTGAACTTTTGTATAATAAGATCAATCCAGTCTATCCATGTGAAACCATTTGGATTAATCACAGTCAATTCAAGCTTGTTTGGGTGAAGTTTTGATCAATCATACAGGCATTACTTAACTGGGCACAACTTTTTAAATTTTTTAACCAAGGCCAAAAAATGTGTTCGTCCAGATTGGAATGTTTTGATCCCACATCATTTCCACTTAACAAAACTTAAATTAGAATGAGCGCTACACCAAAACGCCAGCTTTGGTTAATTAAACACAGCATTTCCTAATATTACTATTTTTTACTACTTCAATGATTCATTTAGTTCTTATTACTTTTATGTTGTTCGCAACTTTCGAGGCAACTTCAGACTGGCGAATACGACAACCATCATGATTCTGAACAAAAATTTCAATTTCTGCAGAAATTTGATAGATGCTAACTAATGATCCCAAACATTATCATATCATGAAGTATAAAAATCTTATTTGTCATAAAAAAAACGCAAAACATAAGAAAATGAACGACTAATATGCAATTATATATACATTATCTAAATCTTAGAAAATTAATAATCCAAGCTAAAAACCAGACATTTGAACTAGCACCCAGCCCTCAAATCAACACAGTTGTATGTAGATCAGCCATGGGAAGCTTTAGTTCTCACCATATTTNATATTTTCATTAGACATAAGTTATCAAAGAAAGGATAGAAATAAATCAGGCAAAAATTTAAGTTATAGAAAAAATACCTCCACTCACAATTGTTAGAGGATTAGAAGTTTTTTGGGCACATAGGATTCTATCATAGATATATTTTGAACTTATCTAACTATAAAAATTGTTACGTCATTTATTAGATAAGGACTACTTCATATTTGATGAAAAATTTCTCACTGGCTTTGAGTGTTTAAAAGAAAAACTAGTCACTGCATCAATTACTACTGTACCACATAGGGAGATTTTATTTAAGTTAATATGTGATGCTAGTGATTATGTTGTAAGGGTAGCGCTATGATAACAGAGAGATGTGATTTTTTATATGATATACTATACGAGTAAGACTCTAAAAGAAGCACAAAAAAATTACACCACCACATATAAGGAGTCACTTACTATAGTTTTTGCGTTTGACAAGTTTAAGTTGTATCTGGAAGGTAATAAAGTTAAACTCCATGTTGATCGCTCTATAATTAAATACCTCGTAGATAAAAAGATGCTAAACTTCACTTGATTCATTTGAAACTTCTATTATATTAACTTAATATAAAGATAATTGATAAGAAAATCACTAAAAATCAGGTAGCAGACCACTTGTCATGATTATAATAGGATAATTCTGAACATATTTAAGATATTAATAAGAATTTTCCTAATGAATGATTACTTGTAATTTGTGATTAAAATATCCCTTGGTATGGTATCATACCTTTTGATATGTTTTATAACCAAAAGAAGAAGTTTATTTTTTATGACAAGTTTTACTTTCAGGTGAACAAGTATTATTTAGAATTGAAAATATCAGGATCAAGTTATTAAATGGTTGTCCCATTAAACAAAGGTTCATTAGATAATTGGAACCAGCCATGATTCAGAATTTGGATGTCATTTTAAAAGATTTAGGATATCTACTAAAATTTTACAATAAGGATTCTATCGACTGACCTTATTTAAAGATGTTAATGATTATATTAAAAGATGTAATCGATGTCAAAGGGAAGTTAATATTTCTAGAAGAGTTGAGATGCCTTTAAATTACATATTAAAGGTTAAAACATTTGATATTTGGGTAATATATTGATGAGATCGTTTGTACATTTTGCATGTAAGATTTAAATCCTGATAGTAATAGACTATGTCTCAAATGAATTGAAGCGATAGATTTAATCAAATGTCACTCTCATATTGTTTTGAGTTTTTTGAAAAAGAAAATTTTTAATAGATTTGGAACACCTATGCTTATAATCAATGATGGGTGAAGCCATTTCTGCAATAATTCAATTAAGACACTAGTGGCCAAAATTTGATATTTAACATTGTATGTCTACCTCGTAGCATCCTCAAGCTAGTGGATTTGTAGAACTCTAATAAGCAGATCAAGAAAATTTAAGAGAGAGATATTGGCCCAAGTAGGAAGGATTGGTCTCTTAGGCTAGACAATGTTTAATGGGCCTTTAGGATAACTTATAAGACACCCTTACGATGTCCCCATATAAGTTGATTTTAGAAAATCCTGTCAGTGAAGTTAAGAGCATAGTTCATACGAGATCACTTGACATCTATAATTAAGGAATATTGTCCAAAAGGAAATGAGGATTCTCTCTCTGTTTATGACTAATAAATCATAATCAAAATTCAGTGTTTTCTTTCTCATCCTTTCTCTTTTTCTATGCATATGGTCTATTCTTTGAGTGTAATTTTGAGACAGATCTCAGTCCATCGTACACATACATAAATATACATACACATACACATTCACATAACCTTTTTTCTATTGTTTTTTTTGAAGTTAATACTAATCTTAAATATTTATGTATGTACGATGAATTTATACGATAGACAGATGCTCTAGCCCCAGAACAACAAAATGAAGCTCCCCCAACAACCAATTATTGATTTGTGGACATAGGAAATTAGGAGAGCATAAAAAAGTAGTTTATTTGGGGTTGGATTTTATGTTTGTAAAATATCTACGTCACCATCATGAACAACTAGCAGCAGTTATTGTAGCAATTAAGTATACAAGCGAAAATGAGAAGTTAGATCACAAGGTTAATTGCAGAACTGTTGTCAACTGGAAGCTATGAGGGCTGAGCAAACTCAGAGCAGGAGGGGATAGAAGGGTGAATATTTATTATAATTATGAAACTTATTTCTAAATATATCCTTATTTGTGAATATTTTCTTCTTTTATAAGCATTTGCTTGATTGTTCAACATTTTCTATTACATTTCAAATGGCGTCAACAATAATTTATTTATTATTACAAAATTTATTTTACATATAACATTTATTTTTCAATTGTGCAATTAGTTTAAACATACGGGTAAGCAGTTAATTGTACTACTGTATCCCTTTTTGCCTATAAATAGGGAGGTCATTTCTACAGCAGAGCAGAAGAGTAATGAACTAGCTGAAAAAAACTCTAGAAGCTTTAACCTAGTGTGCATTCTATCTCGCTATCTCTCACCGTTCAGGACAAATTTGGATTCAATAACGCCAGTATATAGTCAACAAAAAAACTAGTATAATATCAATATGATTGAAATATATATATAGATCTTTATAGTGTTGATGACAAAAATAAAAGTTGGACTTTTGTATAATAAGATCAATCCAGTCTATCCATGTCAAACCATTTGGATTAATCACAGTCAATTCAAGCTTGTTTGGGTGAAGTTTTGATCAATCATACAGGCATTACTGAACTCAGCACAACTTTTTAAATTTTTTAACCAAGACCAAAAAATGTGTTCGTCCGGATTGGAATGTTTTGATCCCACATCATTTCCACTTTACAAACTTAAATTAGTATAAGCGCTACATCAAAACGNGTGGTTAATGTTTTTTTTTTTTCTTTTTGCATATATTTACTCCATATTCGAATCTAACACTTTGCATCTTTTTTTTTCAATTTAATTTTAACGAGTCAATTTCGAGCCGAACACGAACACACTGTTCACGAGTCAATTTAGAACAGGTGCCGAATTCGAACACGAGCAATTTCAAAATAGCCGAACACGAGCTTAGCCTGAACTGGCTTAAGCTCGGCTCATTTACAACCCTATATATAACTTCATATATTGCTTACAATTATATATGCAAAAATCACCACGTCACGTAGGTTTATTAAGTAAAATAAAATTTTTTTTAGTTTTATTTAAAAGAATAAAATTTTAAAAAAATCTATTTTTAAAATTTTGCCTTATGTAAATGCTTAAAAATAATGATATAAACTTAAAAAAAAGTACAACGATGGGACCTTCCGATGGCTGGTCAGCAACATTAAAATAATAACCAAAAAGGCAAGAAGTCTATTGGGCCAGACTTCAAATTATAGTTTGACCTTGTGTTACTTTTGGGCCCTTATTTTTAACGATACAGATGTAGCCCACTACATGATTGCACAAACAGGACAATAATTCCAACAGCCCCTTTACCAAGTCTATTTGGGCTCGAAAGAATAATTTTCATTGAAATTAAAAAAAAAAAATCAATTCATGAATCACCCTTCAATCTTTGATCTTGCTCATTAAAAACAAGTAAGAGGTATATTAGTTTAGTATATTTATGATGTGGTTTTATAGGAAAGTGTTGAGATATATTTTTTTAATCCAATTTTTGTTTTATTTGGGCCTTTTTTCAACAATTTTTCATGGGCATATCAAGATCACAAATGAGATTTTATGTATTTTCACCCAAAATTTGTTTTGAAAATTTAATTATTAAGGCTACTCCAACTCTAACTTGGATTGTCTTAAGAGATATTCATGTTGTTCTCATGGATAATATGATGAGGATAGTTTCAAATTCTATTTTTTATTTTCACCCATACAATATAGCTTATTTTGATGGCTTCATTTTGAAATCAACAGGTGTTTATCGAATGATAATCTCATATTAGAACTAATAAAAAAAAATTTACATCGCATAGCTTCTAGCAGTGTAAAATAACTTCATTTTAATTTAATGAGAGTTTTCTTTCCAGGTCTTAAATTGGAGCCTCAACTGGAGCTTAAAGTAAGTACAAAGATGCCTAACATGTGTATCGATGCATAAGGACTCTGTGGAATTGACACACATCAACATCTATGCTCTCCTGGTGGATAGTGAAAGCTCTTTGATTATCCCATTTGTCAATGTAAGAGTGATGGTAGTCATACCAATCCAAATCAGCCTTTCCTTTGTCATCTGTGTACTCAAAACCTGGCTCTATTGGCTCCATGTCTATTCTTTGAATCTCACCAAATTGTCTTATAACACGGCCAGGTAAAAGCCTCTCAACATATTGCCAACATATCAAAGGGACTCAAGCTTTCCATATAGTGGAAATTTCAGCCACTTGTGTTGTTATCTTCTGGCTGTAGGGCTTCCATATAACATGAATAATAATTCAGAAATATGCATGGTTATTAACAATAATGATGTAATACAAATAAATTTATAATTACAAATTAAAATATACTGACCTGGCTCACAAGCAAGCCATCAATTTGTTCTGTAAAGATTAAAACATTGCCTGCAAGCATTTAACGTACACATTGCACATTCTACTTATAAGTAGGTATTAAATAAATTTACAAATTTATTCTATTATTCTTTCAAATTTCTCAAGATTTTCTATTAGAGGCATATAATGCAAATGTATCTCGCATCCAGATGTATCAGGCACTAGGAAACAACCAAATATAAATAATACATATACTTGAATGTGACTCTAAAATGAAATGTCATCCAAGTTTAGGTATGAAGCATGAAAGAAGTTCCATCTAAGCCATATGAGGGGCATGCATATATGTTTTCAAGGTTAGCCCATTTGAAATGTTGATGTCAACACCGGATTTACCCGGTCGTGATACACAACATCTTCTTTTGGATGAGAGTCGAGAAGGTTGTTGCAAAAATTAGGCCATGAAGCCCACCTGTGGTCTGCCCCTATGACCTTTGGGCCAATCATTGGTGGACCATCAATGAAAATGACGAGTATCATCCCAACGTCCTATATAAAGTAATCATCATCTCACCCATAGTAGGCAGACTGTGTTTGTGTTGGGTGAAAATCACTTTATAGTTGTTGTCAATAAATGACGGTCAAGCTTGATGTAATGCATACGTCTGAGACAATCTAGGCCAAGCAGATACAAACCCTCTATGAAATAAGGGCATGTGATCTGCCACTCTCTAGCCATAACCAAGTGTGAGGCCACCTCTAAAATGGTTCTCTGTTGAACATAGTATAAACTGTCATTTTTACGAAAGCATAAGAAGATCAGAAACATAGAGGATTTGAAACATGTCCCATCATGGTGAGCAATTCGGTGTAAACCTCACAACACAGATATGGTAGGGGTGAACAAAATGTCTAGGTTTTTGTTCAACCATGAAACCAACATGTTACATTTAAGCATTGAGAGATTAAAACTATAAAAAAAGTATGTAAATCCTAAACATATTAAATAATGAAAGTGGTTATGAACTATATGAAATGTTATAAAACCCAATGCAACAAAAATAAAACATATTTAGAACAAATGTCGCATAAAGTTACAAAAAAACACACTTAATTCCAATAAGTTAGGAAAAAAATCATTGATTGATTGTTCTACATAATAAAATTTAAAAACTTAATCAAACTCACACAAATCATAGTTATCTGACCTGTCGCCCATGATGATGGCTCGACCCCACCTTGATCATCAGATATGTAAGTTACAAGAATATTAATCAGCATGCAATAAAACAAATCATATAATACAATGCATTTTATTAGTAATGTTACAATAATTTAAGATATTCCACCTTGAGTTTAGCAGGCAAGTGGGCTTGTAGTGTCCCGACGTATTGCATATGCTGCAAATTCTTTAGCTTGTGTCCTACTCTCATCTATAGTATTAGTGTAACACTTGGTTTGTGGTCCCACGGATCTTTGTCTGAATGTCGGTGGAAGAAATTATATAATACCTTGTTCAATATTGAACTCCACCCATTCAGACTTGTTTGGAGTTACATGAAATTAGGATGCGTATCTTTCTATGTAGTTACAGACTAAATAATATTGGGAAACATATGGATTGTGGTCAATTTGATGATGTCCTAAAGAACCTATCACTTGAGAATATGGAATATGAAATATTTGAAGCTTAAAAATTGAACAAATTGCACCTTGAATGTTGTTCATCTGAACTTTATAAGAAAGAGATTAAATTTCATATACTTCATACTCATGCATATTTACACGAATGGGTGTTGGCATCCTTCTAGCTTCATTCTCAAACACTCAAAGACTTTTGGTTATTTTTGGTATAAAATTGAATCATTTTTTGCTTCAAGATCATCTACAATTTTGGACAACTTTAAGAAATGATTTACAACATTGTAGTAAATAGAAGATATTAAGGTTCAAATGGGCAATCCTCTTGCACGTTTTAGGACTCTATTGAAGCACTCAGATGTATTAGTTGTCATTGTTCCATATCTAAATTCTCATCATGTAGTAAACTCCATTTATTAGGGTCTCTTTGCACAAACCAGTCTAATGCTTCTGACTTTATGTTGTTGATATCTCCCATGTATTGGTTAAACACTTGAACGTCATTGCAGCTACCCGCCCAATACATTTTTTTTGACAAACATTTTCAACATCTGAAGTACCCATTCTACGAATTGTCTTCTTGAAATTCTCACATAAATGTCTAAGGCAATGTCTAAGAGTAGCCCATGAAAAAATATCATAACAAGCATTCACAATTCCAGCATGTCGATCTGAGATTCCTATTCACCATGGAATGGGAAACATGACTCCAATTCTGTTTAAGCCACCCTTGGAACACCCAATCACAGACCTTGGGTTTGTCAGCTTGGTATTAGACGCTCATTTTGCGTCGGCTGACTTTTTGGGGTGTCATGGACTACCGTTGAATCATGCACAAGAAGTCTGAGCTAGTCACCTGTTGCTTGGGTGTGGTCGCTAGACTTTGAGGTTCACTCGGCCACCATTCAGTCGCCCTTCCCTTATGCTTTCTTAGATCACATAGTTCACATCACATTTTTAGCTAGCTCAAGATGGGAAGTTGATCAATCAAATCTGGTCGACTGATTTCTTGGTCTGGTCAATGTGGCCTCTGGTTGCATGAACCACCATTTTTCTTGCTTTAGTCGACTCGATCAGCCGTTTTTTTTTATGTCACACAAATCTTTCATATAACATAAAAGCGCTAAATTAAGAGATTCTAAATTTATATGTAAATGTATTGCGGAATTTACATACACACCTCCCAATTCCCATATATTTACATATCTTAAAAACTAAATGCATATAAATTAATACCACTGAAATCATTCACATAATATTAATACTTCAACAAAAGAAATCATCAAACAAATACGAAGGAAATTCAAAAGAGATTGAAATACAACTGTTACCTTGGATTGAATTTAGCTTTTCAAAGTCATAGTACTACTAACTTATCGTCGGCGCTTGAGCAAAGAAGTATTTGCAAATTTGGGTGGAGCCCAATGATCATCGGGGAAAATTCACCGAGAGCCCTAATCAAATGCAGAAGAACTAGGAAGTGTGCCTTTGTGAGCCGAGTTAGGTTTTAAATGAGTTAGCGGTTGATCGAAGAATAAATTTTTGTTGTCAAAATATTGCAGTTGAATGTTCAACCAGTATCAGCTGCTTTAAAGTAAATTATAGTATGATTGAATGATTAGCCATTTTGTCAACCGTTCTGGCTGCTAAATATCTGACTAAAAATTTCGCCTGATAAATCAACTCCTTAATTGGGTTATTCCCATAGTGAAATTTTGTACAAAGATTTATTGTTTATCAATTGGATTTAAGTTACCTATAATGTTTGAATTTTGAGTGATACTAATCTATTTGATTGTTTATACATACTATTGAAAGTTTGAAGGAATCAAATTTTATATATCTTTTATTACATAGAGCCTCAATTGTGTTATAATATATATTCTTGTACAATGATGAAGCACATGATCAAATTAGCATAATATTATTCTTGTACTAGGCCTTCAACATTTTCTAAAGCATTTCATTTTATAATCAATAGTATTTATTCTCATTTTCTTTAAAATATCATTTCTTATGTATGTTTGAGTTATTTTGTCTTATTCCTTCAAAGGACATTTGTCTGCGAAACAAAAATTTATTATTTTTGAAGTCATAGTTCATATATAATACATAAGTTTAATCTACATAAGGTTCCAAATTGTACATAGAATCACAATAAAAATGAGCGGCATATGTATGTATGTATATATATATATGTATGTATGTATGTATATGTATGTATGTATATAGATATACAAACATGTATACATGTATGGATGTATGTATGTATGTTTTTTTTAGAACTCTAGAGGAAATTTTACTGCTACTAACAAAAAATTACACCGTTTAGGTGTAGGTTTCAGCTATACCCAAAAAATAATTCAACCAAAAGAATTTCTATGGAACCTTCAAGGAGAGTTACAACACACGCAAAGCTATCAAATTCAAAAATTACAAGTATGTGAATAAATTAGCAACACTCGACATTGGTTCTAATAAACGAGAAGTCACTCAAGTAGCCATGAAGCATAACCAAAACCTTCCGAAGAGGGGAAACCCCAACCTGAATATGCTCAAGGCAGCACCCCATTTGGCTAAGAAATTCGCATGCTTATTGGCTTCCCTATAATAATGTGACTGCCTAACTTGAAAAAGAGGCAGAAACCCCCTGTAATTCTTTTCCAAATATGCAAAAAATACCATGGACATATAGAAATCTTGTTGCAAATGTTATAAGTTTGTTTCAAATCAGTTTCTATTTGAATAGCATGAATACCCATCTACCGGAGCACCAATAGACGGTAAAACACAATAGAAAATTTTAAAACTAGTGCATTAAAATGGGAACATGGCACAACAAAGTAAAATAAACACTTCCAAACTTTTGTGTTCCTAAGAAAGGATGTGTTAGAAGTAGTGGAGAATGACCAGAAAAAACATAAACCTACTAGGAGTGTCATAGTGTGGAGATTATGCATAGGATATAAGAAATTAAACAAAGCTACTAGGAAAGTTCATTTTCTCTTACCCTTTATTAATCAGATGGTGGATAAATCTTTTGTGTTTTACCGTCTATTGGTGCTCTGGTAGTTTTTGAAGAGACGAATCTTGTGCTAAATTGGAAAAAACAAGTAGTTTGTGATTTATGAAGGTATTTTCATTAGGCATAAGTTATCAAAGAAAGGATAAAAATAGATCAGGCAAAAATTTAAGCTATAGAAAAACTACCTCCACCCACAATTGTTAGAAGATTAGAAGTTTTTTTGGGCACATAGGATTCTATCATAGATATATTCAGAACTTATCCAAGCTACAAAAATTGTTACGTCATTTATTAGATAAGGACTACTTCATATTTGATGAAAAATTTCTCACTGGCTTTGAGTGTTTAAAAGAAAAACTAATCACTGCATCAATTACTACTGCACAAAATAAGGAGATTTTATTTAAGTTAATACGTGATGGTAGTGATTATGCTGTAAGGGTAGTGCTATGATAACAGAGAGATGTGATTTTTTATATGATATACTATACGAGTAAGACTCTAAAAGATGCACAAAAAAACTACACCACCACATATAAGGAGTTAGTTACGATAATTTTTGAGTTTGACAAGTTTAAGTTGTATATGGTAGGTAATAAAGTTAAACTCCATGCTGGTCGCTCTATAATTAAATACCTCGTAGATAAAAAGATGCTAAACTTCACTTGATTCATTTGAAACTTCTATTATATTAACTTAATATGATGATAATTGATAAGAACATTACTAAATATCATGTAGCAGACCACTTGTCCCGATTATAACAGGATAATTCTGAACATATTTAAGATATTAATAAGAATTTTCTTAATGAAGGATTACTTGTAATTTGTGAATAAAATATCCCTTGGTATGGTATCATACCTTTTGATATGTTTTATAACCAAAAGAAGAAGTTTATTTTTTATGACAAGTTTTACTTTCAAGTGAACAAGTATTATTTAGAATTGAAAATATAAGGATCAAGTTATTAAATGGTGTGTCCCATTAAAAAACATTCATTAGATAATTGGAACCAGCCATGATTCAGAATTTGGAGGTCATTTTAAAGGATTTAGGATATCTACTAAAATTTTACAATAAGGATTCTACCGACTGACCTTATTTAAAGATGTTAATGATTATATTAAGAGATGTAATCAATGTCAAAGGGAAGTTAATATTTCTAGAAGAGTTGAGATGCCTTTAAATTACATATTAAAGGTTAAAACATTTGATATTTGGGTAATATATTGATAAGATCATTTGTATATTTTGTATGTAAGATTTAAATCCTGATAGTAATAGATTATGTCTCAAATGAATTGAAGCAATAGATTTAATCAAATGTGACTCTCAGACTGTTTTGAGTTTTTTGAAAAAGAAATTTTACATAGATTTGGAACACCTAGGGTTATAATCAATGATGGGTGAAGCCATTTCTGCAATAATTCAATTAAGACACTAGTGGCCAAAATTTGATATTTAACATTGTATTTCTACCTCATAGCATCCTCAAGCTAGTGGATTTATAGAACTCTAATAAGCAGATCAAGAGAATTTAAGAGAGAGATATTGGCCCAAGTAGGAAGGATTGGTCTCTTAGGCTAGACAATGTTTAANCTTTTATATTAAATGATTAAATGTTATATGCATAAATGTTATATGTACCTTTGGGCCATGAGGTCCACTCCTCCATAGTGGGGTTTTGGTTGTGCTGCAATCTGAGCAAACTCGAATTATGCTCTCTTGTTTTGCTTGTTTTTGATCCGGGTTTTGATGATTGTTTCTTCTGGTTCTAGATTTTTGTGCTTGGTCCGAATTCATCATTTTTTTCATGATCCTCATCTTGGAAGACATCCATTTAACTGGTCCTTGTCGTTGATCTTCTTCTGGAACATACTGATAAGATCATAACATGAAGAATTTTTTACAAATTTCAATGATGGTATATATATGTGTATATAATCACATGAAGATATAAAAAATTGATGATTGATTTGAGTACCTGTTCTTGTAGTTGAGCTTGGTGATGAGGGAGGCCTCCATTATCATGGGCTACATGATGTTTTTGGTTATGTAAGAAAAATGGATATGAAGAGATGGAAGTGGTGCTAGTTCCTAGAGAGAGAAACGGTATGTGGCTTTCATGTTGGTTTTCAACATGAGGGGAGCATTGGGAGATTTGGCAACTGTAGAATGGATTCATGGAGTTCTATAGAGCAAGGTGAGAGAGAGAGAGAGAGAGAGGAGATGGTGGAGGAAGAGGAGACAAATAAAGGGCAAATATATGTGAGTATAAAAGGGTTTGGTGACTAGAATGATCTAAGAGAGAAAAAGCTTGAAGGGGTTTCCATTTTCTTCGAGAAAATAGCTCTATGTTACAAGGATAAAGAAGTTATAAAAATAATAATAATTAGAAGAAGCTTGGAAGGTATTCATGTGAGTCATTTTTTGGAGGAATTATTGCGTGCGGACATCGCATGCATCTCTGCATGCGGTGTCCGATCCTAGCCGTAGATCACGATGATCTGCGGTCAGGATTATTTCCGTTTTTTTTTAAAAAAATTAAGTGGGGCCCACCGAAATATATCGGGACCGTAGATCAGGTGATTTTCGGTCCGGATCGGACACCGTAGGCAAGCTGCGTGCGGTGTCTGATCCGTATGAAATAATTTTCGCATTTTTTGATTGGGACAAAAGAAATAAATTACGATGGTAAAATAATAAGGAGAAGATGGCACAGCGAATATTATGAAAAAGCCACTGCTTTTACAGGACCACCCCTAACAAAAAACAATTTTGAAGTATATTATTGCGCTTGTGGTCAAGCTAATTGTTTAAAGATATTAATTTTTAAAGCAAGATTTACATGCATGCCCTCAATTCTTTTGTATTTACATATCTAACATCTAAACTTCAATTATTACAAAAAATATATTTATATCACCTAACTTGTGCATGAAAAGATATATTTTATCTTTTAAAATTAATATGATTGTATTTTTATGTGATATAAAGATTTAGGCGGTACAAATGTGATAAAAAGATTTAGATTTTAAATATTTAAATACATAAAATTGAGTGGTGTGTAAATGTCGGATGTGAACGAAATATGTGATAAATTTCTAGTCTGTTTACCCTTATTTTTACATAGTTTAAGACATTATTATGGTTGAGGAATATATTTTTGTCTATTTAGTGTAGGTTACAGGCTAGATGTGGTTCAAGAAAAAAGACAAATTGGAGCGAGTAATGCAAAGTTATGAGCCAACGCACCTGCGTCGTTTGCCCAATGCATCAAAGTTGTTTGAGCATGCTCGCACCTAGCTTGAGCGCACCCGCGCTATCGTATTTCGTGGTTAAAGTGCATGCATCGTGTCCGGTCGCTAAATCAAATTTGGAAGAAATTTTCTTGCATTTGTCAAGCTTTCCCTATATGTATGCTCATAGGAACGATTCTACATCTTGCGTGGCTTGATGCTTGAGGCTAGAGTTAGATAGAGTTTTTTGTGAGTGAGAGTTTTCCTTTAGGGTTTTCTCTCTCTTTTGGGATGAAATCTTTATGATTGTTTTAACTTCTCTTTTCCCCCATGTTTCTTATTGTTCTTCAAAGATTATTGTATGAGAGAGAGATTTTCTACTCTTGTGGAGAGGGTAAATCATTATTGTAAGAGTTACATTATTTTACTTCTTACAAAAATGATTTACATGAATTTCTTTTCTGTGTTTTGCTCCATTATGCATGGCTAAATCTCTTCTGTGTCTCTTTGATATAATGTTAGTGGTTTTCCCATGATTTTCCAAGATGTTTTCCATATAACGTTTTCTAACCTTCCATGTCTTTATTTTGTTGTTTAACCTTTTAGATTTCATTTAGTTATTATCTGGCCAATTATGATGTTAAAATTTCTTATAATCTATGACTTCTGCTCATGCATAGTAGAACGATTAGGTTAATCATAGAATTCTGACATAATATGCATGATCTAGTAAGGGTTCTGCAACCTAGAAAGGGGATTAGAAGAATATTTTGAAAACGTCACAAGATTAAGCAAAAATTAACTTCATGAGCTTCTGATTCATCTTCTGACCTAGGCACAGTCTTAAGAAGGAAACTTATCTCTGTTGGCAACTATTATGTAGGAACAAATTAAAGAAAATCACGAACTATCACGATATCCATGTCGCAAAAGCACAAGCCTCATCTCCCTTGAAAAACATTAAGTGTCTTTCTAATTTTGTTTTCTGATTTCTAAGATTGATTTTTGTTATGTTGGTTATAGAATTTTAAAATTTCAACAACCTTTTTTGTGAACAAGGTAAATTAGGTTTACATAGTTAGTAAATTATAGATTTTTCTTTCAGAATCATCATTAGCACTTTCCTTCTGGGATCAATATGTGAAATCTGATACAACATATTACTTTACATGTATACTTGTGTGATTGACTGACTTACTTCATGTGACAACTTTTCTGCCATCAATTTTTTGGCACTGTTGCCAAGGAAAGTTGTTAATAATCATTCTAATTTTAGGAGAACTTTAAATGATAAACTTAAAATCTAGGTTGGGTATTTTTTTTTACTTTTCTATTTTTCTTGTTTCTTGTTGTCATAGCTATTGCTTGCACTTGCATGGATGTTCTGCATTTTCATGTTGGTGCTGAAAAAAATAAAAACTGAAAAAAAATTATAAAAGCCAAAAATATTTTGTGAGTTTATTTAATTATTTTTTTACGTGTTGTTTGCTTTGTATTTTGGCATGTTGACCGACTGGTGTGGGATTATATCATTGTGTGTCTATTTGGAGTGTGTCGAGTTTATCATTAGGATCTCGTTGCCACTGTCTTAGTGTATGCATAAGGTAGTCGAGCCTGATCTTGCCCCTTTTGATGCTGAAATTAATAGAACCTTTAGTGCTTAAGGAGCGCACATTCACTCACAAACATACCCATAGAGATGGATAACCCTCAAGAGCCTACCCTGAAACCCCTTAGGGATTACATTAATCCTTCTGTTGAAGAAATCCAAAAAGCATCAACTACTCGACTGTAGAGGCCAATACCTTTGATTGAAATTTGTTATTATCCAAATGATTCAAAATAGTCAGCTTAGGAGACTACCTATGGAGGACTCAAATCTTCACATGTCAAATTACCTTGAACTTTGTGCCACTTTTTGGTATAACAGTATCCCAGTGATGTTGTTAAACTTAGGTTGCTCCCTTTCTTTTTAAGGGATAAATCTAAGGTGTGGTTAAACTCTCTTGCTCTAGAATCCATAACCACAAGGACCAATCTTGTCCAAAAATTTCTTAGCAAAATATTCCCTCCATCTAAGACTGTCAGACTTAAGAATGATATCACTTCGTTCACTCAGGTAGATTGAGAGTCCATTTATAAGGCTTGGAAGAGGTTTAAGGAACTGCTTAGGGGGTGCCCCCACCTTGCCTTACCTAATTTCTTGATTATCTAAACCTTTTATAATGGATTAGTATGCTCTCTAAGGTCCATCATAGATACTGTAGGTAGGGGATTACTTATGTCTAAGACTTATGAGAAAGCCCACCGGTTAATAGAAGAGATGACCACCAACAATATTCAATTTTTTGTTGATAGAGTCACGCCCCAAAAAGTAGAAAATGTGCAAGAATTTGATGTCTTAACTATCCTAGCTACTTAACCTTGGGGTGAATTATGCACAAGGGTGGTCATCAAGTGATTGTATGTTATATAAACCCATGGTAGATCCTAGCATGGCCGCTTTGGAGGCTATAAATTCCATAAAAAACCATGCTAATAACCTCTATTCCAATACCTACAATTTAGGCTGGAGAAACTAACCAGTCTTCCAATGGAGCAGCAATAACCCTCAAGCCACCTTATATGCAATGGGGATATTCAAGAAGGTAACCCTAAAAAACAATCATACACAACAAGATTTCAAGTTAATGCTCAGCATAAGAAGAAAAGATCACTCATTGAAGAGCTGGTAATATAAATGAGGAATAAATTATAGAGTAAAACTATAGCCAGCTGGTGAATTTTATCAACAATAGACCCAAAGGTACTCTCTCAAGTAATACTGAAGTGAACCCTAAGGAGAAAGGACTCTGCATGTCTAGGATGTGAGGTTAAGAAGTGAAGGGACTAAGAAGAAACCCTTAAGAAGGAAGCCCCTACTGAATTATACCTCGACATAAAAATGAACGATAGTAAAAGATGTAGAAAGATTAGCCTCACCCATTAGGATTAGCTCTGAAGAGGGATGTCCACTATAAATAAGGAACTTTTGGTCATAGTGTTTGTTTATTGATAATTTTAGATCCTACTTGACAAACCCATGGTTCACAGTGTACACTTATCATCATGCTACTATCAGATACTTAGTAACTAAGATGGGTTCCAAGCCACACATGATCTGATCAATCTTCTTTCTACAGAAATTTGATATGAAGATTATTGATTGGATGGGTATAGAAAACCAAATAATTGATCACTTGTCTAGGCTTGATCAAGAGACTTCTGATGAGTGTTTAGAGAACATAAATGAGAGTTTTCCTAATAAGAAACTCCTCAAATTTTAAGAGGATCTCACCTCGTGCTATGCTAACATAGTGAACTTCATTGGTAGTGGGATCATTTCTTACAATATGACTTATCATTAGAAGAAGAAGTTCTTTGTTGAGGTCAGTTTCTACTATTGGGATGATCATTATCTTTTTAGGAAATATAAGGACCAGATTCTTAGTAGATATATGTGTTGGAAGAGGTCAACTATATTATTAAGTTATTTCTTGATTTAGAATCAGGGGACACTTTGAAGGACTTAAAGCTATAGCTAAGGTACTATAATCCATATTTTGTTGGTCAACCCTTTTTTAGGGTTGTGAATGAATATGTGAAAGCTTTTGACAAATTTCAGCGGTAGGTATTATTTTAAATAGAGATGAAATGACCTTAAATTTTACTTTAAAAGTTGAGATTTTTTATGTGTGGAGAATAGATTTTATGGGGCCATTCACATCTTCCTTGGGAAACACCTATATTTTAGTCGTATTAGACTATGTCTCCAAGTAGATTGAAGTTGTGGCACTGCTTAAATATGATGATATGAGTGTTCTAAAATTTTTAAAGAAGCATATTTCCAATTAATTTAGTGATCACGATAGTCATTTTTGTAATAAAAAGATGGAGACATTAGTTGTCAAATTTGAATTTACACATAAGGTTGCTATTGCTTACAACCCACAAACCAATGGATTAGTCGAGGTCTCTAATAGATGAATCAAGAGGATCCTAGAGAAAAAAATCAACCACATTAGGAAAGATTGGTCCCTTAGGTTTGATGAAGTGTTGTGGGCTTACAAAACTGCCTTTAGAACCCCTACAAATTTGTAACCCTATAGGCTAATTTTTGAAAAAGACTTGTAGTAGTAGAATTGAAACACAAGGCTTACTAACCAATTAAGGAATTCAATTATAACATGAAGGAATTGACGTAAAGGAGATAACCACACCTGAATAAATTAAAAGAAAATAGATAGGAGGCTTATAAGAATGCAAATATTTATTAAAAAAAAGACGAAAAAGTATAATTAGAAGTTGATTAGGAAAGAATTTCAACATGGATAGAAGGTTTTCTTATACAATTTATGATTAAAATTATTTTTCAAAAACAACTGAAGTATAGGAGGTCAAGACAATTCACTCTAATAAAAGTATATCTAATCGGGACCATAGATATTCAGCATAAGAAAACCAACAATATTTTCAAGGATAATGGCCATAGATTGAAGTTGTAATTAAAAGGTGATGGGAAAGGTTCTAAGGAAATCCTGAAGTTGGAATCATACTGACAGTAGATCTAGAATCACCAGGTTGAGGACATTAAACCAAGAACTATCTCTGGTAGCAACCAAAGTGTTATCTTAGGATTTGAGTTATTTTGCATGTTGATTGATTTGTCATTGTTTTGTGTTCAATCTTACTTTTAGTTGTTCTTATCATTTTCTGTTGTTTTTGGATCTCCTTAGAGTAGTCGATCTCTACACGTTGGGTTGGAAGGACAAAAACCAAGTTTAGTGAAAATGAAGCACACTGCACCCGCATAGAGTAACCAAGGAGCAGCGTCCCCACACTGTGAAATGGGTTCCCTAGCTTTAAGAAAGCTTGCTTATTTTTCAACTCCTGTGTGCCCACACTGACCCTTTTTAGTTCTAAGAGACCATGAGACGGAGTGGTCAGAGAACCGACAAACACCTCACTGCACACCTGCGCTGGTTCTGGCTCACGCACTACATAATTTAGTTTATTACTGATGGTGGAATACCATCAGTAATAACGAATAAAATGTAAATAATATATTTACCAACTGTTTAGCTACGATAAAGTTGACATAGCAAAAATGTTTGTTGGTAATTAAATTAGTAATGAATTTAACAATGATTTACATTAAGTGATGTACCATAACCATCGCTACGGATTTAAAAACATGATGTTTAATCATAGCTTGACTGTCGGTTATATAAGTGATGAAAACATCCACAGGAAAAGTGTTGCAGTTTCATTGGAAAACGGTCGTGGTTCTGTAGTAAACTCACCAAATAGTAGGTTAGCTGTGGGAATTTACTGAAGGCTCTATTGGTACAAAAGTACAGCACTTTGCCCAAACATAACTTGTTCAATAGACCATTGAAAAACTTTTGCTTGCTTGAAAAATCATTGTAAAAGCATCATTAAGTCGTTAAAAACCTGGACCATCAGAAGAAAAAAATATAAAGTCTTATTTCAACGCTACAATCTATATACCTGCAATTGTAACATATCAATCAAAACACAACACAACACAATAATAAAACAAATTAACACATAAAAAAACATAAATAAAAGAAAATAATTGAATTAAAACAAATGAAATGTACATCTGCATGATAAAACTCATGTTCGCTAAAATAAATTTTTCAATACACAACCAAACAAAAAAATAACTTCATATTCATCCTCATCATCATGTGTCCTCTTCTCATCATCATCGTCCCCACCCTCATCCTGAACAGGCTCCTTCCCTTTCCGCAGTTCCAAACATAGCACAACTTTGATCTCTTCCCTTATCTTCGATCTCAGGAAGGCTAACAGGGCATCAACCTCATCAGCAACCTGGTGACGCATCCCCTCCTCTTGTGAAGTTAAAGTGGATGCAATTGATGTGCTAGAGATCGAGCAGGCATCCTAGGCTAGCACTTGGGACTCCAACCCATAGACCCTGCCCTTCTTTTTCTCGCTAACAACCTCCCTCCAGGGGTCGTACTTAGAAGGATCGTAAGATGTGCCCAAATCACTAGCCGACAACTGAGATCAACTCTCCCTGAGCCTCACGATGGCCTTCTACAAAATATATGATTAATGAAAATGAGAGACTAAATAAATTTTGATACTTATTTGACATTTATACTTATTAATCATGTGAATTACCTGGGTCACCTGTGATCTGTTGTCCACCCAAGGCTAATTCGACTGCCGCTTGTGGGTGCACACATTTAACTCTACAACAGTTGACTCTCATCCTTTCTCTAGTGTTTATTAGTGTAACGGAATAACTAGCATACATTTCATGTAAAATAAGATTTATTGAAAAAAATAAGTCTTACCAGCCTCCTCTTATACTCCGTATGTGGGAGGTCTCCACCATTATGTTTTGAGGTCCTCATGCCCCCGCAGCCCGATGAGTGATTCATCTTTGCCTACTCCCTCTTCCTCTGATACTCAGAAGAGTCCTAGGCCTTGAGCAATGCCGCAAACACATACTCTCCCAGCCATAGTGGGTGCTTATGTACTGACACATATCACTGAACTAGCTTTGTAAGCGATTACTCCCCTTATGCTCGAAATTTCTAAGATGTGTGCCTTCTCCTCTAGGGACCAAGACCAATGCTTCTATAAAGTGAATTAGAAATTTTTAGATTCATAAAAATAAATACATAAATATACTTACTATTTTTGGGGTTTATCTTAAACTCATTAAATCACATTTCCCAAGCTGTGATCGGGATCTTCTTTCAGGATAAGTATGGGTGGTCATACTTGCACTGAATTATATCTCTAACGGAATAGATGGTCTGTGTAGGGAGACTAAATATGAAAATAACATGTAATTTATTCTATATTAAAAAAAATACAAGGCAGTAATGTGGGCCTTAAATTAAAACTTACATGTTCCCCACTGTTCTGAGCTGCTGGAGGCTACTCATGCTGCTCAAACTCGGCGACACATCAATAGCAATCGATGATAGTGTTGGTGGTGTCATGGTTGCAGTTGGTGGTTGTGGTGGTGTCATGGTCGTGAGTAGTGGTGGTAGTGGTGTCGTGGCTAGTGGAGATGGTGGTGTTGTGACTAGTGACAGTGATCATGTTGGGGTCATGATTAGTGGAGAAACTGGTGTGGTAACTCAGAATGGAAGCGGTGCAAGTGTGTTTCCCTCTGTACCACCACATCCATGGCCTCCTTGGCTTACAGACGTCTACAAGCCAACAAGTCCCTGATGGGGGCATAACGCCCCTTCCTCTATAAGTCATCTGTAAGAAAGAAAGTAAATTTTATTAGTACATATACATACTACTAAAGATGAAAGCACAATAATACACAATAAAACGAAAGGGCAACACTAAATTGCACTTGTATAATCTACAGACTACTGAAACTAAAAAAATAGAAATACGTAGTAGACAGAAGGGAAAACTATAAAATGCAATCTACAAACTACATAAACTGAAAACATAATAGTACAAAGTAAAAACAAAATAACACTTACACATCTTTGTTAACCTCCTTTGATGAGTCACTTGAGGATGTAGTTAATATTACTTCATCCAAACCATTGTTGGAATCATGCTCATTGATATCAATATCTTCATATTCATCGTCAACATCCACTAAATTGACCATTTCATTGATAGTGTCACGTGGAATGTATGACTCTATCATTTATAATTACTAATAAGCTAGTTTAATGAAATTTTGAATATCAATTGTCATTGTCAGTTTATCGGATATGACTAGAACCCACTCTACTTTGTCGCTTGTTCTATGAGGATATGAAAGATAAAATACTTGACTTGCTAAAATGAACGTATCAAATTTACCATATCTCCTATTCACATTTACTTCTATATTATTATACGGTTGGATAGCTCTTGTTTCACGATTAGGAATAAGGTTGAACCAGTCACAGTTGAATAGGAATACACTCCTACCAATAGAGTCAGGATAAGATAGTTCAACAACTTCTTTGAGAATCTCTTAGTAATATATTTCATCTTTTGAGTTATTACTTACTTTAACACAAATGCCAGAATTATAAGCCTTTTTCCTTTCTGATCAGGACTTCATATGAAATTTTTAGCCATTCATATCATAAATGTACCAAAATTTGAAGATGCACATGGGTCCCAAAGAAAAATCTAGCCAGCCTTGATTTGTTACTCCATTTTTCAGATCATGAATCTAGTCATTTATAAATAACTCATTTGTCTCTAAAGATAACTAATCAAAATTTTCTTAGATGTTCATAGTTTTGATAAACACTTACTTGTGTTGTGAACCATCCGAGAATATTAGTTTCTATCTCCTAGTTTGTGATATCATCTTCAATTGAGTACAACAAATCTAAAAATAAACTGTTATCATGATGAAAAAATTATGGATTAACTATTATAATATTTTCGCACAGAAGAATGAACTATTAATATAAATTAGTGTCTTACTCAATAAAGGGTTGAACTTCATTGCAATAGAGAAGAACATAAAGTGTCATTGTTAGAAGTTCGTAATCACTGAGATAACATGATGTGCATCTTCCAGATGCTTCACCAAACTGTTGAAAAATAGAAAGTGTCATGAGAGGTGATACACCAAAAAAAATGTGCAATTTTATGTATACATTTTATGCTTAAATTTGGTAATATTACACTTTAAAGAAGGGTATTTTAATGTTTTATTGCAGGTATATTGATTTTAGGCAATTGGAGCAAAAATGAGCAAAAATGAAGAAATTTGGAGTAAAAATGAAGCTTTCTAGCATTCTAGCACCAGAGGCGCTATTTTACAGAGAGCTGGCGCCAGAGGCACTAGAAACTGGCGCCACAGAGAAGCGGTGTCAGAGGCACCATAATTGGCGTCAGAGGTACCATAATCCAGAGAACAACGAGAAACTTCAATACACTGGTGCCAGAGGCGCCATAACTGGCACCAGAGGTGTCAGAGATGAATTTAGATGGAGTAAGGCAATTATTAATTATTTTTTAACAGTTCTAGAAGGCTCCAATCAATTCAAATGCTCCATGGAGTTATTCAATGCATCTAGACACTTTGAAAAGGCTCTTGAATGATAAGATATGTCTCTTGGATGAAGGGACTTGTCTCTTGATGTGAAGAGGTGTGCTTTTTGGAAAAAAAGGAGAGAATTTTCAATTCTTTTTGAAAGAAAGACTGGCCCCAATTAAAAGAGGAGAGTCTAGAGGTCTAGAGGGGAGGGAGCGAGAGAGTTTTGGAAAAGAGGTCTAAGGATGGCGTGAGAGAGAGTTGTGGAGAAGAGTTAGGTTTTTCTTGTAGAGTTATAAGAGGAGAGGGAAGGTGAAAGATGTATTCGTTATTACATTTCTAAAAAAGAATTGAGTATGATTGCAAAGAGAGAAAGTGCTTAAAGGTAACTTCAAGGGATTTACTTGAGAAGGAGTGTGAGATAAGTTGTGTTCTTTTCTTTTTTTTATTTTGTAAATTATATATATATAGA
>JXCR01067483.1:0-12343 GCA_002079205.1 Phalaenopsis hybrid cultivar
CCATATCAAGGTTCTACGGATGAGCAGAACCGAGCATACCTGGACCTGGAAAGATTACCATGTTCTGAAATCAAGAATATGTTCGAATACATGAATGATTACAAGGTCCTAGAGGCAAAGTCTAGGCGAATGTATATTAGCCCAGAATTATCTACAAGTTCTTTCGAAAAATGCCCCCGATCATCGGGAACGAGATCGATGAAGCCTTCAAAAGAAAATATCCAGGTAACCCTGTGGGAGTGATGCCAAGAATAAGGTTTGCCTATCAGTATTTTGCTGACCTATGTAAACGAGCCACTGTACAAAGAGAAATTAAAGATATCTCTCTGTGTAAGAAAATACTAGTTCCTGGATTCTATAATCAGCACAAGAAATATGGCTTGCGCAAATCCAAGAACTACAAGGGCAAACCACATGGTTCGCATGTGCGTGTGGTTAAAAACAAAAATAAGCCCAAATCTACGAAATGTCGTTACATTTGTGGAGATGAAGGTCATTTCGCCAGGGAATGCAAGAGCAAAAGCGGAAATATGGCTAGGGCAGTCATATTAAACAACCTTGAACTTCCAGATGACTATGACGTTCTGTCAGTAGATCTTAACGAGGAATCATCTGACGCAATTTGCTCTATATCTGAGGCTGAAGGACCCAATACCCTCATACATGTTCGTAAAGCCTTGGAAAATTATCCCGTAGAAGAATTCGATTTTATGATGAAGGAAGACTACGACTGGCGCTGTTCTATCAAGTTGAAGGATGAACAGGAGAAGTGTTCTCATCAGTGGGAACACAAGAAACCAATTAAGGGTCAGTATTTTCGGTGTTCGTATTGTTTTATAATTACAAATACCAATATGAGGATATATTGCACAACTTGCAAATTAACGGCATGCCCGTCGTGTGCCAAATTTTATTTAGAAATAATTGTGCAAAAGGAACTATCCTTTTACAATTTCAATCCAATGATAACTTGATACATGAATTGGTAAAATACACTGAGCATTTGCTTGAGGAGAATAGAAGGCTGAAGGCGGAGATTCAGCAAAAACTTGAGCAGCAACTTGTCGACGACATGCAGGATCTAGCCCTACACGATAAAGGAAAAAGGATCGTCACTTTTGAAGATGAAAATGAAGTTATTGAAGAAGAAAACGACCTAAAAATGTTCAGTGAAGCATTGAAAGCACAAGCGCACAAAACGCCAAAACGAATGATCAATAAGCTGTTCAACTTGATCATTACCTTCGAAATTTCTGGCGTTGAAATATTTAAACTCAAAGCAATTCTGGACACGGGTGCAACTTCCTGTTGTGCAAGTATTGATGCTATCCCAAAAGAAGTTCTTGAGGATCTCATTTACCAAGTGTCTTTCAGTGGAGTGAACTCCACAACAAATTTCTGCAAAAAAATAAAAGACGGTGAAATGTTCATCACTGAGCACAGTTTCATAATACCCCTCATCTATTGCATGAAAATTGAGGTGAATGATGATCCAGATGCTACTTGGTTGCAACTTTATTAGGAGCATGCACGGTGGCATGCGCATTGAAGGGAATACTATTACCTTTTACAAAGAGATCACTCATGTCCCCACAACAATAGATGTAGAAGTCTCCGCAAAACAAATACCATAATTGGAAATTGACTACGACTTCTACACAGAGCTGCAACCAGAATATTTTTTCTCAAATATTCTTACTAACGAGAATCCTTTTATAAGAAAATTTAAATCTATTTTTCAGAGGTTGCAAAACAATGGATACATTGGGGAAAATTCACATAAGCACTGGTCGAAAAACAAAGTTACATGTAGAATTGAAATAGTGAATCCTGATCTTACGATTCAGGACAAGCCATTGAAACATGTAACTCCCGCCATGCAAGACCAGTTCAAAAAGCACATTGATAGCTTGCTGGAACTAAAAGTGATCAGACCCAGCAAAAGCAGGGACCGAACGATGGCAATTATAGTAAATTCGGGTACGTCCATTGACCCGAAAACTGGGAAGGAGACACGAGGTAAGGAACGACTCGTGTTTAATTATAGATCTTTAAATGATAATACTCATAAAGACCAGTACTCACTACCCGAAATCAATACGTTACTTAAGAGAATAAGTAACAATCAAATTTACTCAAAATTTGACCTAAAAAGCGGATTCCATCATGTTGCAATGCAACCCTGACTCAATAGAACGGACCGCCGTTACTGCGCCAACTGGTTTATACGAATGGCTTGTAATGTCATTCGAGTTGAAAAACACACCTGTGATTTTTCAACGAAAAATGAACCTTTGTTTTGGTAACTGCACTGAATTCCTTGAAGTATATATTGATGATATAATCATTTTTAGCAAGAACGAAGCAGATCACAAGGAATATCTTGAAAGGTTCATTTCAATTGTCGAGAAGAAAGGATTGGTGCTATCTCCAACAAAAATGAAGATAGCTATACCTGAACTTGAGTTTCTAGGTGTTGTAATAAGAAGAAAGAAGATTAAATTACAGCCACATATTATTCAGAAAATAATTGATTTTTCGAATGAAATACTAAAAGAAAAGCAGGGAATGAGGTCCTGGTTAGGGATCCTGAACTACGCACGAAGCTACATCCCTAACCTCGGTGTTTTATTAGGACCATTGTATTAGAAGATATCCCCTCGTGGGGATAAAAGACTCAAAGATCATCACTGGGAGCTGATTCGCAAGATCAAATATTTAGTTCAAAGACTCCCTGATCTGGAGATTCCTCCGACCAAAGCCTATATAATTCTGGAAACAGATTGTTGTATGGAAGGATGGGGAGGAGTGTGCAAATAGAAAAATGCTAAAAACGATCCTAGATCTACGAAGAAGGTCTGCACATACACTAGTGCAAAATTCGCAACAATTAAATCAACAATCAATGCTGAAATCCATGCCTGCATGGAGACATTAAACTCTTTAAAGATCCACTATCTCGACAAATTGAAAATCAGCTTGAGGACCGACTGTCAAGCAATCATTTCCTTCTACAATAAAACAGCTCAAAATAAGTTGTCTCGAGTTGGATTGCTAGCCTTCACTGGCTTCATTAGTGGGCTGGGGATCGTTGTGCATTTCGAGCACATAGATGGCAAAAATAATGTTCTCGCCGATTCTTTATCTCGCCAAACATTTATTTTACTTGTAGAACGAAGAACAAATTTGCTCTTTATTTTCTGATATTCAGGAATGGACGCCAGAAGCAATAAAGGGAAGAGTCCAGCAAAAGAGGGAGAATATTATGAAAGTTCATCAAAATATCCATAGACGAGAAAAGGGATCAAGAACAAAAGGTGGAATCATGGCCTACGAGATGAGCGCCACCATAAACTATTCCAGCAAGCAGGAAAAAAAACATTTAACAAAAGTCAACCAGCCGGAATGGGACTGTCAAATGTTCCAAAAAATGCAAGTGAGATACATTGGGAACTACTATAGGAGTCCTTCGACCATCCCATCTCATTGGACGCACATGACAAACTCATGAGAGCGGCTCGAAAAATTGAGTCGGAGCAGAATCAAAAAGTTCTCAACGAGCTCCAAATTTTACAAAGGATGTACAGAAACAAGTCGACTTACTGCAGAAGCCTGTCAGCAAAAGACAACGTATCGAGCGACATTTCACCCTCCGTACAACAAATTGAAAAGTGTCTCGGAAACCTCATTGGAGTCGTTATTCAAGTCATAAATCAGGGCTTGGATAATGAAGTTTAATAATACATATGTATTTGAGTATGAGTCTAAGTATGTACGTCTGTATTATGAAAGTCTGTATGTCTAAGTGGAGCTGTGATGGGCCCCACAATTTATTCGTGCATAAGATGATGTTTGGTGTGCCTCTACTTTCGGCGCAAGTGGGTGTGTAGTTTTAATTCAACTATAGGGTTTATCTTTCCGAAAATGAAATCATTCATGTAATGTTGGCCCCATTTTTTAGGTCATTACTCTTTCCCTTAGGATCCTAAAATCTAGCTCTAGAAATTCCTGTTGACAATCTTAGAAAACTAGAATTGGGACCTACCCTTTTAGAAATTTCAGCCACTTCCTATTTTCCTGTGATGTCTAGCATTTATGGTCTCAAAACCATCGTCTTATGGATGAGCGGTTAAGGGCTATTGTGTGAAAACTCAGGGAGAAGTTCCCAATAGGATTTCAAGCCCTAGGAAAACCTCCTCACGACTTTATCGTCACACACACACACACAAAATGCACAAAATTCGCTAAGTTGCACAAGATCGGACTTTAATTGAGCCTAAAAGATGGGTGAAAATGCAAACTTCTCCGAACGACCTCCGACGACAAAATGGACTGCATTAACGCGTTCGGGATACCAATTTTAGTAAGAAAGGACATCCATATTGTCATATTTCCGACACTATAAAATTTGCACGCAAATCAATGAATTCATCAAAACAAAGTCCAACAGTGAAACTGACCGCGTCAACGCTTCCGGAACGTCAGAATTACTTCAAAATAATACCAATTTTGTTATGTTTCGACGCACGAATGAAAGACATCAAATTTCATTTGTCAAAAATTTTTGATATTTTTATAATTATATCATTAATTATAATCTAATTAAATCCTAAACCCTATTTAGGTTTTGACCCGTACCCTTCACCACCTGTTCGACCCATTCACGGGTTCGAACAGGTGAAGCGCTCGGCTCTCCCTCTCGCCCTTGCCCTAGCCTCCACGATGGATCCACGCGGTTGCCATCTTCTTCCCCGTCTCTTCCCCTTCTTTACGCGGCACGGCAACCGTTCGGCTCTCCAATTAGAAGAGACGAGCTGGCCGACGCTTCTCCTCCTCGAGGTTGAATGCCCTCCTCCTTTATTGTGACGCTTCCTTCCCTCTTTTTGATTCGGCTACCAGTGAGGTTGGTAGGTGGCTGATTTTTCCCCTCTTCTCTACCTATAAAAAGCTTCTCAGATTCTTTGGGTTGGGTTGTTGAAAATTTCTGTAGAGAAAGGAGAGGAGTGGCTTTGGGGTGTTGTTGAAGAGGCTGCATTTTTTTTCTCTTTGTTGTTTGAGAGGTTGTTTTCCTTCTTCTTTACTATGGGAGGTCTTAGGGAAGAAAACTCTGCTAACATCTTATCCAAAATTTAATTTTCGTGCGTTAGGGTGTGGAGCATCCGTTGGTGGCTGTTTCTCAAAACTTTCAAGAAGAATGCTCTGTCGAAATTTCTGTTTGGCTAGTTTTTTGTGTGCTGGAAGTTTAAAGGATTTGTTGGTTGCTCCTTTTTTTTAATTTTTTAAGAAGAAGATTTCTTTGAAAGGCACTTTATTGGATCTTCCTTACATTTTTTTGCTTTAAGTCGACATTAAGAGGTATTCTTCCCCCCTCCTCTATTTTACACTATTTCGGATGGCATCTAAAGACATCTCCATTCTCTTATAAAAAAAATATATGGAAGTGAAGCTTAGGCTTATTTTGAAATTTAAGCATGGATACTCACTAGAAATGGTGAAAACAAAGCATGTATGGGTTGTCTTTGTTCTTCTTGCTTGAGATATTTAGAAGTATCGTAATGGTAGTTTTGAAATGAAACTTACTCCTCTAGAAATGCATGGTAGAATGGATTATCAAAGCTTTTTATTATTATTACTCATGTTCAAAATGAATGTTGAAGAATGTTGGCTCTAAAAAGAAAAGAAAAGAGAGATCTACTCATGCTTATCTATTTCATGCTACCTATCATTATTTGAAACATATGTTGAAAGCATTTTTTTTATGTGGTGGGTTTCGATCTTTAGCTCATTTGGGAGAAACAAATGTTGGAAATGTCCTATGTCTTGCCCCTCTTGTTTTGGGCTCGGTTTCATCCCTATGTTGCTCATTTTTTTTGCCCCTGATTTGGTTTTGGTTTTGGTTATGCTGGATTAAATGCTAGCTGAAAAATTTTTATGTTTTAGCCCACTGTGAGAGGTTCGGTCTTGGCTTCATAATATTTGAAAATGGCATTTCATTTAGCTCACTTGTTGGGTTCGACTTTAACTCTTTTTGAGATGGATTCTTGCTAGAGATATTTGCATTTGTTTTGCTCATATGTTGGGCTCGGTTTACCCATGTGTTGGGTTCATTTTGGGCTTCTTTTGAATCAAATTATAAATGGATTTTTTTTTGTCCTGTTTTCCCCATATGGTTAGGCTCGGTTTGGCTCCTTTTGATATTATGCCTTGGTTGAGNTTCCTATGTCTTGCCCCTCTTGTTTTGGGCTCGGTTTCATCCCTATGTTGCTCTTTTTTTTTTTGCCCCTGATTTGGTTTTGGTTTTGGTTATGCTGGATTAAATGCTAGCTGAAAATTTTTTATGTTTTAGCCCACTGTGAGAGGTTCGGTCTTGGCTTCATAATATTTGAAAATGACATTTCATTTAGCTCACTTGTTGGGTTCGACTTTAACTCTTTTTGAGATGGATTCTTGCTAGAGATATTTGCATTTGTTTTGCTCATATGTTGGGCTCGGTTTACCCATGTGTTGGGTTCATTTTGGGCTTCTTTTGAATCAAATTATAAATGGATTTTTTTTTTTGTCCTGTTTTCCCCATATGGTTAGGCTCGGTTTGGCTCCTTTTGATATTATGCCTTGGTTGAGATCTTTGTTGTTTTAGCCTTGTGTTGGGCTTGGCTTGCCCCTGTGTTGGGTTCGGTTTGGGCTCCTTTTAGTGACTTATGTTGGTTAGAATCTCTTATTGCTTGAACTATTCTTTGGGTTCGGCTTAACACTTTTATTGGGCATAGTTTAGTTGGGGTCTTCTCTTCAATGCTCCTCCTAAGATTTTTATTGGTAATCAAGTTTGTCATCCAAAAATGCATGAATTTCAATACCTATCGCTATGTGGGAATGTTTAGTTGGAGCATTGTTATGCTTTATGGGATGAAAGTGGGTTCAGTCCTGATGATCTATAATGGCTTGTCCATTCACTCTACCATGTATATCAAATACAATGTGATGGTTTTACCTATCGTGGCTTCCTATTCGACTGACTTGGCCGTGAGCCTTACTCGGTGTTTTCTACCTTTGTAGTCATCTTTTTGCTGCCCCTTTATCCACGAGCCTTGCTGCAGTGGTTCTTTGGTCTTGTGACATGGTTCGGGTTTGGCTCTCTCTTTGTTACCCCTACCTATAAGCTTTTGCCCTATTTCTTGTTTTAAATTGTGGACTTATGCTGAAGTTTTGTTGTGCATTTCACAATTCTTGTTTATGGGCTTGCTGTAAAGCTTGGTTGCCTTCCTGGTCTTACCCGTGAGCTGCTCTAGGTTGTTTGGGGGATAGTTTTTGGCATTTTTGCTCCCTTTGCCATGCTCGGTCGTGAGCTGTTTGGTGGTGGGTTTTGTGGTTGTCTAGTCCCTTTTATGGGCCTTACCCGAGAGCGTATATTTGGTTTCCTTTATGTGATGTTGGGCGTATATCTCATCGTAGATTTTTTATGAAGGATGAAATTAAATGATTTTTGATGTTGGTATGATTTTCTGGAAGGCTAGAAGGTTACCTCTTCTATTGGTTAGCACCCCCCCTTATTTTTGGTAAAATATGAAAGGCTCTTGAAACTTTATTTTGAGAAATCATGAAGTTGATATAGGTTGGATTTATGAAATGATTTGAAAGCTTGTGAAAGTGTTTTAAAAAGATAATATGAAGGCTTGATAAATATAAACATCACATTTAGGTTCAGATCTGGACATAAAAATTCATATGAGTGATGGAGTTGTGAGTATAGCATCATGATAGTCTTGAGCCCATTTCAATCTATTTAAAACAAAGACTTGGAAAGGATACCCTTCATGGGTTGATCCAATCGTAAAAATGATTTGAAAGCTTGTGAAAGTGTTTGAAAAGATAATATGAAGGCTTGATAAATATAAACATCACATTTAGGTTCAGATTTGGACATAAAAATTCATATGAGTGATGGAGTTGTGAGTATAGCATTATGATAGTCTTGAGCCCATTTCAATCTATTTGAAACAAAGACTTGGAAAGGATACCCTTCATGGGTTGATCCAATCGTAAAATTTGAGAAAGTGATATCCTTCTTGGATTGATTCAAGAATCTCGGGCTCACTTTTAGATCTTTTTTATACAGTTTTGAGGATTGATTTACCCTTTACTCTTTTGATTTTTTGGGTAAATCAATTCCTCCTCTCTACCATCCCCATTTTTATTTTTTTTTTCTTTGTTTCTTGGTTCGATTTTCTGTGCTTATGTCTGATACATAAGTGCTTATGTATAGTCTTTTACTATATGTGAAACCATCAAGCAAGGTCGCAAGTAGGTCGATTTTGTTTTGGGGCGTAGGGTGATGATGACAAGAGCACGCCGGTGGTAGAGCAGAATAATATCTCATCCTATAACACCAGGACTCGATTTCGGGACTTGGTGAATTATAGGATGAAAGTATCATTCACCGACATAAGACTAGAGGGGGACCCGTACCTTCTTAGGTTGTTGGTGACCCTAGGTTCAATGACGCGATCGACTTGTGGACAACTATACTTTTTAATTTTGGAGAAACAAATTGATAAGAACTGATACAATATTTATAAAAAAAATATCTTTATTACAAAATTAAAAATAGTTTTTCTTTTGTATGCTTGAAATATATGTGCATGCTAAAAGTTAAATTTTAAAATATGTTATATTTGGATTGTCCACTTGTTGATTACCGATATTGGGCTAAGGAGTACCCTTTTAAGTTAAGTTCAGTAGGATATCCTTCTAGTGGAGTGGCGGATTTTATACATCTGGGTGACCGAAAAGCCTTCGAAGTCCCTCGAGTACAAATATATAATTTTGAGCCTAACCCCGACCCGAGTGCTTGCGGTCCCCTCTTTTCGGATTGTTCGTATGTTTTATCAGAATTTTTGGACAAAGCACTCGTTGTCTTTTCCTCGGGATTTTCCCGAGGTTTTGATAGTTTTATTTGAATTGTTACTCGTCAATTTTCCCGAGTCTTTCGTCGTGTATTTATTTGTCGATTTTCTCGATTTTCCAAGCAGAGTTTCTCTTGTTTATACAGTGAATAATAGCTAGTTTAAAGAAGCAGCAGATTCCCCAAATTTACAGGTATGATTTACATTGCAACATTTTTAGTTCTTAGCATGTTGTATTACTCTCCTAGCATGTTATACTGCTTTTCTTAGTGCGTTATACTATTTTTTCAACATGCTATACTGTTTTTTCTTTTTACTATACATTCTACTGTTTTTTTCTTTTATATTGCATGTTTTATTACTTTGATACACACTATACCTTAGTATAAAAAAAATCTAGTGGTTATATACGATTAACATTAAACCTGGAGGTGCTACAACGGAGAGCTTGGAGCGAACACCGTGGGCAGCATGACGAGGAACAACTTCAAGATGGATCTGCAACACTAAAACACATTCACATCACCGAACAATTTCCTTAGTTTAAATAACAATCCATAAGATTTCAAGGTAGTTTGTCTAATACAACGTAAACCCTCACATATCACTTTTAGGCTTTTGCATAACCTTGTTGTACAATTATAAGTTCTAACGCTTTAGGATTCCGAGGTTACCGTACGGTATGGTATAAATCCTCCTATCTTTTTAGGTTATTTGCACGATCAGATATCGTGTGAATATAAGTCCTAAATTCTAAACAAATTGCAGGATTAAACATTAACAAAAATCATTTCCAATATATAAAGCCAAACAGTAGGATAGTTTGGAGGTCACCGGGTTTTCCCTGAATCTGTGATATCCCCTACTTTTCATTTCTTTGGATTCCTTAAAATAATTGTTTCTATTTTGAACAATTTCTATTTAATTTTCCCGTGTACAATCTTGGAAACCTAAACCTTGAAATCTTGAAGGCAAAACCACTGATCTTAAAGTGACATCAGTCATTTAAGATGTAATTAACTATAAGAGTTTGTCTCTATAAGGAATTTGGAACACAGGTAAAATAAACGCTATCAAATTTTTATATTAGATAGAGGAACTTGTTGACCTCATATAAAATATTTCGCAGATCAAACAGATGTCACAAATTCTTTAGTTTAGATGATTGAGCCTACTACAGGTGATATGTTTATTTTTCGGTATAAGTGTATTACTTGTGGTATCGTGCTTAGTCACCCAAACTATTCAAAATGTGAGACTCGTCTGGTTTCACCTATTTTTAAATTAAAATGTAATTTTTAAAAATCACATTCATATCAAAACTATTTTCATATTTACTTATATTTTTCAAAACCAAAATTAAAACGGCTGACATGTAAGTTCATGTATTGATATCTCCCAACATAATGAAATAGCTAAGAGAGAAAAATCATCTCCTTGAGGCATCTCGCTCAATTATAATTTCCCGTGAAGTTTCAAAATATTTTTTGAGAGAACCAGCTCTTATTGTAACAAGTCTTATCAATCGAATGTCTAGTCAGATAATTAAATTAAAAACACTGCTTCGTGTTTTGATCATTACTTATCCTCATATCAGTGCTTTTTCTTCTACTATACCATTTAAAACCTTCAAGTGTGTATTTTTTGTTCGCATTTATTCCCAAAATCGCACAAAACATGACCCTAAATCTATCAAAGGGTATTTTTCTTGCGTATACCTCTAATAGAAAGGTACATAAGAGTTACTCTCATATTACAACAAGATACTATAACTCCATGGATTTCACTTTTTTAAAAAAATCAATTCTATTATCCCAAATCTAATGTTCAGAGAGAGAGAGTGTGTGTGTGCAAATGAACATCAATTTTTGTGATGCACTTAATGATAACTCCATGCCCTCATCACCTACTTCACCTAGCCCTCCTATTTCAGTTGAGGATGTCCAACCAATCCAACCAACCAAACATGAAGTTCATAACAAAGAATTTCGCGTGTACAAAAGGAAGAAAAACCTTGAGCAAATGGAAGATAAGTTGCAAGGACATAACTGTTCAAACCAAAATCCGAGTTTACATTCACTTAAAATTTTGGGTCAGAAGTCTAGTAATCATGAGTTATCTCATTCCTCTTCTGATGTTGGTGACAAGGAAAGCTGCATTAGATAACCAACTCAGAAGTATGTAGCTTATGGGAAGCTATCCTCATTCTACAAAGCTTTTGTTTTTAACATTGATAGTGTGTAGATTCCAAAATTCATTCACAAAACTCTTGAAAATCCAGAATAGAGCAAAGTAATTGAAGTAGAGGAGATTCAAGCACTGATGCATAATGGCACATGGATTTTTACTTAGATTTTTCAAGATAAGAAGTCAGTTGGATGCACATGGGTATTTAATATTAAATACAAAGTTGATGGGGGTATTGAGAGAATCAAATTCATACTTATTGCAAAAGATTTCACTTAAGTCTATGGGATTGACTGTCATGAGACATTCACACCAGTTGTCAAACTAAACACTATTAGAGTTATCCTTTCAGTAGCAATTAACAAAAAATGAGGATTGCATCAGCTTGATATAAAAAATATCTTCCCGAATGAAGATCTGAAAGAAGAAATGTAAATGGAGATATCACCATGACTCGAGAATGATTTCAGCAAACACCTAGTATCAAACTCAGGAAGTTTTTGTATAAGTTTAAGCAATCATAAAGAGTGGTTTGAAAGGTTTGTTAAAACAAGGAGATATANAAGATATCACCATGACTCGAGAATGATTTCAGCAAACACCTAGTATCAAACCCAGGAAGTTTTTGTATAAGTTTAAGCAATCATAAAGAGTGGTTTGAAAGGTTTGTTAAAACAAGGAGATCTAGAGCCCGTTTGGGGCAGCTTTTTCGGCGCGGCACATTTTGAAAATGCCCGCAGCAGCGTTTGGATATTGTGTTTAGTATGTGTTTTGGAAAAACCGACTACAATACATAATAAACGCAGGTTGCGGGTTTGATCCCACGACCCGCATTTCGTCTTTCATTTTTCTTCGGCTTTTACTACCCTATCGCGAGCTCTCCTCCTCTCCAATCTGTGGCTCCGACGGCAAGAGTTTGCCTTACTTCTCCTCTCCCTATCCCCTTGTGATTCTGCCCTTAAAAAATACTAAGAACCTTTTTTTATAAGGTATGTTGTCTTCTTGTAGTGACAGATTTGTCGGTTCATATATTGAGTCCTTTGAGACCCCACACCTACATAAACTGTAATTAATTACTTTTTAATCAGTTTCTACTTGTGTTATATCAAATGGGATGTTTTTTAAAGCATTCAAAAAAGATTAGTTCGATGATTTCCGGTACCTACCAAGGACAGCATTGTCGCTACGGGAGAAAGTTCTACAGATGCTCACGGAAAATCATGGAGAACTGTAGTTTTTTTTTTTTTTTTTTTTTT
>JXCR01067483.1:18177-32210 GCA_002079205.1 Phalaenopsis hybrid cultivar
GCATGGTTCAAGGTGGTAAAGACCGCTCCTTTCCTTAGCAAGTCCAATCCTCCTCCCCGAGTCCTGTACTTGAAAAACACAATAGGAAGGAAAAAAAACAGCATAACATTTGAGATCATGAGTCAATTTTTGAATGGACACAAGACTTGTTGACAGTTTAGGTACATGGAGAACGTTTTTCAGGATAAGGCTAGGTGTGATATTTATATCACCAATCCCTGCAACGATAGCTAACGATCCATTGGTCATGATAATTTTTCTATTACTTGGACAGGGGTTATATGAATGGAAGAGTTGAGATGTGGGGGTCATATGGTCAGTAGCACCGGAGTCAATGATCCAAGAGTTGGTAGATAATTTGTTTAAGACATTCATGCAAACAGTTTTACCTGAAAGAGCTATCGAACATGCTCCAGAAGGCTTCTCAAGAGATCCCAATAAGTTTCTCAATTTCTCAATTTCTTCACTACTGAATCCCCCTATTGTTGATTTTTCCTCCATATTGGGTTGCTCTGCCATATGCGCTTGAGGCCATTGTTTCTCCCCACGGTTACCCATTCTCGACTTGGAGGTTTACCATTTAACTTCCAACACTTCTCCCTTGTATGCCTCAGTTTCTTGCAATAAGTACACCAAAGATTGTCTTTGTTCTCCTTCCCTTGATTATCGTTCTTTAACTTCTCCCGATTTGTGTTTGCTGCTAAGGCTGACCCATCCAATAGCATGTGGTTCTAGCATGACACTCCTCTGACTTTCTTCTGCTCGGATTAATGAGATTGTCTCTTCTAGAGACGGNCATTGTTTCTCCCCACGGTTACCCATTCTCGACTTGGAGGTTTACCATTTAACTTCCAACACTTCTCCCTTGTATGCCTCAGTTTCTTGCAATAAGTACACCAAAGATTGTCTTTGTTCTCCTTCCCTTGATTATCGTTCTTTAACTTCTCCCGATTTGTGTTTGCTGCTAAGGCTGACCCATCCAATAGCATGTGGTTCTAGCATGACACTCCTCTGACTTTCTTCTGCTCGGATTAATGAGATTGTCTCTTCTAGAGACGGTGTATCCTCCTTGCCGAGGATTTGGATTCTAACATGATCAAATTCAGGATTCAATCCTGCCAAAAAATCATATATTCGATCCTTCTCAATGAACTTCTTCAAGGTAATAGCATCATCAGGGCATTTCACCTCAATTACATGATAGTGATCCAGTTCCTGCCACAGATTCTGCAATATAGTTGCGTATTCTGTGGCAGATTTGTCTCTTTGCTTGGTTGCTCCAGTTTTTTCCTTGATTTCATACACAAGGGCAGCATCGCAGGCTTTCGAGTATGTGCGGTTGATATAGTCCCAGATTTCCTTTGCGGTGTTCAAGAACATGCAAGTGTCATTGATCGTTGGGTCCATAGAGTCCCATAGCCAGGACATAAACATGGAATCCTCCTCCTCCCATGTAGTAGAGGCTGGATCCCTTTTTTCTGATTTGGTTCCAAGTAGGTGATTAATTCTTCCTTTGCCTTTTAGGTATGTGCGGACAATTTGGGNCTTGGTTGCCTTCCTGGTCTTACCCGTGAGCTGCTCTAGGTTGTTTGGGGGATAGTTTTTGGCATTTTTGCTCCCTTTGCCATGCTCGGTCGTGAGCTGTTTGGTGGTGGGTTTTGTGGTTGTCTAGTCCCTTTTATNTTGCCGTAGCACCACCACCGGTCCCTCGGTATTCATCTCATGACAAAGAAGGACCTGAAGAAGAAGCAGCATATATGGCATATGAAGACGGCCCCATGCGGGACCAATAAGACGGTAATGATACAGAAGTAATCTAGGATGTATCTCCAGATGATAAAGAAGAAGCGGAAGATGTTGATGATCCGTTTTCATTATTTTTATATACAAATCAGCTTAATAATGATGAATTAAATTCATCCGCGGAGTTGGTGGGGATAACTCCTCTGTCCTCCTAAATTTTGATTATCTTTCATTCAAACCACCAAAAATCTCAGAAACTCCACCATCACATCTTAACCATACCCCTAAAACTCTACCATCNCTGCCGTAGCACCACCACCGGTCCCTCGGTATTCACTCAAGACAAAGAAGGACCTGAAGAAGCAGCATATATGGCATATGAAGACGGCCCCATGCGGGACCAATAAGACGGTAATGATACAGAAGTAATCTGGGATGTATCTCCAGATGATAAAGAAGAAGCGGAAGATGTTGATGATCCATTTTCATTATTTATATATATAAATCAGCTTAATAATGATGAATTAAATTCATCTGCGGAAGTTGGTGGGGATAACTCCTCTGTCCTCCTAAATTTTGATTATCCTTCATTCAAACCACCAAAAATCTCAGAAACTCCACCATCACATCTTAACCATACCCCTAAAACTCTACCATCCAATTCTAGCCATACACCTAACCCTAAAACTTGTTATCCAAATATCGAAGATCAGCTAGCAGAGCTCGATTATCCGCGCCTGAGGAAAATGGCTGCAAAGGCAGAAAATGCTTATGCATCCGTCTCGTCATCTTACTTTCCTCCAAATNATAGTCATACACCTAACCCTGAAACTTGTTATCCAAATATCGAAGATCAGCTAGCAGAGCTCGATTATCCACGCCTGAGGAAAATGGCTGCAAAGGCAGAAAATGCTTATGCATCCGTCTCGTCATCTTACTTTCCTCCAAATGAGCCTGTCATGGGCCCTGTAATGTACCCACCGGCCACTACAGGTTCACAAACAAACCCATCCTCCTCAAATAGCTTTCAGAACTTGAGGTCCAGAACATTGGACTTCAAAAAATCATACCAGCAGAACATGGGGACGCTGTCGTCCGCACAAAACGCTCATGGAGTAATGTTTGTTCTGCCATATGACTTCTCGTTGTATGACAACGTTATATCAAGGTGGGAATCTATCACCTTAAATCTTATCAATGATAAGCAATTTGCGGACAACAAATCAAAGGGGTTGNTGGACGCTGCCGTCCGCACAAAACGCTCATGGAGTAATGTTTGTTCTACCATATGACTTCTCGTTGTATGACGACGTTATGTCAAGGTGGGAATCTATCACCTTAAATCTTATCAATGATAAGCAATTTGCGGACAACAAATCAAAGGGGTTGTTTATCAAAAATTTACTAGGAGAAGTTGAAAAGAAAATTTGGATTCAATGGCGAATGGCTTTTGAAGAAGAGTACGAAGCTTTGATCAACATAGCAAACGATCCACAAAACGTACTCTCTGTTATTCGAAGAGTAATTCTGCTAGAAGAACCATATCAAGGTTCTACGGATGAGCAGAACCGAGCATACCTGGACCTGGAAAGATTACCATGTTCTGAAATCNGACGATCCACAAAACGTACTCTCTGTTATTCGAAGAGTAATTCTGCTAGAAGATCCATATCAAGGTTCTACGGATGAGCAGAACCGAGCATACCTGGACCTGGAAAGATTACCATGTTCTGAAATCAAGAATATGTTCGAATACATGAATGATTACAAGGTCCTAGCGGCAAAGTCTAGGCGAATGTATATTAGCCCAGAATTATCTACAAGTTCTTTCGAAAAATGCCCCCGATCATCGGGAACGAGATCGATGAAGCCTTCAAAAGAAAATATCCAGGTAACCCTGTGGGAGTGATGCCAAGAGTAAGGTTTGCATATCAGTATTTTGCTGGCCTATGTAAACGAGCCACTGTACAAAGAGAAATTAAAGATATCTCTCTGTGTAAGAAAATACCAGTTCCTGGATTCTATAATCAGCACAAGAAATATGGCTTGCGCAAATCCAAGAACTACAAGGGCAAACCACATGATTCGCATGTGCGTGTGGTTAAAAACAAAAATAAGCCCAAATCTACGAAATGTCGTTACATTTGTGGAGATGAAGGTCATTTCGCCAGGGAATGCAAGAGCAAAAGCGGAAATATGGCTAGGGCAGCCATATTAAACAACCTTGAACTTCCAGATGACTATGACGTTCTGTCAGTAGATCTTAACGAGGAATCATCTGACGCAATTTGCTCTATATCTGAGGCTGAAGGACCCAATACCCTCATACATGTTCGTAAAGCCTTGGAAAATTATCCCGTAGAAGAATTCGATTTTATGATGAAGGAAGACTACGACTGGCGCTGTTCTATCAAGTTGAAGGATGAACAGGAGAAGTGTTCTCATCAGTGGGAACACAAGAAACCAATTAAGGGTCAGTATTTTCGGTGTTCGTATTGTTTTATAATTACAAATACCAATATGAGGATATATTGCACAACTTGCAAATTAACGGCATGCCCGTCGTGTGCCAAATTTTATTTAGAAATAATTGTGCAAAAGGAACTATCTTGTTACAATTTCAATCCAATGATAACTTGATACATGAATTGGTAAAATACACTGAGCATTTGCTTGAGGAGAATAGAAGGCTGAAGGCGGAGATTCAGCAAAAACTTGACCAGCAACTTGTCGACGACATGTAGGATCTAGCCCTACACGATAAAGGAAAAAGGATCGTCACTTTTGAAGATGTAGATGAAGTTATTGAAGAAGAAAACGACCTAAAAATGTTCAGTGAAGCATTGAAAGCACAAGCGCACAAAACGCCAAAACGAATGATCAATAAGCTGTTCAACTTGATCATTACCTTCAAAATTTCTGGCGTTGAAAGATTTAAACTCAAAGCAATTCTGGACACGGGTGCAACTTCCTGTTGTGCAAGTATTGATGCTGTCCCAAAAGAAGTTCTTGAGGATCTCAATTACCAAGTGTCTTTCAGTGGACTGAACTCCACAACAAATTCCTGCAAAAAAATAAAAGACGGTGAAATGTTCATCACTGAGCACAGTTTCATAATACCCCTCATCTATTGCATGAAAATTGAGGTGAATGATGGCATCCAGATGCTACTTGGTTGCAACTTTATCAGGAGCATGCACGGTGGCATGCGCATTGAAGGGAATACTATTACCTTTTACAAAGAGATCACTCATGTCCCCACAACAATAGATGTAGAAGTCTCCGCAAAACAAATACCATAATTTGACTACAACTTCTACACAGAGCTGCAACCAGAATATTTTTTCTCAAATATTCTTACTAACGAGAATCCTTTTATAAGAAAATTTAAATCTATTTTTCAGAGGTTGCAAAACAGTGGATACATTGGGGAAAATCCACATAAGCACTGGTCGAAAAACAAAGTTACATGTAGAATTGAAATAGTGAATCTTGATCTTACGATTCAGGACAAGTCATTGAAACATGTAACTCCCGCCATGCAAGAGCAGTTCAAAAAGAACATTGATAGCTTGCTGGAACTAAAAGTGATCAGACCCAGCAAAAGCAGGGACAACGATGGCAATTATAGTAAATTCGGGTACGTCCATTGACCCGAAAACTGGGAAGGAGACACGAGGTAAGGAACGACTCGTGTTTAATTATAAATCTTTAAATGATAATACTCATAAAGACCAGTACTCACTACCCGAAATCAATACGTTACTTAAGAGAATAAGTAACAATCAAATTTACTCAAAATTTGACCTAAAAAGCGGATTCCATCATGTTGCAATGCAACCCTGACTCAATAGAGCGGACCGCCTTTACTGCGCCAACTGGTTTATACGAATGGCTTGTAATGTCATTCGAGTTGAAAAACACACCTGTGATTTTTCAACGAAAAATGAACCTTTGTTTTGGTAACTGCACTGAATTCCTTGAAGTATATATTGATGATATAATCATTTTTAGCAAGAACGAAGCAGATCACAAGGAATATCTTGAAAGGTTCATTTCAATTGTCGAGAAGAAAGGATTGGTGCTATCTCCAACAAAAATGAAGATAGCTATACCTGAACTTGAGTTTCTAGGTGTTGTAATAAGAAGAAAGAAGATTAAATTACAGCCACATATTATTCAGAAAATAATTGATTTTTCGAATGAAATACTAAAAGAAAAGCAGGGAATGAGGTCCTGGTTAGGGATCCTGAACTACGCACGAAGCTACATCCCTAACCTCGGTGTTTTATTAGGACCATTGTATTAGAAGATATCCCCTCGTGGGGATAAAAGACTCAAAGATCATCACTGGGAGCTGATTCGCAAGATCAAATATTTAGTTCAAAGACTCCCTGATCTGGAGATTCCTCCGACCAAAGCCTATATAATTCTGGAAACAGATTGTTGTATGGAAGGATGGGGAGGAGTGTGCAAATAGAAAAACGCTAAAAACGATGCTAGATCTACGAATAAGGTCTGCGCATACACTAGTGCAAAATTCGCAACAATTAAATCAACAATCAATGCTGAAATCCATGCCTGCATGGAGACATNAACGACCTCCGACGACAAAATGGACTGCATTAACGCGTTCGGGATACCAATTTTAGTAAGAAAGGACATCCATATTGTCATATTTCCGACACTATAAAATTTGCACGCAAATCAATGAATTCATCAAAACAAAGTCCAACAGTGAAACTGACCGCGTCAACGCTTCCGGAACGTCAGAATTACTTCAAAATAATACCAATTTTGTTATGTTTCGACGCACGAATGAAAGACATCAAATTTCATTTGTCAAAAATTTTTGATATTNGACGACCTCCGACGACAAAATGGACTGCATTAACGCATTCGGGATACCAATTTTAGTAGGAAAGGACATTCATATTGTCATATTTCCGACACTATAAAATTTGCACGCAAATCAATGAATTCATCAAAACAAAGTCCAACAGTGAAACAGACCGCGCCAACGCTTCCGGAACGTCAGAATTACTTCAAAATGATACCAATTTTGTTATGTTTCGACGCACGAATGAAAGACATCAAATTTCATTTGTCAAAAATTTTTGATATTTTTATAATTATATCATTAATTATAATCTAATTAAATCCTAAACCCTATTTAGGTTTTGACCCGTACCCTTCACCACCTGTTCGACCCATTCACGGGTTCGAACAGGTGAAGCGCTCGGCTCTCCCTCTCGCCCGTGCCCTAGCTTCCACGATGGATCCACGCGGTTGCCATCTTCTTCCCCGTCTCTTCCCCTTCTTTACACGGCACGGCAACCGTTCGGCTCTCCAATTAGAAGAGACGAGCTGGTCGACGCTTCTCCTCCTCGAGGTTGAATGCCCTCCTCCTTTATTGTGACGCTTCCTTCCCTCTTTTTGATTCGNTTGCCCTAGCCTCCACGATGGATCCACGCGGTTGCCATCTTCTTCCCCGTCTCTTCCCCTTCTTTACGCGGCACGGCAACCGTTCGGCTCTCCAATTAGAAGAGACGAGCTGGCCGACGCTTCTCCTCCTCGAGGTTGAATGCCCTCCTCCTTTATTGTGACGCTTCCTTCCCTCTTTTTGATTCGCCTACCAGTGAGGTTGGTAGGTGGCTGATTTTTCCCCTCTTCTCTACCTATAAAAAGCTTCTCAGATTCTTTGGGTTGGGTTGTTGAAAATATCTGTAGAGAAAGGAGAGGAGTGGCTTTGGGGTGTTGTTGAAGAGGCTGCATTTTTTTTCTCTTTGTTGTTTGAGAGGTTGTTTTCCTTCTTCTTTACTATGGGAGGTCTTAGGGAAGAAAACTCTGCTAACATCTTATCCAAAATTTAATTTTCGTGCGTTAGGGTGTGGAGCATCCGTTGGTGGCTGTTTCTCAAAGCTTTCAAGAAGAATGCTCTGTCGAAATTTCTGTTTGGCTAGCTTTTTGTGTGCTGGAAGTTTAAAGGATTTGTTGGTTGCTCCTTTNACTTTCAAGAAGAATGCTCTGTCGAAATTTCTGTTTGGCTAGTTTTTTGTGTGCTGGAAGTTTAAAGGATTTGTTGGTTGCTCCTTTTTTTTAATTTTTTAAGAAGAAGATTTCTTTGAAAGGCACTTTATTGGATCTTCCTTACATTTTTTTGCTTTAAGTCGACATTAAGAGGTATTCTTCCCCCCTCCTCTATTTTACACTATTTCGGATGGCATCTAAAGACATCTCCATTCTCTTATAAAAAAAATATATGGAAGTGAAGCTTAGGCTTATTTTGAAATTTAAGCATGGATACTCACTAGAAATGGTGAAAACAAAGCATGTATGGGTTGTCTTTGTTCTTCTTGCTTGAGATATTTAGAAGTATCGTAATGGTAGTTTTGAAATGAAACTTACTCCTCTAGAAATGCATGGTAGAATGGATTATCAAAGCTTTTTATTATTATTACTCATGTTCAAAATGAATGTTGAAGAATGTTGGCTCTAAAAAGAAAAGAAAAGAGAGATCTACTCATGCTTATCTATTTCATGCTACCTATCATTATTTGAAACATATGTTGAAAGCATTTTTTTTATGTGGTGGGTTTCGATCTTTAGCTCATTTGGGAGAAACAAATGTTGGAAATGTCCTATGTCTTGCCCCTCTTGTTTTGGGCTCGGTTTCATCCCTATGTTGCTCATTTTTTTTGCCCCTGATTTGGTTTTGGTTTTGGTTATGCTGGATTAAATGCTAGCTGAAAAATTTTTATGTTTTAGCCCACTGTGAGAGGTTCGGTCTTGGCTTCATAATATTTGAAAATGGCATTTCATTTAGCTCACTTGTTGGGTTCGACTTTAACTCTTTTTGAGATGGATTCTTGCTAGAGATATTTGCATTTGTTTTGCTCATATGTTGGGCTCGGTTTACCCATGTGTTGGGTTCATTTTGGGCTTCTTTTGAATCAAATTATAAATGGATTTTTTTTTGTCCTGTTTTCCCCATATGGTTAGGCTCGGTTTGGCTCCTTTTGATATTATGCCTTGGTTGAGATCTTTGTTGTTTTAGCCTTGTGTTGGGCTTGGCTTGCCCCTGTGTTGGGTTCGGTTTGGGCTCCTTTTAGTGACTTATGTTGGTTAGAATCTCTTATTGCTTGAACTATTCTTTGGGTTCGGCTTAACACTTTTATTGGGCATAGTTTAGTTGGGGTCTTCTCTTCAATGCTCCTCCTAAGATTTTTATTGGTAATCAAGTTTGTCATCCAAAAATGCATGAATTTCAATACCTATCGCTATGTGGGAATGTTTAGTTGGAGCATTGTTATGCTTTATGGGATGAAAGTGGGTTCAGTCCTGATGATCTATAATGGCTTGTCCATTCACTCTACCATGTATATCAAATACAATGTGATGGTTTTACCTATCGTGGCTTCCTATTCGACTGACTTGGCCGTGAGCCTTACTCGGTGTTTTCTACCTTTGTAGTCATCTTTTTGCTGCCCCTTTATCCACGAGCCTTGCTGCAGTGGTTCTTTGGTCTTGTGACATGGTTCGGGTTTGGCTCTCTCTTTGTTACCCCTACCTATAAGCTTTTGCCCTATTTCTTGTTTTAAATTGTGGACTTATGCTGAAGTTTTGTTGTGCATTTCACAATTCTTGTTTATGGGCTTGCTGTAAAGCTTGGTTGCCTTCCTGGTCTTACCCGTGAGCTGCTCTAGGTTGTTTGGGGGATAGTTTTTGGCATTTTTGCTCCCTTTGCCATGCTCGGTCGTGAGCTGTTTGGTGGTGGGTTTTGTGGTTGTCTAGTCCCTTTTATGGGCCTTACCCGAGAGCGTATATTTGGTTTCCTTTATGTGATGTTGGGCGTATATCTCATCGTAGATTTTTTATGAAGGATGAAATTAAATGATTTTTGATGTTGGTATGATTTTCTGGAAGGCTAGAAGGTTACCTCTTCTATTGGTTAGCACCCCCCCTTATTTTTGGTAAAATATGAAAGGCTCTTGAAACTTTATTTTGAGAAATCATGAAGTTGATATAGGTTGGATTTATGAAATGATTTGAAAGCTTGTGAAAGTGTTTTAAAAAGATAATATGAAGGCTTGATAAATATAAACATCACATTTAGGTTCAGATCTGGACATAAAAATTCATATGAGTGATGGAGTTGTGAGTATAGCATCATGATAGTCTTGAGCCCATTTCAATCTATTTAAAACAAAGACTTGGAAAGGATACCCTTCATGGGTTGATCCAATCGTAAAAATGATTTGAAAGCTTGTGAAAGTGTTTGAAAAGATAATATGAAGGCTTGATAAATATAAACATCACATTTAGGTTCAGATTTGGACATAAAAATTCATATGAGTGATGGAGTTGTGAGTATAGCATTATGATAGTCTTGAGCCCATTTCAATCTATTTGAAACAAAGACTTGGAAAGGATACCCTTCATGGGTTGATCCAATCGTAAAATTTGAGAAAGTGATATCCTTCTTGGATTGATTCAAGAATCTCGGGCTCACTTTTAGATCTTTTTTATACAGTTTTGAGGATTGATTTACCCTTTACTCTTTTGATTTTTTGGGTAAATCAATTCCTCCTCTCTACCATCCCCATTTTTATTTTTTTTTTCTTTGTTTCTTGGTTCGATTTTCTGTGCTTATGTCTGATACATAAGTGCTTATGTATAGTCTTTTACTATATGTGAAACCATCAAGCAAGGTCGCAAGTAGGTCGATTTTGTTTTGGGGCGTAGGGTGATGATGACAAGAGCACGCCGGTGGTAGAGCAGAATAATATCTCATCCTATAACACCAGGACTCGATTTCGGGACTTGGTGAATTATAGGATGAAAGTATCATTCACCGACATAAGACTAGAGGGGGACCCGTACCTTCTTAGGTTGTTGGTGACCCTAGGTTCAATGACGCGATCGACTTGTGGACAACTATACTTTTTAATTTTGGAGAAACAAATTGATAAGAACTGATACAATATTTATAAAAAAAATATCTTTATTACAAAATTAAAAATAGTTTTTCTTTTGTATGCTTGAAATATATGTGCATGCTAAAAGTTAAATTTTAAAATATGTTATATTTGGATTGTCCACTTGTTGATTACCGATATTGGGCTAAGGAGTACCCTTTTAAGTTAAGTTCAGTAGGATATCCTTCTAGTGGAGTGGCGGATTTTATACATCTGGGTGACCGAAAAGCCTTCGAAGTCCCTCGAGTACAAATATATAATTTTGAGCCTAACCCCGACCCGAGTGCTTGCGGTCCCCTCTTTTCGGATTGTTCGTATGTTTTATCAGAATTTTTGGACAAAGCACTCGTTGTCTTTTCCTCGGGATTTTCCCGAGGTTTTGATAGTTTTATTTGAATTGTTACTCGTCAATTTTCCCGAGTCTTTCGTCGTGTATTTATTTGTCGATTTTCTCGATTTTCCAAGCAGAGTTTCTCTTGTTTATACAGTGAATAATAGCTAGTTTAAAGAAGCAGCAGATTCCCCAAATTTACAGGTATGATTTACATTGCAACATTTTTAGTTCTTAGCATGTTGTATTACTCTCCTAGCATGTTATACTGCTTTTCTTAGTGCGTTATACTATTTTTTCAACATGCTATACTGTTTTTTCTTTTTACTATACATTCTACTGTTTTTTTCTTTTATATTGCATGTTTTATTACTTTGATACACACTATACCTTAGTATAAAAAAAATCTAGTGGTTATATACGATTAACATTAAACCTGGAGGTGCTACAACGAAGAGCTTGGAGCGAACACCGTGGGCAGCATGACGAGGAACAACTTCAAGATGGATCTGCAACACTAAAACACATTCACATCACCGAACAATTTCCTTAGTTTAAATAACAATCCATAAGATTTTAAGGTAGTTTGTCTAATACAACGTAAACCCTCACATATCACTTTTAGCCTTTTGTATAACCTTGTTGTGCAATTATAAGTTCTAACGCTTTAGGATTCCGAGGTTACCATACGGTATGGTATAAATCCTCCTATCTTTTTAGGCTATTTGCACGATCAGATATCGTGTGAATATAAGTCCTAAATTCTAAACAAATTGCAGGATTAAACATTAACTAAAATCATTTCCAATATATAAAGTCAAACAGTAGGATAGTTTGGAGGTCACCGGGTTTTCCCTAAATCTGTGATATCCCCTACTTTTCATTTATTTGGATTCCTTAAAATAATTATTTCTATTTTGAACAGTTTCTATTTAATTTTCCCGTGTCCAATCTTGGAAACCTAAACCTTGAAATCTTGAAGGCAAAACCACTGATCTTAATCGAGAAGATTTTTAAAGTGACCTCAGTCATTTAAGATGTAATTAACTATAAGAGTTTGTCTCTATAGGGAATTTGAAACACAGGTAAAATAAACGCTATCAAATTTTTATATTAGATAGAGGAACTTGTTGACCTCATATAAAATATTNCTTTTGGGTAAATCAATTCCTCCTCTCTACCATCCCCATTTTTATTTTTTTATTCTTTGTTTCTTGGTTCGATTTTCTGTGCTTATGTCTGATACATAAGTGCTTATGTATAGTCTTTTACTATATGTGAAACCATCAAGCAAGGTCGCAAGTAGGTCGATTTTGTTTTGGGGCGTAGGGTGATGATGACAAGAGCACGCCGGTGGTAGAGCAGAATAATATCTCATCCTATAACACCAGGACTCGATTTCGGGACTTGGTGAATTATAGGATGAAAGTATCATTCACCGACATAAGACTAGAGGGGGACCCGTACCTTCTTNTTTTTGGGTAAATCAATTCCTCCTCTCTACCATCCCCATTTTTATTTTTTTTTTCTTTGTTTTTTGGTTCGATTTTCTGTGCTTATGTCTGATACATAAGTGCTCATGTATAGCATTTTGCTATATGTGAAACCATCAAGCAAGGTCGCAAGTAGGTCCATTTTGTTTTGAGGCGTAGGGTGATGATGACAAGAGCATGCCGGTGGTAGAGCAGAATAATATCTCATCCTATAACACCAGGACTTGATTCCGGGACTTGGTGAATTATAGGATGAAAGTATCATTCACCGACATAAGACTAGAGGGGGACCCGTACCTTCTTAGGTTGTTGGTGACCCTAGGTTCAATGACGCGATCGACTTATGGACAACTATACTTTTTAATTTTGGAGAAACAAATTGATAAGAACTGATACAATATTTATAAAAAAAATATCTCTATTACAAAATTAAAAATAGTTTTTCTTTTGTATGCTTGAAATATATGTGCATGCTAAAAGTTAAATTTTAAAATATGTTATATTTGGATTGTCCACTTGTTGATTACCGATATTGGGCTAAGGAGTACCCTTTTAAGTTAAGTTCAGTAGGATATCCTTCTAGTGGAGTGGCGGATTTTATACATCTGGGTGACCGAAAAGCCTTCGAAGTCCCTCGAGTACAAATATATAATTTTGAGCCTAACCCCGACCCGAGTGCTTGCGGTCCCCTNAGATTGTCCACTTGTTGATTACCGATATTGGGCTAAGGAGTACACTCTTAAGTTAAGTTCAGTAGGATATCCTTCTAGTGGAGTGGCGGACTTTATACATCTGGGTGACCGAATAGCCTTCGAAGTCCCTCGAGTACAAATATATAATTTTGAGCCTAACCCCGACCCGAGTGCTTGCGGTCCCCTCTTTTCGGATTGTTCGTATGTTTTATCAGAATTTTTGGACAAAGCACTCGTTGTCTTTTCCTCGGGATTTTCCCGATGTTTTGATAGTTTTATTTGAATTGTTACTCGTCAATTTTCCCGAGTCTTTCGTCGTGTATTTATTTGTCGATTTTCTTGAATTTTCCAAGCAGAGTTTCTCTTGTTTATACAGTGAATAATAGCTAGTTTAAAGAAGCAGCAGATTCCCCAAATTTACAGGTATGATTTACATTGCAACATTTTTAGTTCTTAGCATGTTGTATTACTCTCCTAGCATGTTATACTGTTTTTCTTAGTGCGTTATACTATTCTTTCAACATGCTATACTGTTCTTTCTTTTTACTATACATTCTACTGTCTTTTTCTTTTATATTGCATGTTTTACTACTTTGATACACACTATACCTTAGTATAAAAAAAATCTAGTGGTTATATACGATTAACATTAAACCTGGAGGTGCTACAACGAAGAGCTTGGAGCGAACACCGTGGGCAGCATGACGAGGAACAACTTCAAGATGGATCTGCAACACTAAAACACATTCACATCACCGAACAATTTCCTTAGTTTAAATAACAATCCATAAGATTT
>JXCR01067514.1:6345-23505 GCA_002079205.1 Phalaenopsis hybrid cultivar
ATATATATAATATAAAATTATTTGGAGTGAAAATGAGTGAACAACAATGAATAAATTTTTATTTATATTAAGCTCATTCATATAATCAATGCGAAAATAAATATTTCTATTCGAATCATTTTTTTAGCAAACAATAAATACCCAAAAAAATCTTTTTATATTGTTAACTTTGAAATTTTACGGGGTTTTTTAACGCTCGAAAGGTAATAACTTTCTATATGTCATAATTTTCATATTTTATAAGGTTTGTAGTGCTCCAAAATCCGAATGCACTGCATGAAACTATGGTTGTCATCTCGATTTCAATCAGAAAATATTAAATCTGGATATCCAGATGTCCGGACAAAAACTCAGATGTAGAGGAGGAGAAAAGGAATCGAATCTCGCCCTCATAACTGCATCCGGACTATTGTCCGAACATCCAAAATCCAGATGTAATATTTCCTAACATAACCCGGTAAAATTATAAAATAATTACATTCATCCACACAATTCTTCTCTTTTTATTTATGTAATATTTATTTTTTTAAATTCATTTTTAGAATATTTTAATATTAAAAATTAATGTAGAAAAAAGATATATTTTATTCTAAAAAAAAAAGAAATAATAACGATACTTCTGATGTCACGTTGAGGGGTATGTATTCTACAGATACTGCATGTAAGTGCTCCTTCGAATTAACCAATTGAGTTTATTAAATCGAAGACGTGGGCCCCACCCAAATTTCTCTCCAATGTTTTTGACGTGACACTTCAGGCCTCTGCTGCTGTCCTGCTTTCCTGTCTCTTCTCGGCGCAGCTCTTGCGGGGACCTATTCCGGCATCACGTGATTCTATGGCCCCATTTATTTATTTGTTTATTTATTTATTTAAATTAGAGAATTTAGGTTGTTTTAAAGCTGTAAAATGAATCCAATCTCATCTTGCATTAAGAATATGACTCTATTTGGCATTATTATCTCTATTTTTCAGCTAAAGCTACGCTGTTTCAAAAATAATTTTATGTTTTATTATCATATTTGAATTAATAATAAATAAATTTCATTATTATTAAAAATTTTATACATTAAATAAACTAAGGCTCTGTTTGGCGCAACTACAGCTTCCCAGCTTTTCAGCTGTAGCTCCACTGTCTCAGGAAGCAGTTGCGGGGAAACTGACTGTCTGTTTGGTGCAGCTGTGTGAAAACAGCTGTGGGGCAACAATTTCTGGAGAAATTACAATGCTGCCCATGTTTGTTAAAACTGTTTAAAAAATGACTGTAACAACAAGTATTTTCACATTCAAAACATAACAGAAAGTTCATTATAGAAAATGAAAGTATGTAACGTCATTCGGAGCGGGCGAGACAATCGAGCGGGGCGGCGGTTGCCCGAACAGGGGGAGGAGAAGGGGGAGTCTTCACAAAGGGAGGAAGATGCGGCGGTTTCCCGAATCGGGTTAGGGTTCCTTGCGGGGATTTGGAGCGGGGCAAACAAGCGGGGATTTGGAGCGGGGAAAACGAGCCTTTACTGCTCGAGAAAGCCAGGCCACGGAGTCGACCCCGCGGCCTGCTTTGTTCCTTTTTAGCGGCAATCGGCCGCTGCCGCGGAATGAAAGCTGACAAAATTCTTTTTTAACTTTCCGATTTGGGGCCGCGACGCTAGAAAAACGCGGCCCCAAACAGAGCCTAAATATGAACTTAATCTAATTTGTCTATTTATGATCATGAATCAACTCATTATATATATATATATATATATATATATATTATGTTTATTATTGATGAAATGTGTTCTATCCGAGTTATTTGACACAACAAGTTGTTCATATTTCATTGTTTTTTCTTTCTTAATAATTCATTCTTATGAAAATGTATTTATTATAGATATTAGATGAGCATGTGTTCGTTTATTTTCTTTTTTGATTTATTAAATTATTCATTTATTTATAATTTTTAATATATTTTTTTTAAATTTCTATGTAAAATTTTACATTCTTGTTTATATTTTTAGCTCGTTTAAAATTTTTTTCACTCGTCATAAATAAATCAAGTTCAAGTATTGATAAAAGATAAATAAATTAAGCTCGAACCAGGCTCATGTAAAGCATGAACAATTTATAATTTTATGAAGCCAAGTCCAGACTTTGATGCACTCTGCTCGATTATAAACCATGTTGTCCATAAAAGTTGATTCCTTTTAATATACTCAAATATATCATAATTAAATTTCAAGCCAGATTTTGACTCAAAACTTGTTTTGAATAATACTGAGAATAGATTAGATTGGATCATATTAATGTATATTAGTTAAATTTAATTTAAAATTAAAAAAAAATATTAGTTTATAGTTGTTTCATTATAATTTTTAATTTGTTTAGTTGATGTCTTATAGCTCATGCAAGTGATTCTGGAGTGTCCTGTTCGTATGGAATCTTTTAATATTCATGATTTCGAATAAGCTTAAGAACAAAACTAACTCTAAGTTTGATTAGGTATGGCTGGGCCTGTGGAGAATCATACATTAAAATAAAAAATGAAGAGTAAGAATTTTATAATAGATAGCGTGGTGTCACCTCCCAAAAGAGTTTTTAGAATTTCAATGATGCAAAACACATTCAAAATTCAAATGACCCGAATATGAACCAAATAGTTATCTCGCTCGCGCTTGACTCTACGAGAAAATATTACGTCCGAACGTACGCAAGTCTAGATGACCAATCACGGGGCACAATGTCACCCACAAATGAGATGTATGACGATATGTCATAACAAGGTTGGTCGTCCGGACGTGCGATGTATAAATGTAATATTTTCTCTAGCTATATACCATTATATCAAATAAGAGTTGGTTTTTAAATATATCTTGCTTTCAACTTCATCCAAGTGGTATTGGACTTATCTCATTAGTCAAAATAATCTAACCTTGGTCAATGTATGAAAGCACGAACAATAGACTCACAACTACAAGTATTTTAATCAAATATACTCAGCCTTAGAGACAATTAAGAGGAAGTAACCCACTCAATAAAGCAACTCACTCAACTTAGCATCATGGAAATTCTCAGTGAAGCTAGCCACCATTTTCACATGAACTTGCTAAACGAGTTCTATATAGATTCCCTATAAAAGCAAGTTTGGTTCATTTTGTAGCAAGTATTTATCAAGTTTAGCAATAAAGTGTTACAATTGTCACCTGATGGGAGTATTTTTGTTTCAGACTTTATAGATATGTTAAATTAGCCCACAAAATTTTCACTTAAACCAAAATTAATTCCCTTCATACACTATAGGGCTTATTTAAGCTCATATTAAATGAGTTGGAGGACTAAATTAATATTTTATAAATTTTATGGCTAAAATAACACTTTTTCTCTTGAGCTTGGTTATATGCTTTTATTAAATTAGCCTTTTCATGCGGTACATCAATGCAAAACTATAAATTTATGGTTAAGGGGGACACTCATTTATGTCTTTAAGTCTTACACTTTGAAGTAGTTTAGTTGAACATTTAAATTTCTTTCTTCATGCCACTTGTTTTTGTATCGTATTACATAATGTATGCGGATAATTGGCCTCCATGGGCTCGTAATATAATAAATGAGCTTTCTGGACCAATTCTCGATTAATGGATATCTGAAGGACCACATGATTCGAAGGCCATCATATGCCTAGCCTAATACATTAAAACTACCTATGAAATCGGCCTAGCGAACCAACCTGTCAGACTAAAGTGTAGATCATTCCATTACTAGGAGCTGTGATGGTTCTCATACTCGGTAGCAAAGTTTACCTTAGATGGTGATTCTCAAGATTGCCAAATAGTAAAATTAAGAATCAACATTAAAAGGATTGGCATGTGCCATCATTACTTATGAGCCGCCAGGCCTTTATGTTACAATGTATTCAGTAAGACATCGTTGACAGATTTTGTATAGTACGATTCATAATTTTATATTGTTTTCTCTTTATGTACTAAGAGAAGAGCTTTCCGGCCAGAAGAATCGATTGATCTATGGGTCTCTCTCTTTCTCTCTTATTTCTTAGGAAGATATCATACCATCTCCTCCGTCATACCAGAGAATAATTATCAGAGATATGGAAAATTCAGATTCGGAGAATACGTCCATCCCTTTCTCTTACTCTCTTTATGTAAATTTCTCTTTTTGATGAACTCACAAATTATATGAGACCCTCAACATTCATTGTTATCAATAAAATTTTAATTTTTTTATTGATAAATTTAACTTTTCCAAAGGTTGTGTGTGTTAATTTTTTTTTTTAGTTCTTAATATTCATTTATTTTTGTCTGGTTCACACTATAGACAAAATTTTAATCCTCAATATAATCACTCTACTTAATAATACATCAAACCCAAAATATGCTTCAATAATCAAATTCCTTAAAAGTTGTGCTTAAACATCCATAAAATTGGTCAAAAATAATAAAAAAACTCAATTAGACGCATTCGAGCATTAACCCATCTTTATCTATATATGTATATATATATATATATATATATATATATATATATATATATATATATACATTATTGAGCTTCACTGAGAGGGAATATATAGAGAGAGAAAGATAGACAAACAATACAAAGCGTATAACCTTTATTCAAAAAAATGACCCTTATTTATAGGCCTAAGGGGAATGGAGTTAACATTACAAGTATATCCTCTATTCATTAGTTTATGTGAGGGTTGTTTTAGTATTTTACATGTGTGTTAGATACACTAGTCAATGTAGGTTCGTTCGATTGTTATAATACTGTCTGTCGGTCTGTATAGAGCCGACCGTTGCATATCAGTCCAACAAGTCAGCTCTAGGCCAATCTTCTCTCCATTTAGTTGATTGAACTTTGGTTTGATGATATTAGTTTTTTCTGTGGTCCGGGGTTAGCGATTGGTTGGTAGGTTCTTCCATCCATTGTCGTTATACTTGACTGTAGAATTGCCTTGAGATTTGTGCTGATATAATTTTCCTACAAATTTTAGTTCTTTGATTTCCTTACTTCTAGAAAGTTGTACTAAAAAATAGTAAGGGAATATTTTCTTGCTACAATAATTTAAAAGCATGAATCCAATTTATGATAACATGATTATTTAATAGATGTTTTCCCTAGATTTTCATGTGTTGACTACTATAAATAGACCACAAGGGAATGAAAGGTTGATCCTTATCCCTCTTCCTTTTGTGTGAATTTTCTGCTACTTGGGTCTGCTATGATGGCTGCTGAAGGAGCGTCCCAGGATGAGTGCCATGACATATGCACACTTATTAAGGCCCTCGGGGGTATGAGAGCCAAGGCCTAATAAAGGTGAATTGAAGAGAGAACCGATGGAGGAAATACCTCTGAAGGAAACAAGCAAAAAGAGAGTGGTGAAGAATATAAGGGCTACTAGCTAAGAGGATAAGATAGGTTTCTCGACTTGTTCACTGGTTTGCAGTAAGAATGGCTTCGAGATAAAATCAAGGGGAGATCAATAGATCCTCCAGAAGAGCCCACAGTCACTGTTAATGATCCCACCGACACGTCCGAGGTACTCCCCCCAACCTGTCTCTGAGCCATAAAACCTTACAACTGCTGATGTCAAACAGGCGGCGAGAAGTAAACTCTCAGCCAAAGTACTAAAAATTGAACTTTCTTTTCTGGTAGAAGGATAGGGTAAAATTGGTGATGGTGCAGTTTCTATCATTATGTTCGAGTGGAATCAACTTATTGGTAGGGCTTTCAACTTGTTAATATATGAAACAAATTTTTTTTTCATTTATATTGCTTTTTTTGTTGTAGTCATGAGATTCTGCTGATCGACTCTCTTTTGGTAGATCTTGGTGCTGATCCTTTTGAGGATGTTACAACCATGTACGAAGTGTCGGCCGGAGGTGAGAAGCTCCATCGACCACAAAGGTAGTCTCAATGTTGCCAAGGAAGAGAGGATTGAGGGACATCGAATATCTTCTGATTCTTTTGCGCACTGCCTTGACAAGATGGAGGAGCTTTTTGTCTGGGCCATGGTGCATTGTCATGGAGATGATGTCTATGGAGTAGTTGCATGTTTAAAGAGAATGGATCAGATGGAAGGAGAGGTTGCTCCCAGACATAGAGAGCTAATGACCTGTAAGGGGAGATGACTGTCGTCCGGGAAGAGATGGTGCAACGCCACTTAGAACAGACCTCAATTGAGGGAACCTTCTTCCGTTCTAGGGCTCAAGTAGGGATCAGGCGAGCTGAGCATTTTAGGGGGGAATGGTTATGTATGAGAGACTGCTTTGTTGACCATTTTGTGGGGGATTTGCTTGATGTGAATACTCTAATTGTTCCTTTATCGATCTTCTGAGTTATAATGAATTACAATAAATTTTAACAGTTCATATAGCCGGTATGAAAAGTAAATTAAGTTTTAAAGAATACTCATCTCTTTAATGTTTAAAGACCAATTCTATAAGTATCATAACATCCTATAGTTTCAATTTATTCATCACAAGAGAAAGGTAAAAAAATTCTACTCACAATGTGTAAAGAAAGCACCACAAATCATCATCTTATAATAAAATACATCCACTAGAATTGTCTTTACAAATAGTACAAGACAATATAAAACACAATAATTAGTGTTTTACCTAAGAAAAGAGATGAAAATTCCTTCCCAAAAGGTTTTCAAGTGCTCCATTCAATGCTTATTATATTCCCCTATAGATATCTATCAAATTCCTCTCTAGTCTCTCTAATAAAGTGGAAAATACCAAACCCTAACTCTACACTACGACTCCTCTACCTTCCTTCATTACAGAAGGTTCCCCCCCTCCCCCCTCTTATCCATCCTCCCTAGAACTGCTTAAATCGAGCCAGTAACTCCCTAAGTTCGTGCAACAACTACAGAAAATTGCATAGAAGCTGGCCAACGGCTTAGCATCATAGGGCTAGCGCCTAGGCGCCAGATGGGTACAATCGCCTAGGCTCCCAACAAGCTAGTGCCAAGGCACTTAGTTGGAGAGCCTTGGTGCCCAAAAGCTGGTGCCTAGGCGCTCGTCTGCTAGTTTCAATATGCTCAGTTTTGCCCTCGCTTCGCTCCATTTCAGCTTCAATTCGTTCCACATGTCCTACTTGTTATACCTTCAAGAAAAACAAAAATGTACCATTCTTTGAAGTGCAATTTTATCCAAAGGTAGGTGCAAAATATAAATGAAATTAAACATGTTTTAGGATATATCAGCTGCATACGCTCCTCGATGTCAACTCATGTGGGATCTACGCTAGCTACTACTCTTTTGTCACCCTCTTCTTTCTGTGATCACTGAGCTCATCTTCTTGTCATTCTTATGACTTCACGCTTACCACATCTTTTAGGATGTTGAATGCAAAACTGTCTAAGAGACACCTAAGGAATATATCATTGAAAAATGAGTGAGAGGGAGGTGGGAGAGCAATAACATAATAATGACCAGAAAAATTGTGTTTTCTTTATTCATGAAATGACCCCCCTATTTTTAGTAATTGGTCATCGTACAATTACACTATGCACCCCTAGAGTACGTAGGTAAGGCAAAAGTGCTTGTGTCTATATATAAATATGGCATACGAGGCCCACAAATATTTGGTCGGGAGGAGCTGTGCGACCACTAATCCCGGTGGCCAATGAGCCAGGCGGCAGTTAAACCAGGTTTCTATTAGGCCGAGCAACTAATGGGTTAGCCGACCATTAGGCCAGGTGGCCTTTAAGCTTGGCGGTGGCATGCTGAGACTGGTGCTAACTACTCTAGAATTGACGTTTTGTTTTGCTGGTTTGGTTTGTCCTGGATGGTGGGCATTTCTTCCGCATGAACCTTGTCAAGTAGACTCTTTATGAGCTAATCTCCTCTTATTTGTCTTGGAGGAATTATCCTCCAGTATGTGAGAGCCTAGCGCGCGGTTCTGAATAGTCTTTGGAGAGCTCCGTGATGCCACGTCATCTTTTCCACCGATCGCTAGACAACCATTAAAATCCATGTTGACACTTTTTTAATGTATATATATAATAACAAAAGATTTATAAGCTTAATTCTATTAATTTACAAAATAATACCTAAACTTCAAATGTTTACATATGTCATCTTATCAATGCATAAAAAGGTGCATCTCTCATTTTTTAGAAGTTAAAATATTGTTATTTTTAATATGACATGAATGAGTAGGATGATATAAACATAAAAAAAAATAAAATTTAGAACTTATAAAGTAAATAAATACTAATTTGGTGGTATGCATGTGAATGACACTAATTCCTCTATTTTTACATATCTAACATCTAAATTTTCCTTTTTACATTGATAACAACGAAATCTTTCATATCACATACAAATAACATCATTCGAACTTTTAAAAGCTAAAACGCCCTTTTTCATCCATATGAAAGTTCTCATGTCTGATATATGTGAAAGTTGAAGTATAGGCGTAAGATTTGTAAACACATAATAATCGAGTGGTATATATCTAAATCCTCATATGATTTATGATCTAAATTCATTCCCGTCATTCTTAACATCAACACAACCACGGCCACGCTCAGGCTCCCAGCCTCGTCTGCTTATGCCAGAAAAGACCTTCATTGGCTACGCCACCCTCACTTTTTTCCACTATTCGATCTCTTAAGAAGCTCCTCCTCTTTCCCCTCACCCATATCTCTAATTCTTATCTCTGTCTCCCTCACTTGAGCTAAAGAACAAACACGCAGGAAAGGGACCTCACAGAAGTAACAGGATAAGAACCAAAAGGGTGCAGGGAATTCAGCAGTAATTGCATTTTAGCTGAGAATAGAAAAGCTAGAAGAAGAGTAGTTGAGCTACCCCATAATATGCTCGAAGGTCATATTAATTTACCAATATTGCGATTTCTTGATTTTTTTGTTGTTATGTTGTTCTTGAAGAATAGCAGATTCAATGGACTTCTGATCTTCTCTTTAATGTAAGAAAGTAAGATAAAATGAATATATTTAACTGTTTTAATAAAACTTCTCAGCTATAATTTATAATAGAGTTTAAATCAACTATAAATTAGATTAAGATTAACAAATAAAATGATTAGTTTGTGGGATATAATATTCTGCTGCAACATGTACATTTTTAAAACTCGCGTTTTACGAAATCCCAAAATGATTTAGTAAATTAAAGATGTAGGAAAAAAATTAGGTGAAATTGGATTTATTAAAGCGAGAATTTAAAAATTGTCATTATTTTTGTCTGGAAATTATAAGTTAAATCTTGCTTAAATGAGTTCCTCAGCTGCCCTAAAAGGCTAAAAGCGAGTACCCTACTTTTATACTTAACAATAATTAGAGCCAGCTTCACTAGAATTTGGACCACTTCAACCTATCATGGTCAAATAATATAGGTGATAGGTGCAGGACAACCATTAAAATAGCTATGAATATTCATTTCAAAATTTAATAAGAAATTACGTCATTATACCCAAAATACTAAATTGCATTAACATCTATCGATGAAAGATAGAAAAGCTGTGCTCCCTTGTAAGAGTTGCCAGCCCATCCAAATGAAGTTCAATTTACTAGAATGGTAAAATTGCAGTGAGCTGTTCAATCCATAGCCATATATATATATATATATATATATATTTCAAAAAATAGACTACTGCTCAAGGACTGTGCAGGAGATAAATGCAGCAAACCAGCAGCAATATTGTTTTTTTTCAAATGCAGTAGAGGAGATGAATTGCAGCCGGCCTTTCTTTTAGGTAAACATCATTAGTAATTGCCATTCGCATGACTAGAAATAAATGATCTAAAGTTTAAGGGGCAGTTGGTTAGCTAAGAAAGGAAGAGTGTAGCAGGAATACATTAGTTTAAATGTGATGTATTTAGAATATTAAGGAATTATTTTGTTCAGAATAAAGTAAATGCATAAGTTTATATTTATTATGTTCGATCGAAAATAAAATCAATGTCAAATATAACCAACCCGTAATAGCTCTTATGAGTTGCCGAGAAGCAGCAGCAAAGGCATCCAATGGTAGCTGCAGTAGTGCTGTTGGGTGGCGATGGCATCGGGCAATAGCCAGCGATTGAAAGGATGTCACTTCATGTGTTGGTATTGGCGACAAGGGCCACAATTAATAATGTTTTTGGAAATCACCAAGTTTTGTGAAATTGGAATACTCTGGTTTTGAATTATAAAAATGGAATATTTGTTCTATCGCAGTAGGAACTAGTGCAGTTATATGATAATGTAGATAAGATTTGCAATTATATGATAACACTGCCTTTTATTAGCTTAATGACTGAATAAGAAGCAGCATTAAGCGCCTATGAAAATACAGTCATGAAAGAAAAAAAAATTGTGGAAGAAATTCTTTAGCAACCTCACAAAAATTTGTACCAAAAAGTATATCTTTGTGCGGGATTTGGATGAACAATTGCATAACACGTTCAAATTAGAATTATCCAATCCACATAGGTTTAATGTTTGATACAAACTCCATTAAATCTAGTTTTATTAATCCAATCAGCGTGTATATGATTTTCAAAAATAGCTTTCTCACAAAAAATATGCTTAAAGTAGATTTCTTGTTTCCAAAAAATAACATCATTTTCAACATGCATTATACACAAAATAGTCACAAGGAAGACGAATTACTTCGACGGAAGAAGGGAAGATGCATATTTTATAGTTAAGAAAGGATTAGCCTATTTAAGTTTGTTGAAGATGGAGAAATAGATAGTCCCCAAAATGTCAGAAATAGAATTTCTATCACTATAACGGTTATTAAATATAGAGGTAATAATACAGTCCTTAATACGAGAATATAACCTGAGTTTGAACAAGCTAGCAATTTATTTGGTTTCCGATGCAACTTGGGACTTGATGGGCCATAAAAGGATCAAAACCAGTTAAAACAAAGAGTATAAGAGTTACAATATTTCCATAAAATATTTTCTTTGCATTACAAATTGAGAGTTGAGAATAAGCTTAAACCAATTCCACCATTTTCTTTTGTGAAAATAGTTTAATTCTAGTAGATGAGATAAAATTTCCTTGATTCACCTCTATCATAAAAAAAATCAAAAATTAAAACAGGTTATCATTTTTGGGGATGAAAAGTAAAGATAATCTCTAAGATAAATACTTTTTAATGGATATCAATCAAGATAAATACCAAAAACAACATAAATATAAATAGTGATTTTAATAACTTCTTAAAATTAGATCACATTATTTAGGGTTGTTGACCTCACTTTTGTGATGGCGTTTTCTCTCTATTGAAGTCTAAGGTCTAGCCTTTGGATTTTCTAGTGACATTCTTTGATGCCTAGAGATGGGAGTAACACCCATCTAGAACTTTAAATCTATACCACATTCACTTACGATTTTCATAGGTTATGCCCGAACTCACAACTATTGGTGGAGATGATTAGGATTTAACCCGATAAAGCCCCAGTTGAATTCCTATAGGCAGAGAATGCTTTAAACTACACATGGAGCTTAGAGGCCTAGGAATCCTTATGATGATCTACCGACCACCCTCACAACCCTCTTTGTCTAGAAGAAGCGCATTGGGCATGAGGCTAGTTCTGGGCATAATAGGGGTTCATCCTTTGTACAAAAACCTTATACTAAACAAGGAATTTGGTCCACTAAGGTTATGGTTAGGACCTACCTAATGCCTTCACTGAAAAACTAAACAACCTTAAAAAATTAGTAATAAGAAAGAACATTAACGAATTTAAATAACCTTAACAATAAAATTATCAAGTTTATAAAAATTTAATTAAAATTAAAACTAACCTAAGGTAAGACTAGGCGGCCAACCAACTATAAATAACTCAACCAATCAAGATATAAAATCAAACTAAACCTAATCTAAAGACATTAAAATTAAAAGCACTCAATTAACACAAAATCAAGATAAAAAAAGATAAAATTCCTAAATAATTTGTCACTAGAACCTAGAGGCCTAATTATCTAAGGCTAAGCCCAAACCCGGAAAGGGCCTATAAACAATGACCCATCACCTAACCGTAAATGCAAACCAATGACTCAAGTGACCTAACATGATACAACAACCCAATAAAAAATTAAAATAATTAATTAAAAGCTTAAAAAGAAAAAAAAGGACAAAATTTCACACTCTCCTGGATTCCCAACACTTTGGGACCTTTGTCCAACTAACCCAAGTTCAATCCTTAGGGAGTCAATCTCAGGCTAAAACTGAGTCAAGACACCCAAAATAGGCTTCTCCCAATCACTCCAAAGCCTTACCTTGCTTCCTTCACCTCCATTGGAGCTTTCATGGTCAAGCAAACCATGCATAGAGAAAGCATTCTCCCACTGCCCAAAATCTCTGAAATCCGTCTGCTCATCCTCTAAAAGGCCACCAGAGCCTCCCAAGCATGCTAGGGCTCCCCCTATGGCCTCCCATGGCAATTTAAAGCACCAAACTGAAAGCATCTCACCACACTCAAGCTCCCCAAGCTTTCACATTAACTCTCTATTTTCAACCCAAAAGTTGCTCCTACAAAATCTAGCGACCACCTCCCACCATCCTTAAAGGATTACTCCCTCTGTCCTTAAGAATCTCCACTTAATTTTTCAAAGGATAGAGGACTTCCCTAACACCAAAATCCCTAATTTTTTTTTTCAAACTTGTATTTATTTTGAAAAATAATTATATAAATAAATTGTCATTAGAAAAATACAATTTCAAATGGAAATTAACAAGGAAACTTAATAATGAAGATGAGGAAATGAGGGAATCATTGGTAAAAGCTCTCTTGGATCCCGAGATCAGCTTAGCTCAACTTGCTAGTGCTTCCTCGGACAAGGTTTATTAGTTGAAGGGAAGTCCAAAGTTTCATTCAATGATGAAAATCTATTGTTAGGAACAATTGAACATACCCATCCATTATAAATCTTTGTGAATGTTAACAACACTACACTTTCAATGCTGTTTATTGACCCGGGAGCTTCCATCAACATTATGAACTTGAGGACACTTGTATTAATGCCCGTATACTGACAACATATAAAGTGATACTACTATCCTTCAACCAACAAGGAGAAAGGGTCATTGGTTCAATAATGTTACTTTAATAATCGATGATTTGGTAAATATGGCAAAATTCCATGTCATATGCTGAGCATCCTTCAATGACCTATTGAGTCGATCGTGGCTACATGAATACAAGATGGTTCCTTCATCGTTACACCAATGCATCAAATACTTGATGGCACTCGGAACTCGTCATTCGTGGTCGCCGCCAATTCTTTCATCGTGGTTGTAATGTGGGTCTTTTGATTGAAAGGAGTCGTCACTCTGTTCATCTATTTTATCGCCCTAATTTCCAGTTAACTTATTCTCTTGAATCAGGTCAAAGATTTCAAGATTTTAAGAAACTAGGAGAAGAAAGGAAAAGGGCTAAAAATATAGAACATGAGAAAAGAAATGTCGAAAGGATTTTTCATTGTGGTAGTCATTATAGAGAAATGATTTCTCATATAAGGAAGACCACATGAAAATAAAAAGCTAGAGATTTTAGGTATATCACCTATTCTGAGTTCTTAATTTTCCTATAGGAGCATGCTCCAATAGTTAATTACATCTTAGACAGTTAAAATTGTCTAAGAAAACTCCTGATTCTTGTCAACACTCGTTCTTCTAAGAAATGTCAACGTTAAGGAAAGAAACATCAAATTTTTTATTCCTAGGGTAATAGATTTCTAAGAATCCGATTCTACCCTAAAGGTTTTGTTTTGTTTTGTTTTTGTCATGTCGATTTGTTCTTGTTTATGTCATGTTGTTTTGTTTTGCCATTTTGTTTGGTTCTGTCATGTCATGTCGTCATGTTGTTTTGTTATCTTGAAATTCTTCTTCTGAATGTCATCCTGCAAATAGAGTTAGCACACCTTATAACATGCAAAGGAAATCTAAAGCAAAATTTTTTTCATGTCTCTAATAAACCTGCAAAAAATAACACGATCAACATAAAATCATGTTTTCAGATTTATTAGTTTTGGTTGGTCATTTAATTGATTGAATAATTTTTAAACGACCCGGTCAAGATGTCTATGGCTTTGTCATCCCAGAGCCGTAAAATATTCAGACTTACTTAGCCCAAAAGGGGTTTAAACCAGAACCGAAAGATTCTTGCCAGCAACCATAGATTGCATCATCCAAGAAATCTTCGTAATCTGAACACAGATGATCTAGTTTAAGTTTTAATGAATTTTATGTCGTTTATGTCGGTGAGCTAGATTTTTATGATATCATTTGTTTTAGGTCATATGTTGATTAAACATGAGAGAGTTTAATTGAAACCTAAGATTTAGGTTTAATGAAGATGATTCAGGTTCAATGTAGGTAGAACCTAGAGTTTTAAGTCCAATGTAGATAGGACTTAAGATGTTTTAGGTTCAATGTAGGTAGAACCTAAAGATTGGAAATGGTTTAAGTCCAATGTAATTAGGACTTAAGATGTTTTAGGTTTTTAGGTTCAATGTATGTAGAACCTAAGGATTGAAAATGGTTTAAGTATAATGTGAGTAGGTAATTTAGGTTCAATGTAGGTAGAACCTAAGGATTAGAAATGAATTAAGTCCAATGTAATTAGGACTTAAGATGTTTTATGTTTAATGTAGGTAGAATCTAAGGGTTTAAAATGATCTAAGTCCAATGTAGTTAGGACTTAAAATATTTTAGGTTCAATGTAGGTAGAACCTAATGTTTTAAAATGTTTTAAGTCCAATTAGGACTTAATATATTTTAGGTTTAATGTAGGTAGAACCTAATGGATTAAAGATGGTTTAAGTCTAATATTAGTAGGACTTAAGGTAATTTAGGTTCAATGTAGGTTGAACCTAAGGAAAATTGATTTAAGTCCAATGTAGTTAGGACTTAAAATATTATATGTTCAATGTAGGTAGAACTTAAGGTCAATTTAGGTTCAATATTGAACCTAAGATTTGAAATAGTCGTAAGTCTAATATGGTTATGAGTTAGAGTTGAGTCAATTTAAGTTCAATGTAGGTTGAACTTATAGTTTAAGTTAATTTAGGTTAACGTGAGTTGAACCTAAGAGTTTGAGTTGGATCAGGTTCAAGTTGGGTTGAACCTGAAGATTTGAATTGAGTTAGGTTCAAGTTGGGTTAAACTTAAGGAATTGAGCTCAGTTAGATCCAAGTTGGGTTGAACCTAAGTGTTTATGTTGATTTAAGTCCAAGTTGGGTTGAACTTAAGAGTTTGAATTGACTTAAGTCAAATGTAGTTACGAGTTGAGGGTTGATTTAGGTTCAAGTTGGGTTGAACATAAATGTTTGTGTTGATTTAAGTCCAAGTTGGGTTGAACTTAAAAGTTTGAATTGACTTAAGTCTAATGCAGTTAAGACTTAAGGGTTGAGTTAGGTTCAAGTTGGGTTGAACCTAATAATTTGAATTGACTTTCTAATGTAGTCAATACTTAAAGGTTGAGCTAGGTTGAACCTAAATTTAAAGTTGAGTTAGGTTCAATTTGGGTTGAACCTAAAGTTGATGTTGACTTAGGTTCCATTTAGGTTGAACCTAAGTTAAAGGTTTGATTTAGGTTCGGTATATGTCAAACCTAAGTTTTGGTTAACTTGGGTTCAAGTTGGGTTGAACCTAAGTTTGAAGTTGAGTTAGGTTCAATTTGGGTTGAACCTAAATTTGATGTTGACTTAGGTTTAACTTAGGTTGAACCTAAATTAAAGGTTTGATTTAGGTTCAGTATATGTCGAACCTAAGGTTTGGTTAACTTGGGTTCATTTGGGTTGAACCTATGTCTTAGGTTTGATTTAGGTTCAATGTGGGTTGAACCTAAGGTTGGATTAGACCTAATTAGGGTTAGGTCTAATTATGGTTTAGAGGCTACTTAAGCCTAACGTAATTAAGGCTTAAGAATTAATTAAGTCTAATTAGGGTTAGACTTAATTAGAGTTTAAAGGTTGTCTTAAACCTAATATAATTAAAGTTTAATTTGATTAATTAGGTCTAATTAGGGGTTAGGCCTAATTATGGTTTAGGGTTAATTAAACCTAATGTAAGTAAGGTTTAATTAGATTAATTAGGTCTAATTAGGGGTTATACCTAATTATGGTTTATGGTTAATTAAACTTAATGTAAGTAAGGTTTAATTAAGTTAATTAGGTTTAATTAAGGGTTAGACCTAATTATGGTTTATGGTTAACTAAACCTAATATAAGTAAGGTTTAATTAGATTAATTAGGTGTAATTAGGGTTAGACCTAATTATGATTTATGGTTAATTAAATCTATTGTAAGTAAGATTTAATTAGAATAATTAGACTGAATTTGGGCTAAGTCTAATTATGGTTTAAGTTGATTAAGCCTAATTTAAGTAAGGCTTAATGAGGTTAATTAGGTTTAATTAAGGTTATACCTAATTGAGATTTTTGGTGTTAAACCTAATGTAATTAAGGTCTAACGAAGTTTAATTATGCCTAAATGTGGTTTAGACCTAATTAGGGTTTATGATGTTAAACCTAATGTAGTTAAGGTCTAACTGAGTTTGAGTTAGGCTTAAATGTGGTTTAGACCTAATTAGGATTTAAGATGTTTGGGCTCAGCTAGATGGAACCATAGTGTCTTTGTTTGGTTTATCCTGAATTCAGATTTAGTCTAGTTTGACTAAACTTGTTGAAAGTTTTGTCATTTTTAATCCATGAGGTTAGACTCAACGATCTTTGAGAAGATGGTTAGATCTTGTGTCATTAAGGTCTAAAGATCAGGGTTTGATCAACCCTATATGTCACAAAAAGGCTAGTGTCCAAGCCTAAAGAAATCTAGGGTTAAATATGTAATTTTTAGTTTTACAATTTTGACCCTAAAGTTAAAATGTCATTTTTAAATTTGTAAATGGTTAAAATTTTTCATTTTAGAGTTAAAAGATGTCATTCTAAGTTTTCTAAACATTTCTAATTTTAATTTCCAATTTCTTCAATTTTTATAATTATTTTAAAGATAATTACAAAAATATGATAGAAATTAAGAAATTGAGTCATAGGGAGTATTTGTGGTCTTGGAAAAATTATGGAAGATTTTTAAGGCTTAAAGATAATTCCCTAAAAGTTTCAGAATTTTTGAAATTTTAAATAATTTTTAATAATTAAATTACTCTAGAGAGTAATTAATTAATTAAAAATTAAATATA
>JXCR01067523.1:0-17463 GCA_002079205.1 Phalaenopsis hybrid cultivar
ACCGGTGCATATTAACGACAGATTTATCAGTCGCTATGACTGATTTATCGGTCACTAAATTTTAAGGACCGAGATGCGACTGAATATTTAACCGTCAAAATCATTTTAGCTGAAGAAGTCAGTTGTTAACCTTATAGCGAAATAACAACTGACTTTTTAGCCACAAATTTAGCAGTTGAACTTCTGGTTAAGTAGGAGCTGAATAATCGACCAATTAAGGAATGAATCTTCACTAATTTAGTGGTCAATATATTAGCCATTAATCAGCCTGTAAATTAAAATAGGAAAAAAGGACTCTTAATAAATAAAATTTTACAAAATTAAATTAAATTATTGTGAACATAACAAATATCAGCAAATTATCTAGTAATCATCCAATAGAATAATATTCACAATATGAACGAAATAATTCTACATAAACATAAAAAGAGACTAATTGTGCTTCTCCTTCTCATCCTCCTACTCGATCATAGGTCACTTGCCATGACAACATGTAGTTGTGCAATGATCACCTCGATCCCCATAACATTTTTATCTTTGCCTTCCTCAATGTTAATCACATTGGACTCCAGCTGATGTACAATATAATAGCTGCCTCAAAACTTCTCGGTTGATGCAGCCATTAGCCTGGACATTTTGTCATCAATCAATGATGATCACTTTGTGATAACTGGAGTGTTGTGCCTCATATATAATTCCATGTGCTCTAAGGCCATAGTTTTTCCCCGTGACAACTTACTTCCTTAACTTGAAGTCAAAATGGTCAGAATGACCACTAGTGCCACTAAAGCCAGGTGTGCTCTGACTCCTAAACTCCATCAGGCGTTCATAATTATCCTACAAGAAATTTTAAAGGATAATTGAGATATGATTTTAGACAAAATACAAAAATAAACTAAAACTTATTAAACTTACGTGAACATGGTGAGATCTATTGTTCACTCACCAATGGTCCGCCTGATGTTGATGTGTGCGTGTGTGCAACTCAGCGACAGTTGACTCTCAGCCTAGCTTCAACCTCTATTAACATATGAAAATGTTATGAAAGAAATAGATATACAAATCAGTTCAATACAAGGAATAAATCTTATTGTTCTCTTCCTGTACTCAGTATCAGGAATCAAGCCACCGCTGAATCAAATACCTTGAACTTCAATGGGGATCTTCGGCCATGATAAATATGGAGCATTGTATATACCTTGAAAAACATCATCTTGTAGATGGGCTATCTGGACAGATAGAAGCTGGAAAAAATAATTTTAGCTAAATAATATCATGGAANTTCAGTTCAATACAAGGAATAAATCTTATCGTTCTCTTCCTGTACTCAGTATCGGGAATCAAGCCACCGCTGAATCAAATATCTTGAACTTCAATCGGGATCTTCGACCATGATAAATATGGAGCATTGTATATACCTTGAAAATCTTCATCTTGTAGATGGGCTATCTGGACAGATAGAAGCTGGAAAAAATAATTTTAGCTAAATAATATCATGGAAGATTAATTTTTATTACTGAAATTAAATTTGCTTATGAATCTCTTGCCGACTTAATGCACGTCCATCCTGAGATATCCACAGCATGATCGGTAGGAGTGGAAGGGTTTGCCTCAAAGGAGGATGAAGGAGGCTGTGTGGTGGGACTTGTAGGAGTGTGGAGGTATGTGTAACCATGTGTACAGGAGGTAGAGCAATGGGCTTGATGGGCACTAGTGTGGCGATCAAGTAGAAGCCATCGTAGTGGTGCTCGTCTCTATGTTGAGCCATGAAGCATCAGGCTTCTTTCACCGGAACAAGCTAGAGACAACTACTCTATGAGGACCCTGGTCCTCGCTATCACTTGAGGCTAAATGTAACAAGAACAAATAAAATGATCAAAATACTTTTCCATATGAAAAACTAAAATTAAAAGCATGAAATAAATGAACTAAAGTAGGAAAGTACTAAACTAAAGCAGAAAAAAATTGAACTAAAGTAGGAAATGAAGTGACATAAAAGCAATAAATAATTAAACTAAAGTAGGAAACTATGCATAAAACTAGTAGAAGTAAAAGTAGAAGCGAATAGAAGTAACAAGAGGCTGTAAAAAATCTGACGTAGTATGAAACATCAAAATATGTAGTGCAAAAAATAAAACATACAAGAATGTACTCTATGACATCATCAGACGAGTGAGCGGAGATTGAACTTATAATTCCCTCCTCTATGTCGTCATTGGACTCATCCACATCAAAATTTATCGTCTTCGTATGCATAAGCAACATTGTAGAAGATTTTACCTTAATAATATTAAGAAGAATACATAAATCTGACATATCCTACATTTGATGAGCAATTTCAACAGCAGCTTGGACCTGTATAGTTGCTCTAGGCATAGTCTTGATAATCATTTCCCAGTCAAGTTTATCTCTTGCTCTATCAGGATATCTAAGAAAATATATATGTCTGTTTGACTGACTAGAATGAATACATCAAATTTGACATATCTTAAGTTCATTTTAATTTCAATTATGTCATACAATTTTATTTTTTTTTATTTCTCAATTATGAGCAAAATCAAATCATTCACAATTGAACATAAATACATTGTGTTCAGTAGAGCCTTGATATTGCAAATGCCAAACTTTTTTGCAAAATCCCATAATAATCTCTCTCACTATCGGAATGAGTCTTTTCTTTAACATATACACATGAATTATATGTATTTTTTCCTTTGGAACAAGAACTCGTTCTCATCAAATATATGATACATAGTCATGCTAAGATTATGCCCCAAGCAAAATCTATTATGCCGAGATTCGTGAATCCATTTCTCCTATATTGAACATATTAAAAAAAATTATTATACTTACATAATTTGTACATTCAAATTACCTACTATACATTACTAAGTTAGTTTAAATTATGTAAAGATCAAATTATGTTGAAAACTTTTTCAATCTTCTTATTGATAATACTTTCATCTTCATTGTTTAAGGAGCTAACAGATAACCTATCAACATAAAATTTTAGTGCTAACTCGACAACTACAAGTTAATACGAGTCTTAATAAAAAAATAGTTGAACTTCATCGTGGTTCAAAATAATATATAAAGTTGCTACTCGAAGTTCTTTGTCATTTAGNTAGATAACCTATCAACATAAAATTTTAGTGCTAACTCGACAACTACAAGTTAATACGAGTTTTAATCAAAAAATAGTTGAACTTCATCGTGGTTCAAAATAATATATAAAGTTGCTACTCGAAGTTCTTTGTCATTTAGGTGTCGTGAATTGCATCTCTTTGATATTTCACCTAATTTCTAGAATACAGGAATCGCAGGCTCCAAGGACTTTTTAATTATAGTTTGACCTATTGATCTTTTTTGTTTAAAATTGCATGTTGTTATACTAGATTCTGGGTACATACGTATTGAAGGTGTGTCATTACACTGTCTTCAAAATATGTCTTTGCATCGTCTTTGGAGTGTGTCATTCTACTGCATTCGGGGCGCGTCTTTGCACAATCTTCAAGCATTTTTTGCACCGTATTACGTAGTGCTTCATTACCCTTCACCGAAGACAAGCACGGGATGACCGATGACAAGCCGGGGATGACTGACGGTGGTCGACGACCGCCAACAAAGGGCGGCTTTGGTTAAAATATGTAATATTAAATTTATATTATAATTAGCATATCTAAATAACAAAATAAATTTTCAAATAATTTCAGAATGAGTAATGTGTAGCCTACCAAATACCTACACCCTGTCCATGTCCCGGTCTGGCAAGCTTGCATTGCCTTTCTTCATTTCGAGCGTTCCTGCGACTCGTGATTCGCCTTCCTCGAGACACCGTCGTTGCTCTCAAAATATTCACGTCTCCACGGCGCTTCTTCTTCGCCGGTGTGATTCCTAACCGCCAACTTTATTACTTTTCTTCCATTTATTAAAGTTGTAATATTCATTAAGGGCCGTTTAGGTTCTTCTCTACGTTTTTTGTTCATGAAGTAGACGTCAACGCGTAAACCTAATTTACTGAAAAAGGGGAGAAGTTGATTGAGTTGAACGGTTTTTCAATGTGTATGAATCCAATGAATATGTAAATGTATTTCTTCAGGATAACTAAATTTCTGGTACTCTTGTCTATGTTCCATCTGCGATCCTCTTCATGAAATAAATCTCCACGTGAAAGTTTGAAACCCCAATTTGGTGAAAAAGAAGGTTAACAATTGTGTTGGATGATTGACCGATTTGTTTATGAATCCAGCGGTTATCTGAGTGTTTGTCAGTAGGATCAGTTGCTTTTTCTTGCTATTTTTTAGGGTTTGTTTAGATGTTTGTGTTTGGAAAATAAATGAAAAAGTAAATGAGTCGAGAATCTAGAAGATTGTTCTGGAGAACAATAGATGTTCAATTAATAAGTTAATGATAGAAATTAGTTTAATGTTATATATATTAAATATGGAATTCTTCCTGTTCATATAGATATATATATATATATATATATATATATATNTTGGGTACATTCGTATTGAAGGTGTGTCATTACACTGTCTTCAAAATATGTCTTTGCATCGTCTTTGGGGTGTGTCATTCTACTGCATTCGGGGCGCGTCGTTGCACAATCTTCAAGCATTTTTTGCACCGTATTACGTAGTGCTTCATTATCCTTCACCGAAGACGACAAGCAGGGGATGACCGATGACAAGCCGGGGATGACTGACGGTGGTCGACGACCGCCAACAAAGGGCGGCTTTGGTTAAAATATGTAATATTAAATTTATATTATAATTAGCATATCTAAATAACAAAATAAATTTTCAAATAATTTCAGAATGAGTAATGTGTAGCCTACCAAATACCTACACCCTGTCCATGTCCCGGTCTGGCAAGCTTGGATTGCCTTTCTTCATTTCGAGCGTTCCTGCGACTCGTGATTCGCCTTCCTCGAGACACCGTCGTTGCTCTCAAAATATTCACGTCTCCACAGCGCTTCTTCTTCGCCGGTGTGATTCCTAACCGCCAACTTTATTACTTTTCTTCCATTTATTAAAGTTGTAATATTCATTAAGGGCCGTTTAGGTTCTTCTCTACGTTTTTTGTTCATGAAGTAGACGTCAACGCGTAAACCTAATTTACTGAAAAAGGGGAGAAGTTGATTGAGTTGAACGGTTTTTCAATGTGTATGAATCCAATGAATATGTAAATGTATTTCTTCAGGATAACTAAATTTCTGGTACTCTTGTCTATGTTCCATCTGCGATCCTCTTCATGAAATAAATCTCCACGTGAAAGTTTGAAACCCCAATTTGGTGAAAAAGAAGGTTAACAATTGTGTTGGATGATTGACCGATTTGTTTATGAATCCAGCGGTTATCTGAGTGTTTGTCAGTAGGATCAGTTGCTTTTTCTTGCTATTTTTTAGGGTTTGTTTAGATGTTTGTGTTTGGAAAATAAATGAAAAAGTAAATGAGTCGAGAATCTAGAAGATTGTTCTGGAGAACAATAGATGTTCAATTAATAAGTTAATGATAGAAATTAGTTTAATGTTATATATATTAAATATGGAATTCTTCCTGTTCATATAGATATATATATATATATATATATATATATATAGATAGATAGATAAATAAATAGATAGATATAGTTTTATGTTTTGGATTTTGTAGGAGCCAATTTCATGAGTTAATAGGTTAATACTAGCTTCAATGTTTCTTCCTCTATTTCGTTTTATGAAAGTAGTATCCATATAAGGTTCATGGGCAGATGGTGAGTGACACCTCAAATTGACTCGTGTTACGAAGGTGAACTATGATAATTGTAGCATTTAAATGAAGATGATGTTTGGCTCCAAGATATTTAGGATGTAGTGGAAAAAATCTTTATTGTATCTCAAGTTAAAACATTGTTATTAACTATCCAAAGGATTCCTTGTAGGAAAATCAAAATAAGCAAGAAAAGACATTTTGCTTCATCTCTAATTTGAGAAGTTAATTGGTGCATCTACTTAAAAATAGGCATGAGATATACTTCAAATAGTCTAAAAAGGCATTGAAATGATAAAAAAAAATGTTTGAATTCAAAAACTTTGGCATGTTTTTGAACTGCCACAAATGAATAAGGTAAATAGTATGAAGAAATATTTGGTAAGTTTTAATTATTATTAATCGACAATAAAGTGTGAAAAAAGTGATGTTGGGGTGATACAAAATTTTGCACTCAATGGGTGATAAATTTTAGCACACAGTAGTGGTTATTGAATAAGAAAAAATATAGAGTTTATGTTTATTGATAAGCGCATGAGCTATTTGATGACATTTGAAATAAAAATAGATAACCTTGAAAAAGATTTCTAATCAAAGCTTACATTTTATAATGACAAGGAAGATTATAAAGTCAAAATTTTAAGTGCTCCCGATATCTATGGGCATTGTCAGGATTGTAGATATGGAAGAAGTCAAGAACATATACATGTTCATGTTCAAGAAGGATATGAAAGAGTTTATAAAGAAATCTAAACTCTAAGTGATAAAGATTGGAAGAGAGCCTAAACAACAAAAAGTATAATAAATTTCATACTCTTTGTTAAGTTTGTAGGAAAATGAGCCATTACGCCTATGAATGTTATCATAATAAGAATAGTTAATAACTAACTAATTTGTTGTCTGAGAAAAAACAAAATGAACGTTTCTTATTGTTCGTTGTTAAAGTTGAAGATGAAAAACAAAATAATTGGGTGCTTGGATACCTGAGTCAATAATCATTTGTGTGACCATAGAACTGTGATCCTGGAAATGGAAAAAAAATGTAGATTTAAATTTACTTTGGTTGCTCTTCAAAAGTTTTGATGAAGGGAAATGCAAAATTCTCTTTCTTACTACAGATAAAAGTTATCAATTTATCTTTTATGTTTATTTTGTGATGGATGCGAAGAATAATATTTTAATCTTAAGATAATTACTCTTAAAATGCATGAAGTCCGCATGTGAAGGACAAGAAACTCATTATAAAAAATGCTTTGAATGAGTTAATTGCTCAAGTTGAAATGGCAAATAATATGATATTTTTTTAAATATACAAAGCGGCTTAATAAAATGTTTAAAAACATGTATAAAGGACACGTTATGATTTTTGCACCTGAGGTTTGGGCATTTAAATTTTAGAAACCTTAATAATATGTCCAAAAAAAAAAAGGCGCNAATTTTATAAAATTTTCCTTTCAGTCCAAGCAGAACTTTTCTATCACACAAAAGGCCTGAAGCATTCCTCCACTTCAACCAACCAACTTGAATTCTCTACTGTATCACACAAAAGGCCCGAAGCATTCCTCCACTTCAACCAACCAACTTGAATTTTACTATTAACATCTCCCATCTATATCACCATCGCTTTGAACAACATACCCAAGATATCTAAATCATTCACAACTTTTACCCGAAGCATTCCTCCACTTCAACCAACCAACTTGAATTCTATTATTAACATCCCCATCTATGGCCCGAAGCATTCCTCCACTTCAACCAACCAACTTGAATTCTACTAATAGCATCCCCATCTATAATACCATCGCTTTGAACAATAGACCCGGGATATTTAAATCGTTCACACTTTTTAATAATTTGATCAACCAAGGTTACACTTCTGTCGCTAGAGCTACTACTACTAAAATTACATTCCATGTATTCAGTTGTAGCTCTACTTAAATGATGGCCTTTAGACTCCAATGTAGACCTCCATAATTCAACTTTTTTCCTGGGGTTTTAAAAACATAATGACAAAATTATGGAGCCTTTTGGTTGATGGTCTATCCACTTGCGTTCTCCAAAGACACTACTCTTAAATCCATCTTCATGTGGAATGATCTCCAAGCATGCCCAATTATGCTTATTAATAATACATAGTGCATTATTGCACAATAGTTCCCATGAAGCATGCTATTTTAAAATTCTGCCAAATACTTTAAAAAAATATGAATAAAATGCATCTAAATATGAAATATTGTTAGATTGAAAAATAAACCATTAAGATAACATTNTACCGTCTAATAAAATTTTTCTTTTAGTCTAAGCGGTACTTTTCTATCACACAAAAGGCCAGACACATTCCGCCACTTCAAACAACCAACTTGAATTCTACTATTAACATCCCCAGCTATATTAACATCGCTTTGAAAAACAAACCCGAGATATATAAATCTTTCACACCTTTTAATAATTTAATCACCCAAAGTTACACTTCTATCACTAGAGCTACTACTACTAAAATTGCATTCCATGTATTTAGTTTTATTTCTACTCAAATGAAGGCCTTTAGACTCCAATGTAGGCCTCCATAATTCAAGTTTTTCCTAGGTTTTTTCTCTCGTCTTATCCATGAGAAGGATATCATCAGCAAAAAGCATACACCAAGGTACATCCTCAGTAAATGTCCAGTAAGACCATCCATAACTAAAGCAAAAAGATATGGGCTTAAAGCCGATCACTGATATAAATGTCCAGTAAGACTATCATAACTAAAGCAAAAAGATATGGGTTTAAAGTCAATTCCTGATGTAATCCAACAGAAATAGGAAAATATTGTGTCAATCCTCGTTCGATTCGAACACAAGTAACAACTCTAATATGCATATCCTTAATGACTTGAATATAAGTCATATCAACACCTTTCTTTTCAAGAACTCTCCAAAAGGATATCTCTTGGAACCTTATCATAAGCTTTTTCTAAATCAATAAAAATCAAATGTAGATATCCTTATTATCTTTGAACTTCTCCATCAAACTTCTCAATAAATGTATAGCTTCCATAGTAGACGTGCCCAACATAAGTTCAAATTGATTATGAGAAATCTTTGAGAAATCTTTGTAATACATCTTAACCAATGTTCAATTACCCTCTCCCATTATTTTAAAGTATGACACATCAACTTAATTCCTCCATAATTTGCACTCTTGTGCATCACCTTTATTCTTAAAAATGGGGACCAAAATACTCTTTCTCCACGCCTCAGGCATCTTTTTAGTTTTTAAAATAATATTAAAGAGTTTAGTAAGCCAAGAAACTTTCAAATCTCCTAAACATTTACTTACTTCAATTGGGATATTATCAGGTCCTACAGACTTTCCCCCCTTAGTTTTCTTTAAAGCCTCCTCAACTTCTTTTTTACTAATGCGCGGTAAAAATGAAACATTTTATTATTATTATTAACAATATTAAGATCACTAAAGTCGATCATATTTTCAGAAACTTCATTAAAAAATTTATCAAAATAACTCACCCGCCGATGTTGAATATTTTTTTCTAAGAAAAACGCTTTTTGATTTTCATCTTTAATTCACTTGACTTGAGTTAAATCTTTACTTTTCTTTTCTCGCTATTTGGCTAGTTTATACATATATTTTTCACCCTTTTTAGTATTTAATCTATTATTAAGATCATTAAAAGCAGATTTTTTAGCATCACATATTGTTCTTTTAGACTCCCTGCGGGCCGTTTGATATTTTTCTTAGTTCTCTAAATTTTTACATTTAAACTAATTTTTATAACATAACTTTTTATATTTTATTTTTTTTTTGCACATTATTATTCCACCGCCAACTATTTTTATTTAAAGAAATTTTTTTTTGGATTCTCTAAGTACATCTTTTGCTACTTGTTTAATAGGGTTTGTTACTTTATCCCACATAACATTTGCTTCATCATGAACATCCCAAATTATGAAATCTTGGATTTTACAAATAAAAATAATTTTATTTGTGTCTTTTAGGTTCCCCCATCTAATTCTACGATGATGAGTCCTAGTATTCATTATTTATAACTATTCATCTTAAAATCTTGAACTAATAAACGATGTTGGGTATTTAAATTCTCACTTGGAATGACCTTACAATCTTTACAATCTTGACGATCTCTTCTTCTCATAAGAAAATAATCAATTTGTGTTTTATTAGATCGATTCTTATAATTAATAAGATGCTTATCTCTTTTCTTGAATAAAATATTAGTAATAACAAAATCATACGCTAAAGCAAAATCTAAAACTCTACCATTCTTCATTAGTTACTCCAAAACCGTAGCCACCATGAATATGTCTGAAATCTTCTACCACTCTCTTTATTTAGCACTCTAAAACCGTTGCCACCATGAATATTTCTAAAATCTTCTACCACTCTACCGACATGTCCATTTAAATCTCCTCCAATAAAAATTTTTTTTTCAAGAGGTATCATTTGTATAAGTCTTCTAAGTCATTCCAGATTTTATCTTTAGACCCTATATCTAAATCTACTTGAGGAGCCTAAATACTTATAATATTAAAATTCTTAGTATCAATGATAATCTTAAGGGCTATAATTTTATCTCCAACCCTATTAATTTTTACAATATTATCTTTCAAACTCTTATCTATAATAACACCTATACCATTTCTAGTGCGACTCTTACTAAGATACCAAAGTATAAAATCTAAGTTATCAATCTCCTTATCCTTTTCTCCAACCCATTTAGTTTCTTAAATACATAAGATATTAATCTTTCTATGAATCATAATATCAACTAATTCCATTAATTTACCATTGAGAGTATCTATATTCTAAGATCCTATCCTAATATTAATTTCATTAGTTTTATGGACTAACTTCTTTACCCACATCCGTTCGTAATATGAGAACCTTTGCTTATTTGACACTACTCCCGGGCGTCGGTGTAGCGGCCCTTAAACACTTTTCATTGTATTCAGGCTATACAACGCGTCGCTTCTATGGGATGCCCTAGCACTTACACATAGATCAAAAAGATTCATGTCATGATTTTTTCGACAAGTTTTACGTTGGTTGTCGACTATCTAACGGAACCCTTCACTTTTCACATTCGGGCTTGGGACCGGCATTAACAGTGTTAATTGAAGACAATTTATCGATGGAGCAATTTTAGGCTAAGGGAGAATATTCTAAAAAAATCATAAAATAAATGATTCAATGAGTATTAAGAAAATTTTATATGAAGAATATTATTGAAATGTCTTGATGTTTAATTAATAAGTTAGATAGTAGGAATTAGTAGGATGTTGTATTAAAGAAGCATCTAAAAATCTTCTTGTAAAAAATATAAACAAATTTTATGTCGTGCCATTTTTTGCATTCCAAATTCAAAGGAAAATAGTTTATCACAAATTGAAATTTTTTATTCTCACAAAATTTTTACTATCTCTATTGAATACTATATTCATTTACTTTCTACCATTTAACTTATTAGTTTAATATTTAGAGATTTCTATAATATTATTCGTATAGAATTTTCTAAATACTACTTGGCTTATTTACCTTTTGTTTTTTTTTATACTCTGTTAAATTAAAAGTTGCTCCACCTTAAATTAAAAGTTGTGCCATTTATCATATCAAAATTTTATTTTTACAAATTATTCCGTAGCAATTGGCTTAATAAAAACTTGATTTCTAATTTTTAAACCTATTTGAATTTCTTAGCTTTGAATTCTTCTCATATAGTGTAAAAGTGAATAGAATATGCTTGCTTCTTTCATCATGAAAAGTTTATTTGCCAATGCAATTGACGATTTATTTTCTACATAGAGTTTTGTAATTTTAATTTGTGAGCTCCCCATCTTATTTAGTAGTTTTCTCAGTCACATTGCATGGCACACGAACAAAAATTTTGCAATATATTTAGCTTCAAAAGTTAGAGACGACAACGATGGATTGCTTTTTTGAACATCAAGTAAAGCAATGTCACTAATAAACGTAAAATCACTTATGTTTTTCTTATCAACTTGTTCTCTAGCCTAATCACTATTTGTATAACCAACAAGATGAATTCATAAGAAGAAAAGTATAATAGTCCATGAGCTGTTTCTTTGATACAACAAATATTCTTTTACCCGTCTTCAGGTAAATTTTCATATAGTGGCTTGAAATTTCAACACAATAAAAATTATTGCTCCTTATACATATCAAACATCTTAAAAACTCAAGTTTCAACTAAACTTTTATAGTTATCTAGGTCTGCTACCTTATTGCCTTTATTTATTTATATGTATTTTCACATTCCATTGGGGTGCTCTTAAGTTTGCAATTATTTATCATGATTTCTTGAGAACCTCTTTTGCATAAGCTTATTTCGTGCTTAAGATCGTTTCATTATTATTTTTATACTTCAGTCCCAAGGAAATAGTTCATAAGTCTAATATTTGTTGTCTTGAATTATTGCAACATGGTTGCATGTGCTCTTTAAACATAAGTGGGATAATTTTTATTAAAATAAGATCTAAATACAAATAAAGAAATAAGATATCTCCATTGTTATGCTTCTTCCCATAGATGACATTTTTATGTGAGAATTAAATATAATCATCTTATTTGAAGTGGGAATCAATCATTGTATTCCATTCTTTTGGTGCTTGGTTCAGGCTTTATTTGAAATAAAATTTTAAGTGCTTCTGTGGTAGGAAAAATAGTTAAGTAAAAATAGTATTCATATGAATGATAACTTTATGGGAACATTTATATTAAAATTAACCTCAGAAGGCTGATTTTGAGAAACCATATATGAAACTATGGTTGAGAATGGAGCTTTATAAAGCTGAAATGCAGAAAAGTTAAAGTCGTAACAAATAAAGCCTTAGATCATATATAGTGTTTTTTAATTTGTACTTTATTTATTAATTTATGGCTTTCTTTCATGTATCTTAATGGTTGCTCAACATGTATATATATTTTCTTTACGAAATTCATTTTAAAAAAATAGATTTTACATTTATTTGATAAATGAACCAACTTATTTTGCAGCAAGAAAATTTATCAAATGAATAGTTTTTATATCAGTAGTATGAATAAATGCCTTATCATGGTCGATGCATGTTTTTCTTTTGTATTGTTTTCCTACTAATCATGTTTTGCACCATTCAATTTATCTCTTTGTATTTTTCTTTATTTTGTATGCTCATTTAAACCTATGATTTTGTGTACTTCCAGTAGAGTTCTGAGCTCTTATGTGTCATTCTTTAATAGAAATTTATTTTCCTTATCTATTGTGCCTTTTCATCTTTCATTTTGTATGACTTGTTCAAAGTTTAATGGCTTGTTATTTGCAAATAAATAAATAAATTGAAACTCATTAGTTATTTTATATAGCTCACTTAGTTTTATTGTCTTCTTTGTCTTTGATTGTTTTCAAAAGGTGATAGTGAGGTGGTAAAATATGGAGAAGCTGATATATGATCTTATAGATCCAATTTTACTTGCTTTTTTATTTTGAGTAATTTCATTTTATATGTTTTTAATCTTTAGCTCTTTCTTCACTGAACACTATCCTTTACTAAAAAAAACGTTTGAAGTGCTAAGATTAAGTAACATGTAGGCTTTAGATTTATACCCTATAAAGATGAGCTTGGAGCTTCTTTTACCCAGGTTAATCCCTTTGTTTAGGAATATGTGCATTTGCATTGCTCCCAAACACTTTTAAGGGAGACATAATTGGTTTTTTCACTAGCAATGCTTCTTGAGGCATCCTATCCTTCGTGCGTGAAGATGGCATTGTCTCAGCCTCAAAATTTCTTTGTTGCTTTCTTATTCATGATTACTTTGCATCATGTTGAAGATGATGCAATTTTTTCTTTCCATCATAACATTTTATTAGGATAAAAGTGGTATCATTAGTTGATGTTGAAGGTCATGCTTTTCACAATATTCTTCAATTTTTTTGGAAGTAAACTCTTCACCTTGATCAAATCTAATAAATTTTATTGGGCGGTCAATTTTTTCTCCATAATAGTCTTGAATTTTTTTTAAGATAATAATGATTTATGATTTTTTTTTAAAGATCAAACTAAGTTTTTCTTGCATAATTATTAATGAACGTGAGGACTAATGTTGCTTACCAACGATGATGGAGACAATAATGATGTTTACTAAAATATGAAGGAGCAATCGGTCTACATACATCTATATTGGCCAGTTGAAGTAGCTTCTTTGTTTACTGCTAACTTCACTTGAAATACTTTCTATAAGTTGCCTTTCACAACTTTGATTTGAGTGATTGATGCATGGCAAACTTTGCATCATTCCTTTTTTGAGATATTATTGTAGTATACATAATTTAGATGGCCATGCTTCAGGTTTCAAAGCCTTGATGTATCTTTTATGCATGCTTTTAAAATTTTAAATACACTATTTATTATATTTATAATAAACATCTTATTATTTTACATCTCAACTTGGGCTATTAACATATTTAAGTTACCTTTTTTAATGAGCTTCTTCTTTTTAATATAAACTTTGTATCATTTTAAAGTTAATTGCCTCAAATTTTATAAATTATTCTTCATATTCAACAAATAATAAACATTGAAATAAAGTGATGATTTGCATCCTTAAAAAGTAGAGGATTTTATTTTTTCCTTCCACTGAAATCCTTAAAAAGTTACCGAAGCTTATTGTCTCGGTATCCAAGCACCTTTTGTTTTTTACTTTTTTGAAATCTAGTATTAAAAATTGTTCTTTCTCTTTCTTTTCAACTAAGTTTTCTTTCTAGTCGTTATTATGGTTCCTTTTTTTTTTTGTTTTATTGCTTTAGTTTTGGTTTTTTTTCATTATTTTTTTTACATCCTCCCCAACCATGTACACCTCTTCAACCTCTTCCTAGCCACAACCACGACAACTTCTCTCATATAGGTGTATTCTTGAGCATTCAACTTTGTATTCTTTCGCGCAATTATGAGTCTTTAGTTTTGATTAAAAGGCTTGCTCAACATAGTCTCCCTCCCTCTCCCTCCCTCTCTCTCTCTCTCTCTTCTGTTCTTTGCTCAAATGCCTTACAAGGACCTTATAAGCTTATTAATGGTGGAAGACTATGTTTTTTGCAATATTTATTTTTGTGCTCAAATTTTGTATTCACGGATCGTAAATTTTATTCTACCACTTGAACATTCTCTTACTCCATATCTTCATGGTTGATTAACCTTGATTAAGACTAGTGTGAAATAGACCTCCACATTCTCTACCTTTTACAATGTTTCAATTTAGCTTGAATTATTTGAAGTTGAACCTTTTTATATTTTGTATGCCTTTGTAGGCCATATGGATTTTCTCTCATGCTTGTTTGGAAGTGAATGTGTCAAGCACCTTTTCAAAATTAGTTTCATTTAATCTTTGATAGGTGAAGAAAGATGTCCTTTTAACTTTCCTTGAACGAGTCCCGTTGGGTTGTTGATAGTGTTACTTTATCTTGAGATTCAACGTCGCATTGTTCTACTACCTCCCACTTATTTTAAAAGCCAAACAATGCCTTTTATTTGATTACTCTAATCCTCATAATTCTCGTGAGATGAGATACTTGTATGTGCATGATACTCGTGTGAGAAAAGGTGCCATTTATGTAAAACAAGCTTGAGTGTTCTTCCTAAATTTTCACACGAGCATCATGCACATACAAGTATCTCATCTCACGAGAATTATGAAGAACACTCAAGCTTGTATGTGCATGATGCCATATATGAATTAGATTTGGCCAAAATTGCATGATATAAGCCTATTTATACTATTATATGGAGAGTTTAAGATTTGTATTTGATACAATATCAACTACTTTCGACTTTCTAACTTATTATTGAGCATCTAGGAATTTTAACAACAATCTTCAATATCAATTTGAGATTATTTCATTCAATCTTCATGTAGAATTTGAATTTTTAGTTTGTGTGAGTTGGCCCGTAGGATGCAGAGATCAATAAGGGTTGATTCGAGTTTAATCCATAGAGTTTAAGTGATAAAATTATGGAAAGAATAAAAAATTTAAGGTGTAAATAATGGAACTAAATATCTTATGCATTTTTTTTTTTCATTTGATAAAATTTTTATTTGAAATGAAGTTGGATATATTTTGATTTGGGTGCATTGGGTGTAATGATTAAGAAAATTAATTCCTTGTATATTATTTTGAAATAGGAGGTAAATTTCTAATGTCTTTTATCTTGATGTTGGTGTTTACCTGGAAAGAATTAATCTAAGCTATAGTTCTTCATCATTATAGACTTTAAAGGGTGCCAACGAAACTTTTCACGCTTACTAATTTTTAGAAATATTGCTTCAATATTGGTGGTTACCAGGAAGAATTAACCTAAAATCATTTGTTTGGTAAATAATGCATGAAGTTGGTTTTGACTTTTGATTGATCCATTGCATATGGTCGTACAGGATCTGTTATGTTGCCTTTTGTTTGGTCATTTTAAGCATAGTACAGTAGTTAGCTTGATAAGTGAGGTGAACTTATAGAGTTTTGCATGATATCATATGGGTTGGACTTTCAGCACCGAGGAATGGATTGAGCAATGTCTGCTTAAGGCGGTTATTGCTGTAACTCGGACTTCAATTTACTTTTAATGCTTTAAGAGTCCTGCCTGGACTGTTGAGCTTCATGAGGAGGCAACGAGTTTTTGTTTGGAAGATTTACATACATACCACTCAATTCCTATGTATTTACATATCTAACACCTAAACTTAAATTTTTACATATATGGCACCTTACCTATGCAAGAAAAGGTGTGTTTCGCTTTTTGAAAGTTAAAACTGGGTATTGTTTATATGATATGAAAGATTTGGGTGGTAAATGTATAAAGTGAACTTTATGTGTTAGATATGTAAATACATAGGAATTGGGTGTTATGTATGTGTCGGTCAACTTTTTCTTTTCGATTAGATTGATTTAGATTTATTTGAAAAATATGATATATGAAAATAATTTTTGAGATTTAATTTAAGTATAAAAGATATATAGTTTGGGTTTTGAAAGTAGTGTGTTTTAGTTTTTGAAAAATGAGACCAAATGGATCTCATTCGTCCAATAGTTTGCATAATCGTGTCTGATACCGCGAATACTACACCCTCCCGAAAGATAAGTGTAGACCTCGGCGATAGACCCAATCCAGCAAACTAAGAGATTTGTGACATCCGTTTAGTCTGCGAACCTTTTATATATGACCGACAAGTTCCCCTATTTAATACAAAGATTAAATAGGGTTTATTTTATCTGGGTTCCAAGTTCCCTATAGAGGCAAGCCCCTATAGTTAATTACATCTCAAATGACGGGAGTCATTTGAGAAAACTCTCGATAATGATCAATGGTTCTAGTCTTCAAGAATTCAAGGTTCAGGTTTTCAAGGTAGGACGTAGAAGGGCAAATGGGAGTGGCTCAAACATGAACAGTTATTTCAGGAGTCCAAAGGAAAGAAAAGGTAGGGGATGTCACAGATCCTGAGGAGAACCCTCAGTGACTTCCCAAACTATCCTAATGTGTGGCTGCATTTTTAGAGATGATGTTATTTAAATGTTCAATCCTGCCAATTTTATTATTTGGGACTTACATTTGCATAATATCCGATTATGCAAATCACCCACAGAGAAAGGAGGGTTTACGTCGTACCACACAACAACCTCGGAACCTAAAGCGAGTTAGGACTTATGCTGCACAAC
>JXCR01067540.1:0-17674 GCA_002079205.1 Phalaenopsis hybrid cultivar
AATCACTTCATGGGGTGTTTGAATCACTAGGGAGCCTTCTAGAACATCAAAGTCTGCCAAAAATCAGTACATAACAGTCTCGGGCATTGTCGGCATCGGTTTGGGCGTTGTCGTCCCATTATTCATCGCTTATCTGGACTTGGTAGCTGTTGGCGCTGGTCTGGGCTCCTTCGGTGTCGATCTGCAATAACTCCACTGTTTCGCTCCGTTTGACTCCGTTGTAGCTCTGTTTTGCCTCTTTTCAGTTGTGTTTCATTCCTAACATATAGACTACAAAATAAACATGAAAATAACATTTTCTTAAAGTGTAATTTCATTCAAAATTGTGCGATAAGTGTAAATGAAATTAAGCATAGAAAGACATCGAATTGTGTCACGACGGAATTTTCTTTCTTGCTCGTTTTCGCTCCAAATTACACCGTTTTTTCTTCTATTTCTCTAAAACTCCATTTCTTGTCTATGAAATAAAAAATATGCAAAATATATTCTCTTAAAGTGTAATATCATTAAAAATCATTAAAATTGAGCATAAATTTTATATGAAAAAGTATTCATTTTTAGGCGTATCAAATAGTATGAAAAAATCCAGGGGAAGTTTGTTAAACTCATTGAGGGACTTGAGTTACATACTGGAGTGTTCTCTGAGAGTGATGAAAGAAAGATCCTTGACAATGTTTTTGATTTAAGGAGCAGAGGTCGAGCCAGTTTGTTTCCTAGCCGCAAAAGTGGATGCAGGGAAAGGGAGGAATCACCATCTTGTGTGGATGCATGTGTTAAATGCCTCGATTTAAAGTTTGATAATTTGTACTGGTGAAAAATGTCCACCATGGAACACAAAACTCTTTCTAAGATGATGAAGAATATTTTTACTGCTCCAACCACAACTATTGCATTTGAATCAGCATTTAGTGCAGGAGGCTATGTGATAAATGGTTATTGAAATTCAACTTCGCTAAAAAAACATTGGATTCCTTAGTTTGTCTTGATAATAAGATTTGATCTTCATATAAATCATAAGATCAGTAATATATAATTTAATTTCTACTTTTTTTCTTATTGAATGTTATATAATTTTATTTTAGTTAAAGGAGCATTATACATCTCCCTACATGTTAATCAACAAAAAATTGTTACAAAAATTTGCTAGGAGAGGANGTAATAATCAGTAATTTTTTTAATTAAAGGAGCATTATACATCTCCCTACATGTTAATCAACAAAAAATTGTTACAAAAATTTGCTAGGAGAGGATCCCCAACTAGAAAACCAAAATAAATACAAGATACACTAAAAAAAAGGAGCTCCTCAACCACATACAATTCCACCAAAAAAAAAAATAATAAAAGAAGTATACCCAAAACAAAAAGTATACCCGAGCACGTACAAGTATACGAAAACCNTAATAAAAGAAGTATACCCAAAACAAAAAGTATACCCGAGCACGTACAAGTATACGAAAACCAAAAAGTTTACCTCCAAAGATAACAAAAGGGTCCCAAAATGCACAAAAGTGTAGCAGTTGTAGGAAGCCAGGAGCAATAACCATCAGTATCAGTTAAACCATGTTGCATCCAATGGATCCTGAGAAGTGATTAAAAGTAGTCCAAAGCATGTGCAAAAAATGTGTAATCCCCAAAATGAAACTCTCTGCACTGCAAAAGATAATGGCAGCAAGAAAAATCCCAACAAAGATAGCCTAGAGCTTTAAAAAGAAAAATCCAAACCAGACTCATTAACCGAAACCAAGTCCTGCAAAAGAAAAGCATACATATAGCAGTAAAACCATTCTCCCATCCCATGCCAAGGAAACCAAAAATGAAAGGGAGCTTGGAGCAGTAGAAGCAATGGGAATCATAAGCAAAGGTGAATGTAATCACCCAGTAGAGAGGGTCTGGTGCGCTAGATAGTAGAAAACAAAACAATGTAATCATCATAACCTGATTTATGTAGTAGTAAAGCATAGAGGCAAAGATTAGGAATGTGCTTGTTATTTAATAGGGGAAACAATCAACGAGGATACAGTCTGGAAATCCTACGCCCCATATTTTGTGGAGAAGCAATGACCACAACAACATTATAGACCTGAGAGAAGAAGACATTATAGTAAATATTTTGAATAGTCAAAGAATCAAGTACATTTCTTCAATGATGAAGTTTAAAAGAAGGTGCTAAAAAACTTATCCAAGTATATAGACTTCAAACTCCCTAAGCCTGTAAAATCCAAAGAAGTGGAGAGACAAAGAACTCAACTACTATCCGTTTTATAGATCGTCGGGTACACCATTAAAGAATTTTTCACCTTCAAATGTTAGCTAGAGAGGAACCAAAAAAATGGAACTATGGTGATCTTTAAAGAATACTTGAAGGAAGCAAAATAAGGGACCACAAAAGTTATCTTTGTTGAAGACATAAAACCCTTTTATCCCTAAATGAAACGAAAGGAGAAGAATAAATTATCATCCTTTCTAAGACCTTCTAGAAAGTCATAATCTAAAAAGATTGGTCCTCAAGATTGTGTTTGTAGTTTAGTTACAAGAAGATGCCTTTTGTACAATCAAATCCTTCTTACAAACCCAATCTTAACTCATACCTTATTTATGACTTTGTCGTCAAACTTAGTTGAAGTTATTTTTAACTATAATGTAATTAATCTTTGTTCTTTTGAACTTTTATAAGATAAGAGTGTTGCCAAGCGTTATTGTACTATAACATTTTTCTCTAATCTTATTAAACATTGTGATTTTTGTATGAATATTTCATACCTCATTTTTTATGAGGTCTTCCTTTCTCTCTCCGTTGAGCCTAGGATCTAGTCTTAGGATTTTTCTATTTGACTCTTCTAGAATACTAGACTGGGACCCACATTATATAGACGTTTGAACTAATTCCTGAATCCTTGGAGTTTTATATTGGTGGTTGTAAATCATAGATGTTCAAACCAACATATCGAAACACAATCCGAGTACCCATAAGAATTGGAAGAGCCATAAGAGGACCCTACGATGTGTGATGAGTGATTCGTTGCTGTGAGCATTAGATTAGACTCTGGTCATCATTTGGGTGAGAACCGTTTGACATTTGGCTTGTTAAACGACTCTGGTCGGACTAAGTATCTTCATTTGTCGCAACACACTCGAATCAAATTTAAATTGGAACGATTGTCGGCAATTTTGTCCGAACAACCCCGGATGATGAAACCGACCACGCGAGTGTCCAAAACATTGAATTTACCTAGAGAGGACACTCATTTAGATAGAATTCCGAGCGAGAATGAATTATAAGAATTGATGAATTAGTTAAATAGTAAAACTAAAATGAACTGATGAAATAAAATAATAATAATAAAAATCTTTTATCTTAAAACCTACGCACGCCTTTCTACCCTCATGAACCGAAATCACTAACTTCTCCCAAGATTATTTTCCTCATTTGTTCGACCCGCCTCCTCTTCTTTCTCTCATTTGTTTCTTCTCCACCGAATTCCCTCTCTCGCGCTCACGCCTCCTATCTCCCGAAACATCCTGCCTCTTCTTCACCTCCTCTCTTGACCGGCCCCTGGCTTCCCTTCAAAAAAGCCCAAATCACCTCTCCACTTCACAAGAACCTCTTTCCTCGCATCTCTACGTGATGCCGGTGGTCTTATGGACTCCTCGGTCAACTCAACTAATGTCTTGAGATTCATCCCCAACTGCTTGGCAACATCTTTTCGAAGACTGAACAGCCTCACGCTTTTTCTTAATATACCAAAAAGGATCACTCTCATGCTATTCCGAGGTTTTCTTTTCACATCGAGGAAGAGAAGCGAGATGGCTGAAGCCTACATGGGGTATGCCGATCCACGCCAACATGTACCGATTGCTCATCTACAGCCGAATCCGTTGAAGCATTCTCAATCAAATTGTGGTGGCGTTCCTAAGATGCTGGGTTACAATTCGAGGGAGGAAGAAAGGACAACACATCACACTCTTAAAGTAAGAGGTCATCGTGCATCGGTGGATGCCATTCGCGATGCATTTTGACTTGAATTTGGCGATGAGTATAAGAAATGCTGCCAAAGTATATGGTTCTTGATCCAATCCAAGTAGAGGTGCAGAAGAGCAAGAGGGATTTGTAGAAGGTGCTTGATATCTACGACAAGAGATTGAACGAGATGAACTTTTAGGTAGAAGATAAGTTTATTCTAGCAGACCTTGCACACTTTCTTTACCATCATTGCTTGTTAGTGGTCATTTCTTTCTAGATGCTCCATCTTCCATTACAGCTGTTAGCAATGTACGAATGGAAAGCCTGGAATCCAAGCTTGACATAATGAGGACATATGCCAAATAAGAGTACCAGAGCATTGACAGTTTGTATTGCTGGTGATTCTTGTTGTTGAAAACCGATCCAGTGTTGATCACATGGAATTTAACGAATGCTGTTAGTAAAGATGGTGTGCAAGAAATCATTAATGCTTTATATAAATCTGTTAATGCTTCGGATTCTTCACCGATTCAAATGATTTCATCAAATTTTTAAGATTAGAAATTGTTAGGAAACGTGGAGATTCGGACCATCAAATTTAATTAGCTTCTTAATTAAGTATCCCACATACCGCTCCACTATCATACCCACCTGCCGCTCACCTAACACATCCCATCTATCGCTCACCTACATCTCACCTACCGTTCTCATGGTTTCTATAAATAGTCTCTTTCGGTTTAAACGAAATGAAAGTCAAGCAAGACCAAACCAAGTCACTTGAGAGCTAAGAGAAAGTGATGAAGAGAGAGAAGAAAATAAAGATTTTCTTGTAAACGTTGAGGTGCTCGGCGGTGTAATTTCTCAAAGAAATAAATCCTTTGCAGCTTCGTGGACGTAGAAAAATTTGCCGAACCACATAAATCTGTGTGTCGCTTTGGTATTTTTTCTGCGTGCAATTTTTCTCGTTTCATTTTTTACTTTATTGCCGTCGTTTTTTCACAACAACTGGTATCAGAGATTTAGTTCGAATCTAAGAAAGAATGATGGATGGAGACAAAGTGATGACATCGGGGATCGAGAAGTTCAACGGCACAGATTTTTCTTACTGGTGGATGCACATAGAGGACTACCTCTATGGGAAGAAATTTCATTTTCCGTTACTGGGAAAGTGAGCAGAAAAGTTGGACGAGACGGAATGGAATCTGTTGGATCAAAAGGTTCTGTGGGTTATACAATTAACCCTGTCGAAATTGGTTGCCCGTAACGTCATCAAGGAGAGGACTACTGCAATCTCATGGCGGCTTTATCAGGTATGTATGAAAAGCCATCGGCGAATAACAAGGTGCATTTGATGAAAAAGTTATTCAACTTGAAGATGGTGGAATGTGTCTCTGTTGCTCAACACCTGAATGATTTCAATACTATCACAAATCAATTGTCGTCTGTTGAAATTGATTTTGATGATAAGATACGTGCACTCGTGCACTGATATTGTTGGCTTCATTGTCAAATAGCTGAGAAGCCATGAGGATGGCAGTTAGCAGTTCTACAAGTAAATCCAAGCTGAAATATGATGATATTCATGATTTGATTTTGGCTGAGGAGGTGCGCAGGAAGGATTCTGGCGAGGCCTCGTGTTCAACTTCGGCGTTGATTGTTGATTCCAAAGGGAGATCACCAGACAGAAACTCAAACCATGGAAGATCAAAATCAAAGTCAGGCCATCAGAAAACCTGCTGGAATTGTGGTAAGGCTGGCCACATAAAAATAAACTGCATGAATCATAAGAAGAAGAATGATGGCGCTAATGTTGTAACTGAAGAAATACATGATGCATTATTGCTGGCAATTCACAGTTCTGTTGATGACTGGATACTGGATTCAGGGGCTTCTTTCCATAGATCTTCCCACCGGGAATTAATGCAAAAATATGTTGCAGGTAATTTTGGGAAGACACATCTGGCTGATAGAAAAGTTCTGGACGTGATGGGAATGGGGGACGTTGATATTGCACTCCCTAATAAGAGCAAATGCACTTTGCAAAAGGTCAGACACGTTCCTGAGTTGAAGAAAATTCTCATCTCTATTGGGCAGCTTAATGAGGGTGGTCAAACGTAGGAAAGGAGAGAAGAAAATAAAGATTTTCTTGTAAACGTCGATGCGCTCGACGGTGTAATTCCTCGAAGAAATAAATCCTCTGCAGCTTCGTAGACGTAGGTAAATTTGTCGAACCACGTAAATCTATGTGTCGTTTTGGTGTTTATTCTGCGTGCAATTTTTCTCATTCCATTTTTCGCTTTATAGCCGTCATTTTTTCACAACAGGAAGAACAATATGGCAATTGCTGCTCTAAGATTGGTTTTAAAGCAAGAGTTTGATCAGTTCCTTTAAATTTCAACACAGTTTATCACTAATTCTTGCTATTTTTTAGGGATTCAATCTGTTTTGAGCTGGTAGTAATTATGTAGGAAAGATTCATGTTTTTTCTAAATTGAAATCTAGCTCTTTGGCGCATTCTCTGGAGTTGTTTGATGGTACTTATATTGGATCCAATAAGTACGCTTCTTCTACGGCGATTGAATCTCTCAAAGAGAGTATATTGGCTTGATGGCTTGCGGGCAAACAAGTTGTTCCAAAGATAATAAATGATTTGAAGCTTATAAATGTTGGGAGAATTTTAAAGAATAATAGAACCCTTGCAGAGTCCATGGTACATGTTGACAAGCTTCCTAGTGGCGTAATTACAATGCATGTCATTGTGTGGCCACCTAAAATCGTTTGAAGAAATGGGTTGCAACTTTACCCAGAAATTGGAATCTATTTCATATGCTTACTGTTTTTCAAGTCATTTTGCTCTGCTGGAAACTTGGTAAATGGCCAGACAGACCATTTTGGAGTTCTTCAGGTAGAGGAATCAGCTGACGAAGCGTTGATCAGGAAGCAATATCGTAAGATTGCTCTTCTGATTTATCCGGATNAAGAAATTGGAATCTATTTCATATGCTTACTGTTTTTCAAGTCATGTTGCTCTGCTGGAAACTTAGTAAATGGCCAGACAGACCATTTTGGAGTTCTTCAAGTAGAGGAATCAGCTGACGAAGCGTTGATCAGGAAGCAATATCGTAAGATTGCTCTTCTGATTTATCCGGATAAGAACAAGTTCACTGGTACAAAAGTTGCCTTGTTGGTGAAGCATATGATGTAAGCCCGATCGTGGCCGAGGCATTGGAGGACCGTAAAGTTACCGTAGAGTAAACAAGTCAGACGACATCAAACTTCTTGTCAGTGAGATCTCTCCAAAATCACTTCGTAAGAATATATATATATATATATATNAAGCATATGAGGTAAGCCCGGTCGTGGCCGAGGCATTGGAGGACGGTAAAGTTACCGTAGAGTAAACAAGTCAGACGACATCAAACTTCATGTAGTGAGATCTCTCCAAAACCACTTCATAAGAATATATATATATATATATATATATATATATANAACACTATCATAATAATTCACTCTTTTTGATTTACCAGAATTATTCGGATGAGGTAACATACAATTGCTAACGAGAATTCTCTGGTTTAAATAAGTCTAACAACTTGCATAGACTAAGTAAATCCAAAATCAACAGTGATGTCGAGTCAACGAAAGCATGGGATCTTGGCCGTTGTGACTTAACATAAAATGAAATTTTTCTTACAAATGCTTTAATAATATTAAGATTAATTGATTTGATAAGATAACAACAAAAATAACAACAGTACCTTAGGATTAGCTTTCTGAGGAGTGGTTTTCCGTCTTCTATTCATAGATAAATAACAACACACCATTATGACTTCGAGGTTATTTGACTAGCACGACGTAAATCCTCACACAATCTCTTAAGTTGTCACACAATCATATAACGTGTGATATAAGTCTTAAACTCTTTTAGGATTCCGAGATTATTGTTCAATACAACGTAAATCTTCATATCTTCTGGGGTTATTTGCATAGGTAATGCAAATCTAAGTCCAAAATGTCTAAATAATTTACAGGACTGAAAGATTATATAACTTACTCTTCAAAAAATGTAAAGCTAAACCATAAATTAGTTTGAGGTATCACCAAATCTTTTTAGTATCTTCGACTTCTCCTACCTTTTTGCTCATTAGGACTCCAAAAATAACTATTCTTACTTGAGATATTCACATTTGATATTCCTACAAAAAATTGTGAAAGCTCGATGTTGAATTCTTGAAGTGAAATGTCGATCTTAATTGAGAGTTTTCATAAGTGACTTCGGTTGCTTAAGATATTATTAACTATAAAGGCTTGCCTCAATAGAAAGTTAGGTACCCAGGTAAAAGAAATCTTATCTAATTCTTATATTAGATAAGGGTATTTTTGGTCACATATAAAAGGGTTTCACAGACCAAAATGATATCGTAAGTTCTTTAGTTTATGTAATCAGACCCACTGTCAAGTATTATGCTTACTTTTTAAGTTGATGTATTACTTGTAGTGTTGTGCTCGGTTACTTAAATGTTTAAATGTATGAGATTCTTTCAGTCTTATTTTTCAAAATTAAAAGATTATTTTTTAAAACTAAAATTTTATACATATTAAATAAAAATTATATTTTAAAAGAAAATTTAACCGATAAATTCTGGCGACTCCGTTGGGGACTATTTTTCTCTCGATCTTCGATTAAGTGGTTTTGTTTTCATACATCGATAGTGTGTCTATGTCCCTCATGGGCCAGAATACTATTCTTTCATTGATATAATTTGCTCATTTCTTTCTTGAGGAGGTATGATCAACTATTCCTTGATTTTGGAGCCAAATGTTTAGTCATCTTTGAATAGAGGGGTTCCAAAATATCTAAATTTTATTGTGGGTTGGACCCCCAATAGGGTTGTAGATTAGGAGTGATAAGTGAATGTAACCTAAGTGAGTTTGTTGTGAAATTGACCCCTTCCATTTTTGTATTTGTTTCTATATTTCACATTCATTTCACTCTTTTTGTGAGTTTCTCTTATTTTTACAAGTCTATGCCAAATTTTATTTCTAAAAATCTTTTTGATAACATGGAACTTCAAACTTAAGAAAAGAGATTCAAAATCAAAATTAAACAAAATTATAAAATCAAAATAAATAAAATTCATTCAAAATATAAAAAAAGAAATGACATTCAAAATAAAAAAAGAAGAACAAAACAAAAAAGGGAAAGTCGCATTAAAAAAAATCAAATATTACTTGGATAAGTTTACAAAAGAAATGCCTAGTGTAACAGATAATTCACGAGGAACTTTGTTTTTTTTTTAAATCTCCACAACCAATATGGAGCATTAAATCAATTTTGACAAATACTTCAATGTTTACAAATTTCAAAGAAATGTCCTTTGGAGTTGACCTCCTCATTTGTGGATCGATTGAACCTGCCTACAATTAAACTTCTCACATTGTAGAGATCAACGATCAAGTTTCCAACAGATTTTGGTGAAATCAAAGAAGGTATTTGAAATAGATCATTCACAATAATGAAGTTGGACACTACAAAGGTCATGCAACCATCAGTTTGGAGAAGAGCTCATTGTCAATCATACAACATAGCCAATTGATGTCGGTCTCATTATTTTCTTGTTCGCTCTACAAAAGGTCATACAATTCTCAAGAGATCTGAGTAGTAATTGCACAAAAAAGAAATAGATATACAAAAAAGGGAAAACACAAAAAAGGACAAAATTAAAGATCATTTTATTGCAATTCAATGAGAGGGTGAAAACAGACGAGGATGAAGGAGAGGAAATATGATTATTGAAAGAGGAAAGAAACTATGGAGTCCATCAAGTTTTAAAAAGGGGACTGTCACTAATAAGAAAGTTAGATTATTTGAGACCTCTTCCCTATTAAGGGATAGTAGGTTTCATCTTTTGACTACTATCGTTGGTGAAAAGGGGCATCAACATGATCATTGTTAGCCCCAAACGCCGCCCCTCCCCCCCACCCCCCAACAAAAACAAAAATAAGGAAAAGAAAGAAACTTTCGGTTGTCCGGTATTCATTCAGCATTCGAAAAGCTCACTCAAAATGAGAGATGTTATGTTATCCAGATTTTGCAGATAACTTGACACCAATGAAAAGATTTTTTTTTTAAAAGAAAAAAATCAACTCAGATGTTCAACATTCAATCAAGAAAGGGGAAATTCATGATAAATGTTATGGTGTTTAAATAAGATTACAACTTAAAGGAAGAATGAAATTAAGGCCCTATTAGTTAGGTCCTTCACTTTCATGAACTTTGACTGGGTCCTAAAAAAATTTTAAAATAAAATGGATGATTAGAATACATGTAATTGATGAAAAATATCTCAAGTTCTTTTAATTTTTATACCAAATGATTGGGTCCTAATTTTTGAATGAGTTATAATATCTCAGAATTCATGTTAAGAAATATTCAAGAATTATGAATTAGGGGACTTCATACATTCAAAATTTTTAAAAGAAATATGGTCTACCAAATATAGTAATTCTCAAAAAAGAAGGGGAGCAAAGAAAAGAAAAAAGTAAAAATGAAATTTGTGAAAGACTCCCTTAGAAGAAACTTGAGGTAAGCATAAAATTAAAAATTAGTGTTTCAAATTAGACATTCAAAATCTTTAGAAGAAATATGCTCTACTAGATATAATAATTCTCACAAAAAAAAGGAGAGATAAGAAAAAATTAAAATAAATCATATGAAAGGTTCCTTGAGAAGAAGCATGAGGTGAGGATAAGATCAAAAATTAATATTTATGCTCAGACATTTAAAACCTTTAAAAGAAATATGTTTCACCAGATATAATAATTCTTTGGAAAAAAGAAGCTTTTGCAAATCAGCATATAGGAAAATGATAAAAATAATTATTCTAAAAAAATCGTATAATTGTTAAATTAGGTGTACTTAGATATATATTTAACAAGAATAGAGCTCCCTTAAAATTTTATTTTCATCTAATACTTCTTAAATTTCTTAAAAATTTAAAAGAAGAGGAATTGGAGTGTTTACTTTAAAAAGATGATTGTGAAATTCACTCATAAAGTTATGTGTTAAGGATTGAAACATTCATCCTAAAGAATGAAAAGGAGGTAAGAAATTGTGACGAGAAGCTTGAGGAGAAGCCTTATCAAAAATTAGTTTCATTAGATTCTTTTTAAATTTTCAACTCATTACTTTCCTAAGATTATTTATGTTTAGGAAGTAATAGTAAACTATTTAAAGGGAGTGCTTAGATTCTCTTTATTTACCATCTTGTGTATCCTATTTAACATTTACTAATTTCTTTTCAAAGTAAATATGATTTCAAATTTTATTGGTTTGATTCGAGATTTCTTATACACTTAGTCTAGACTTATTTGCTAATGAGTTATACTTTCATCACTATGAATCTCTTAAGGCATGATTGTTGATAATTTTTTATGAAACCCACTCCTATAAGTCAATGAAATTAGAATTTAAGCTTTAGTGTTAATTGACGATAAGCAACTTTTAGGTTTTTGGGGGATTTCTAATGTGTAGATAGTTATGCTAATATTTATTTATGATTTAAACCTTTTTATAGATGAGATTAAACTTTAAAGAAATGTAACTTTATGTTTTTCTTGTAAATACAACAAGTAATGGAACTGAGGAAATATTGAGGGGACTTGGAGCAAAGGAGCATATTGAGGACCGGTACCTAGGTGTCGGACCCATGGTCGCCTAGGCGTAAGTCTTTACTTGGAAAACCCAAGAGGTTGACACCTAAGCACCAACCATTGAGCGTCTAGGCACCCATGCCTTTTATATCAAATAAAGAGACTAACACCTAGGAGCCAGCCCCTGGGAGCCCAGACACCGACAACTTTAGGCCTAGGCGCCAACAACTTCACTCTTAAGTGTCGGTAACTTCCTGGAGTAGTATTAGCAGTTTGAGATGCTTGTCGTGGGGAGTTGTATAGAAGGTTGTGGGTGCTTTTATGTTGTTATATATGAGTTTATAAATACATATATGGGGTTGAATTTTGAGAATTGATGCAGGTAGGACTTAGGATTGATGTGGTATGGTCATTTGAGGGTTTAGTTTGTTGTAGAGTTTCATCTTCTTTTCCTAATGCAGAGGATAGCGAGTGTCTTTAGTAGTAGCAACCCTCAAGCTAGTACGAGCATTTATTAGGCATCTTCGGGTCATTTTAAAGTAAAAATATATAACTTTTACTGTGTCTTGTTTTTATCTTTCTATTATAAACATTGAATAGTGGATTTCTCTTATTTTAATGAATCTGTGTGGTGTTTTTCTCATGCCTCTTTAGTAGATTTCTTAACATTTCACTATGATGATTAACTAGGATACATAAGAATGTAAGGTTCTTTTAAATTACTTTTAATTTTTAAATGTGATGATTAACCTTTTCATCTTCATTTACTTTTCATTCTAGCCAAGTGAAATGTTAAAATGTGCTGTGATATATAATGACTCAGGAGAGCTACGGTAGAATCAACTAAGTTAGTCACATTAAGGTATGGGGTTTAGGTTGATATGCCTTTTAGAAAGATGTAAATGTTAGGAAAATATGCTTTGATGGGTTAATTATGGGATATAAGGAATTAAATTAGTTTTAATCAATCTTCTTTAAACACTAAAGCGAGGTTAAAGAGGAATATTGCTCTTATTTGTCACTAAACTTTTCTAATTTGATTTTTGATTTCCTATAATCCACTTACATCATTACAGAGGAGGGTATCCTAAGAACTTGATATTCACCTTTCCTATAATCCACTTACATCAATATAAGGGATGGATGACCAATTGAATCTAAAGCGGTTGATCAAAATGTAGCGGTCAATCGAACCCAAATGATTGGGTGATTCGCCTAGTATGGCCGATCAAACCCAATGCAAGTGATCGACATATGTAAGTCAATCAACCCAAAGGATTGGGTGATTAGCCTAGGATGACCCATTAAAACCAAAGCGGGTGATCAACACATAGCGGTCAATCAAACCTAAAGGGCTGAGTGACCAACATGATACGACCGATCAAAGTGAAGTGCTCATGAAATCACACAAACGATATGGAAATGTTCCACATGCAATAATGCCACGAGTGATTACACATATGCAGTACATCCCAAAATGTTTGATGAACCATCAAACCCATCAAACGAACTCACATAAGTACATAGGGTTGATGCTCTTGGATCCACAGCATAGTCGCCTCTGACTTTGGCATGGAAATGTTGAGGACTTTTAACTTCAATTTTCTCATGGGGGAAGTCCTTCACCATTCTTAGCTCAGACTAGCTACGAATCTTTTTCTATTTTATGAACTTCCCGAATCTTATAGGAAGGGCTAACTATGAAACTTTTTCTATCCTTCAAGATTGAACTCGCCCAATCCCTCCAAGGAAAGTTGGAAGTGCCAAAATCATGAGAAATTTGGGATTCCAACCCACTTATGTATAGATCTAAGGCACGCATGAGAAAACTCTCGGATTCACTAGGAGTGTCAACTGAAAGTTTCCTAACCTAGGGCTACCTCTAGAAAATCAATGACCAATCCAATTGAGTGTGACCCCATCGAATAGCGTCTGTAGGCCCATTCACCCTGTGTGGTTGACTAGACCCATAACACCTAACCTAAACAATCCTTAGAGCCGGCTAAGAAAGAAAACATGAAGGTTTTAAAGATTCTCATGATTGTGGAGGTTGTGAGTGTGTTTGTTCAAGTAGGAGGAAGCTCTTCTAATGATAAGAGAGAAGCCCACATTCTGGCGGTGCTCCAACTATACTTCCCCAAGCTACGATGAAGCTCTTTTTAGTGAAGGAGAGTAGCCACGTTGCTTCTTCGCTAGCCAAGCTCTTTCTTAAGAAGATCTCTTGGCACACTTAAGAAAAGTGGTTGAGGAAAATGAAGGAGATGAGGAAGAAGAAGTTGCGAAAGGGAAGTAATGAGGGAGATAAAATCCCTTAGATTTCTTTTCTTGAGAAAGATGAGGATCTTCCTTCCTTAATCTCTCCAAGAAGCTTTCTCCCAAGAACCTCCAAGCTCTCCAAAGAAGGTACCTTCAAGCTCTCCTTCAACCGACCAAAAAGAATTTATATGTCTCTGGGGGGAAATGAGGCTCCCCAAGGTTAAGATCAGCTCACCTCCTCCATTTAACCATAATGTCCTCATTAGACCTTTTTGGATGCATCTAATGGAGGGCTAAAAGAGGTATTGTCTAACCTCTTTTAACATCTCCAAAACCCATCATCACAAACCAGAAATTTCAGCTACCTCAAGGGTCAAATCAATGTCAAAAAAGAAGCTTTTTGAAGATGTAATAATAGACTAGCACTAGGAACCGTGACCCGAACACTTAGGCCCCTAGTCTGGCACCATGGAGCTAGACCCCTAGCTCCTAGGCACCAACCAAGTGGCACCTACTTTCTCGCCTCTTGGGAAAAGGCTATTTTTAGCTATTTTCGGAGCCTAGGTGTTTGGGACGAGCACTAGAAATTATGGCCAAACTTCTAGAGGCTCAATTTTAAATGTCCCAAAAGGCATTTTGGGTGCCAAAGTGCTAGGGGTTGATGCCTAGTCACCGGTCTAGCCGTGAAATCCTTATTTACACTAGGAGCGACAGAAGATTTTCTCGATCCTTAACCTATGGGAGACCTTATATTGGTGAAATTTACTCTCATATCTTCAAAAATGGACATTTTGATTAGTCATTAATCCGAAAAATCTTTGTCAATGGTCACTCTAAGCCACAACACAGGTAGGGCGTCCCAAACTCTTACGTTCCTGTAGCGCACGCAAGAGGAATTCACGACCTCCCTTGGTCATGAGAGGCTTCAGACAGACCAGTGATGACTTTCTAAACAACTGAATAGGCACCAAGTATATTTTACATTATGAATTAGCCCCTCCGATGGTAGGTTCACATGATGCAAATGCTAGAGAGTCTCAGGTGGGTGTTTTGAGCTACGGGATGCTACAAACAAATTATACGCTATCTCGAGCCATGCAGGTAGACACCTTACACTCGTGACATCAAAAGATGGTGCCAGCAGTCGCATAAGAAGTGAATTACATCGGTCATAGTTGTTCACGTAAGTTGTAGCGGGGAGCTGCAATAGCATCAGTTAGCCATTGAGGTCGTAGTTGGAAGCTCATGAGCATTGAGACACATAAGTTATTGTTGTTCGTGTACGACTTAATGGGGACCTACAATACCATAAATTGGATATCGAGGTCGTAGTTGATGTTGCATCAATAGTAGGTTGCACAGAGACTTCACATGTTGACATACGAAGTAAGAAGAGAACTTCAAGAGTCTAGAGAAAATTGTCGTGTTGTAAATCTGTCGATTGTAAGTAGTTAACACAAGTAGTTATCACCGCATCTTTTGTACAATGCTATTAATTTCGTGTGTTAAAGCAATGGTGTTTCATTGTATTTGGGTGCAAAGTTACAACATATCTATGGTGCATTATTACACGTCATAACACCATATACAAGGTGCATCGTTGTACCATTTTTGTGATACATCCTTACACCAATGAGGGTCGACAACAACTCATGTGTGGTTGTTGATGGTGGTCAACAGCTATAAAAATTTTATGTTAGTGTTAGTTTTTGAATTCAAAAGAGCTCTCGGATTCCACTCCTCCTTCAAGTCTCGATCTCCCAGTGTTTTATTCTTTCATTCATAGAGAGAGTGTGGCTCTATCACAATCTCATTATAGAATATGAGAGTATTATCTTCTATAAATAAGGCATGAATCTGAGCCACTCCAACTTACGACCCAAAATGAATCCATTGATCGGATGATATTTTAGGGACATACCTTAATGATGTTAGAATCAAATGATCATGAGCTCATTAAATTTTTCTCATTAAAACACTCGATTTGATTAAGAGCTTTTTAGATTTGGAATCTATTTAATCTTCTCATTGACCACCCAAATCTTCTAAAAGTTCTTCAGTAGCTTGATTTAGACCTGTTTTGACTCGAATTAAATCAATTTTTGTATCATTTGGTTCATGATGTTCGTCTTACCGAGTCGGCCTGTTTGACTGTAAGCTTCCTGAGATTAAAGTTCTGTTAATTATTAATTTGAATTTTATTAATTCTTGTTAAGAAAAAATCTCAAGATTCATGCCAAATGCCTCGCGATTTGTAACACATGGCTAATTTTTTATGACTTATCAATTATAATAATTATTTATTCTTTAAGGTTAAATTTCTTAAGAACATAACTTTTTACTTTTTGTTGTGAATAAAATGAGCAAATTCATACATAAATGAAAAATATAAATAATAAATTTACTTTGATTATATATATATATATAAGTGTGTGAGTGTGTGAAAGTATGAGCTTAATACGCACTATAAAGAGAACTTAATCCGATAAGCTCAGCCTAGTGCTTTAACAGCCTTTTCAAGTCTGATGTAATACTTCTCATCTTAGATTGAGCGTTTAGTAGGCCTGAAATACGTTTGTACCTCTAGGCTAAAAGTCTATAGCTTTGTTTTTGTATTGTTGCGTACTTCAATCAAATGAAGCACATCTATTAAAGAAAATCGTTAATTATTCCATCAATGGAGTACACGCCAAGTACATAATTCTGAATTTTTTTTTTCATTATAGAACTACGTACATGATCCACACTTCATAATTTCTCGAGTTAATAATGACAATATTCAAATTCTAGATTTAATTATCATTGCTAAAATTAGCAATATTAACTTTAGTACTTCATCTAAAATAAAGAGAGGTATTATTAGTGGATAAGACCACTATTTTTAGTGGATAAGACCACTATTTTTATTAAATACATAAAAAAGCTTGCATTTTTATTCCTTTTTAACTTTATTTATGCGCGAGATAAAAAAGGTATAAAGAAAATGAAATTGATCCTCATTTACACCTGATATGTCATCAAAAAACTATCTTAATTATGCACCATTATTGACACGCATTGAACTAAGAGCTTCAAAAATTAAATCCAAAACTATCTACGCTCAAATTCAAATGAGGTATCGTGATAAGAGATGCCAGCTGATTTCAAACATAGCTCGATACGAGTTCAAATGAGCCCAAATTGTACACTTAAATCAAAAGAAAATTTTCTTAAATATATTTTGGGATCAAATAATCTCCAAATCTTACAAGAATATAGTCAAATTGAGTGTATTGATAAGACAGATCTAATGAGCTCAATATCACTTAATTCTGACATCCTTAAGACACATTAATACTCATAAAACCTTATATGATCAAAGGGATCACTTATAAAAACTTATCTACTTTCTTCATGAAAAAGAGAACCTGGACATAGACCTCAAGGAAAATGCTGAAAAAACTCCAAGCACTTGAAGGTTTTTGAGCTCCACAATCGTCAGACCACTGCCGTCAAGCTACCACCACCACTAACTAGGTCATTTCCATTTGGCTCTCACCACTATTGGACCACTGTTACCGAGCCAGCATTATCGCTAGCGTCGGACGACCATTGCCCGGTCACCATCTTTATCGCCACTGAACCACCTTCAATACCAGACCACCTTGACTGCCATCAGACCTTCATTGTTATCGGACTGTCGTCGCTGCCTTTTGACTACAACTGCCTGATAACCACCATCATCACTACCTGACAACTGCCGCCACATTTGGCTGACCAACACTGTTGCCATCATCATATGGCCAACATCGCCACTACAC
>JXCR01067553.1:0-39810 GCA_002079205.1 Phalaenopsis hybrid cultivar
TCGTGTTCCGAAAGATCAAAGAGGGGGACGAGAAGATATGAAGATGAAGCGCGAAACACAACACCAGTTCCTACTAAACTACTATGGCAAAAAGTTGTAGACTCTAGCTTACGATGTGGAGAGACCACAGCACCAAGCGACCCCTTGACTGCTATATAGTGAAACCAATCCGTAAGTCTATCACGATCAGAAAAATGTGGCCAGTGCCACGGACTTGAACATGTGGAGGCAGAATGCACAACCAGGAGAGTGATCTACTTCACCGAGGCGGGCGTCATTGAGCAGAAATTGAAGACAATAAGAACATAAACAAAGAGTACCAGCTTTTAGTTGAAAAAATGAATGGTGACCAGAAAGAGGACGAAGACTTCCAAAAGGATTCTCCAATTGCAGCTCGCGAAGAAGAGATACCGCCAATTCCAGTTGACGCCGAGATAAAGATCCAGCTGAGGTAACAGTAGCTGTTCTGGAAGGTGGTGACCTCAATGTAATGAGTGTTCAAGCAGAGTCTGAAACTGTGGTACCTCGAGATACCGTTTCATAGGCATTGAGAGGAACAACAATAGGACTGACCTTGGCGGTTCAAAAGGGGCATGAGTTTGAGGAGCCAACCACAAATACAGGACCACCACAGAAAGTGGATTGTAGATATTTCGACGTATAGACCTTTCCTAAGTTACCCCTACGGTGGGAGGTCCAGTATACCAGAAGTGAAGTCATTTTGTGCTATGTCGTGACTATCACGTTGAGTTATTCAAATGTTATTTCTTATTCCACATGGTACCTCGCGTTACATGTCCAAACAGAAGAGATGAACCCCAGCTTTTTGTAATAGGGCCAAGGAGTTTGATGGGGACAAAAATTCTACAATGGAACTCAGATCCTATCTGTGAGGGAGAGGTCTCTCCTGAGGGGGTGTCAGTGAGAGTGGTGCAGCTTACCACAGATTCATCCCAGAATTTAGCTCTCCTCACATACTTATTACTCAACCAACCCATGCTAGTTACGAGAAATGGAAGGAGGAGATTTCAAATGTACAGGCTCAAGAGTTGCATTGTGGGAACTCACCTCTATATAGAATTGTCGCTCAGGATGTGCAAAAAGAGGATGGTTACCTATTCTACTAGAATGTGTTATGGAATGACTACACCGACATGATCAACCGACCAGAGGACTTGTCGTCGTACCATGAGGATCCAGAAGCTTCGACAAATGAGGTCGAAGCTTCCCCAACCCCTGCAGAATGACACGAGGGTTTCCTCCAAAAGCTTAATCGGTTTGGCCTAAACCGGTTCAGTTGAGAGAAGGGGCTTAACCGAACCCCCTCCTTCCTCTTTTCATTATGCAGGAAATCCCCCCTTTCTATTTCCATTCCCCGCCTATCTATCTTCTATTTATATGTGTGTTTGTTGTTTCAGTTTCAATTTTATGTTATTTCTAATTTCAGATTTGTGAGGACAACCGTCGACATCCTGTTTTCCCTCGTGGGTATCCGACAAAAAGGTCGGTGCTCCGGCATTATCACTTCTCCCCGGTGGTGATTACTTCCCCCCCCGCCTGAACTTCCATCACCATCCTCCCAGTCATCTCATCACTATTATCTTTCCTCCCAACCCTATCTTGAAACAAATTAGTCCCTCTCAGCCACATTCCCAACCCCAATTACCTCCCCTTCTGTAACTCCCCCATCCCATCAACACTACTAGCAACGCACCCATCCAAAGCTTCCCTACAGCCGCTCTACCCACCTCCACATCACCCCTATCTTCCTCCATCACGCCTGTCGTCTAAACCGGTTTCCTAGCCAACCTACAACTCACTTTCCCCTACCAGCCCCTCCCATTAGCCATCTCCTATATGCCACCAATCCAGTAACCCTCCTACCCACCACACTACCACTATTGCCAATCCTCCACAATACCTATACCTACCGGAATACCCCACCCCGAACAGCCCCAAACCTCCCCAACTACCCATGTTTTCTGTCGTAAGTGCCACACCAGCCCTCGCACTACTGTTCTGCCAGCACTACCACCTCTCGTCTTCACCCTAGGGTGTCTTTTGAGTTTATGAGTAATTTAATTCTATTTGATTGGTCCTGTTGTAATCTTTCCAGCAACAATATTATTATTCACATTTTATTTGTGGATTGGGCTTCTCCTCGGGTATCGGATAAGTTTATGAAATTCAAATTGGCAGACTATTTAATTTTTTTAGAGTTGGTTAAAACATTCTTCTCTCTTCTCATCTTGTGGCCGAATCCTCATATATGTGCTGATTTGTGTAGTTGGTTTTGGAATATTCAAAACTTCGTTGAATGGTAGAGACAAATCCTACTTGTATTGAAATGTGGAGCTAGTTCGACTTATTCAAAATCTAAAATAAGCTCTGATTTTAGAGCACCATACTACTTTGGATTAAAATCATTCTTAACCTTCTCATTTTGAATACATTAGAATGAATTGAAGTCTCATATTTAGACCATAGATTTCCTTGCTTATTTTAAGCTTATATGGAGACACGACTAAATTAAAGCATTCAATCTCAACTGGCCTAAATTACAGTATTGAGAGCCTCCCAGATCATCAGCACAAAATTCATCTGCGCACAGGCTCTGTTCATGCATATATCAAAGGGCATGACAACAAAAGTTTTCTTTAGGGCTTGGCCACGAGCAAATAGAATACTTTAACCAAGCTTCCGACCCCTGAAACATCAACGGACGCGAATCAGGCAGTCCATTTGAAATGCTATCAACCTGGTTTTCCAATTCAAAGAATATAAGACGGAAACAAAATTCAGGCTTACCAGAAAAAAAAACACACATAAATCAACCCTAAATTTAAATTCTCACTTGTACGAAGGTACTTCATCAGATTTTCAGACAAAAAGACCAGCATAATACAAGAAGAATAATAAAACTGTAGCAGCAAACAACAGGGATCAAATCTAGAACTTCTCTAATTCCACACACAGACTTCAAATTGCACCAATATACGAGAACGAGAGAACAATTACAAGGTCGTCGATGTCCATAACGGTGAGGACGCGCTCGAAGGTGTTGGAATGGAAGTCAGAGACCACGATCTCTAGCTGAGAAGAATCTAAAGGGTGGGCATAAAATAGAAAGGTGCGGCGATATACACCTCCGAAGACCTCTCCCTGCTCCAGCTCCACAGTTGGCTCCCCAAATATGGGCTCAAACCGATCGAAGCCCTTCGTCTCCGCCATACTATTGGTTTTGAGATTTTCTGCTTCTATCTGTATCACTCTTGCTATAGTATTTTTTTCGGAGTGGGCGAAAAAATATCCAATAAAAGCCACATACAAAAAAAAAAAAAACGACTTAGGAACACAAAGAAAATTTTCTTCGTGTTATTCATGTATTATTGTGTATTATTCATGTGTTATTGTATCCTGGGAATATTCTTGGTGTTATAATAACACAATAACGCATCAATAACACGTGAATAACACACAATAACACATGAATAACACGGGGAAGACTGCGCCTTTTTTTTCTCTGTCAGGAATATTCCTCGTGTTATTCAGGTGTTATTGTGTGTTATTCATGTGTTATTGTATCCTGAGAATATTCTTGGTGTTATAATAACACAATAACACATCAATAACACATGAATAACATGCAATAACACATGAATAACACACAATAACACATGAATAACACGCAATAACGCATGAATAACACGGGGGAAATATTCCCCATGTTACTGCGCCGTTTTTTTTTCCTGTCGCGCGTGGCGTGATTTTATTGGCTACGCACGATATTTTTACGTGCTTAGTACTGATGTAATATTTTTTCCTCCTTCGCTGCTCCACACTGCGCCAAGGCTCCACTTGCATTTTTTATGATCAGTAGTATATTTTTATTAGTTTTTTGTCCTGAAATATCTCTCTTGTTGAAATTGCATCAATTTACTATGATTGTTTCAACCCATTTACATGATTATATTTATATATGCTGCAATTTAAAAGAGCATAGAAGTTTGTACAAATAAGATTTAAACAAGGTTCAAACATTCAAAATCTCATTTTATTGATAGTCAAATATAGTTCGAAGAAGTAATATGAGATTTGAGTCATATTCTAGGTCTCTAGAGCTTTCTTATAGGTGTAGTATGCGAACAAGGCTCAAACATTGTATGAAATTTGTAGTAAGACTTCATACATTATTCAATATTTCTTTAATCCGAGTTTCACGGCTAATGCTAAAGTTTGAACACTAAATATTGGGCTTCAAACTTGTTGATTTTTTAAACTAAAGTTCCCTTTCAATCCCCTTCCAATTATAAATGAAGACTATCTCTGCTATAATGGATAATGAATTCATTTTAGCCAAAATAATAATTAATCTTTTATTTATTAGAAGGGTTATAGATGACCTCATTTGGACTTCAACTAATATTTTGTGTTAGTCATTATGTTATTTGATGTAATTAAATTTGATGTAAGAGGTCGAACTTTGACTTCGCAATGTTCTCTCAAGTAACTATATTGTGGGTAATGTTAAAATTGGTTTTATCTAATTTAATTTTTGAAGTAATATAGTTAAATATATATAATTCTTATAGTAGTATAATTAAGTTTTAGATTGATTATTAGAGCAATGCATATTAGTGATTGATTCAATTTTTGTCTATAATATTTGTGATTATTGTAGCCTATTATTTATATTTAACTCCAAAAAATCTAAGTTCTTTAAACATACCTATTGCATGAGGTTTTCATTTGTTAATTCTCATAGAATTAGTTTGAATTTGTGAAAGCTTCATGGTTCAAACCCCATTCAAATAATTCTCAACTCAACATAGAATTGACTCACTTAAGTGCTTTGGTCTATAGGTAATTTAATGGTTCTATGATTAATTGCACCATATTAAAATGAAATGTCCACAATATCTCAATAATATTTGATAATATATATCACAATATTCAACAAACATGATATACAGTATTTTTTACATATATTATAGAAGATTAGTATTAAATGAAAGAGGGTAAGGGGTTTGGCTTATCATTTGAATTCTTAGCTTTCATATTAGTATCATAAGTGAGGGGAGCCATGCTTCTTACTTTACCTCCAAAATGCTCCCCATGCCCAAAATTCAAACAATGCTTAATAATGAAATGAAATGTAACTAACTTCAACTAAATACTAAAATTGAAATTTAACTAAACAAACTAAAATGGAATAAAATGAAACGAACTTTAACCAAATCTTAAAATTGAATTATAAATCAACTTAATTCAAAAAGTCCCCAAAATTATTATTTTGTCTAAATAAAGTTGTAGCACATAAATTTTGAAAGTTGCATGATGTTCATTAAAACATATGAGCAACATGTAATAGATTTGATGACAATCAAACACACTTCTTATGTAAAACTCTTGCTTTGAATTTTCACACATGAAAATTACACCTATCTAAATTTTTTTAGGTCATTATCAAAATGGATTACGTGAGTACATCCATGTTATCAAATTCTTTCAAATGAGTCCCTTGAACTCAATTCAAACTTCCTTTAAGGGTTTCATCAATACTACAATAATTTGGATGGAAGTTTTGAAAATAAAAAGAATAATTATGGTAATTCACTTAAAGTTGACTTAATTTAGAACTAAGCTTCTGTTAAAGTAATTTGAGCTAAGAATATTAAATGTAATTAATCAAAACCTATTAAAAAATTCATCTAAAATTTATCAAAATTGTCTCTCCTATGATAATACACAAACTTTAACTTTAAAAATCCTCAAATAAGGCTCACCTTGACCAAAAACCAACTTCACCATTATGTTCTTAGGTTTATGTGCATATGAACCATAGTCAATTTTTTTCCAATTACCACACATAACAACCTTTTAACTTTGAATTGACTTATCTTGAAATAGAGTCCACCTTAATCAAAACTGACTTCACTATTGCATTCCATACATTTTTATCTTGTAAATGAGTTAATGTTGTATTTTTAGCCCTAAAATCCCATTTATTATTTTCTCTCTTCCCTCTCTCCTATCAGACAAAAACCCTCTTCCTTCACATTTTATTAAAAATTTCAAGTCTCTATTAATTAAAGACACTCTCGATAATTTCTCCCACATTCCCTTCTTCTTTCCCATTTTTGTCTGAAACTCCTCACCTCTCCTTCTTCTTTCTTCCAACGGCCAAATCTCTAAGAAAGTCTCCTCCCTTCATCCAAGCAACTGAGAATAAAGGACCATTTCATCTCTTCATCCATACAAGCACGTTGAGATCTCTTCACTTATTTTCTCTTATTTTATATTTTTTTTTCTTTTGTTTTGCTTTTCTTATACTTATTGTACCATGAAAATTTCTTCTTCTCTTTTCTTTTCCATTAAACTTTATTTATTACCACTGATTTCTCTCCCTCTTTTTTCGCTAGTCAAAACCGTACACCCATCTCTCCCTCTTTCCCTTGATTCTCCCTTAACCAAAGCGTCGCGCCAATTTCAATGTATCTCCCTTAATTCTCCCAATATTGAAACCCCCACTAACATACACCCCCACTTCCTTGAGCTGAAACCCTACACCCATATCCTCTTCTCTCCCTCTCTTTTTCCATGGTTGAAATCCCACCTTCCTTGACTACTCTTTCCTTTCTTCTCCCCATGGTTGAAATATTCACACACCCACATGCACACCCAACCTCGTCTCTTTTAGCTGAGACTAACATGAACACCATCCCACACCTTTGTATCCCTTTGCTGAGATCCACACTAAAATACACACCATAATCTCTCTCCCATTCCCATGGCCAAAAACCGACACCCATCTTCCTCTCTCACCCTCTCTTTCTTCATGGAGGAAACCCCTATCCAATTTTCTCACTCCCACCCTCACTTCCCTAGGCCAAAACTCTCACCAACATGCATCCCCACACACCCTTCCGTCCTTAGGTTAAAACCCCCAACGAACACATCTCCACACATATTCACATCCCTATGTCGAAACCCTCACCAACATGCACCTCCCTCTTTCCATTCTTCTCTCTGAGGCCAAAAATACCCACACCAACTTCTGTCTCACTCCTTCATTTCCCATGGTCGAGACTTTAACCTTAGCTCACCCTTTTCTCCTCCTTGCCTTGGCCGAAAATAACTTCCAACCCACCATTCCTCTTTACTCGGTTAAATTCTTGATTGGTCTACGTTAAATTGCTTTATGTTTATGGAAATCCATGTAATGTGTGGCTCATGGCCTTTTTCATTTGTGTATGAAAAAACTAACTATATTTTGCATTGTAGTATGGGTCATATGTGCTAATTATTTTGTGATGCAGTGCTGAGAGTGAGTATTATCTCGCAAAAGTAAGTGCTTCATTCATATGTGTGATAATAATTTCAATGCATGGTGTCGTAATATTTATTGCATACCGAGCATCACTAGTTTGTGATCCTAGAACATGCTTATTTGGTATTTTGGGCATTTTTTTAATCTTTGATTTTATTATTGGTGCATCTTAGTATTGTATTTGACTAATATCATAACACTAGCTTGATAAATAAACTTTTGGTCAACTTGTGTGAGTTTTAAAATAATTATTCAATTGCGCTGCATTGATGTAAGTTAGTGTCGCGACCCTTCATCAAAATTATTAATGAGTTAATATGCTTTTATTATAGAAATTAATGAAGAATTAATAAGAAAAAATATTATTAATTTTGACTCTATTTTTACCTTTTGAAAATCAAGTCAAAGTANTGTCGCGACCCTTCATCAAAATTATTAATGAGTTAATATGCTTTTATTATAGAAATTTATGAAGAATTAATAAGAAAAAATATTATTAATTTTGACTCTATTTTTACCTTTTGAAAATCAAGTCAAAGTATCATAGTGTTGGTATGCTCGGGAGAGTAGTGCTGCAACGCCAGTCTCTAGCACTATAGTGCTACTTCATATTATAAATAGAGACCTATGACTTATTCATTTCGATTTTGGCTGTCAATTTCTTTTTGGGCTAAGAAACCAACTAAATTTTGTTTTTTTTCTAATCTATTAGGAAAAAATGTCTATGCTTGCTAGGAAGAAGGAAGGGTTGGAATTTTGATTTTANCTAATCTATTAGGAAAAAATGTCTATGCTTGCTAGGAAGAAGGAAGGGTTGGAATTTTGATTTTAAAAAGTTCATAAATGTAGAATCTAATAAAAGATATACCCAGTTGACGGAACATAAAAATCACATTCTTAAAATAAAATTTAGGAGTAATGTGGATATAGTAGAAAGTATGATTGCATGAGAGGCAAAATCTGACTGATGAACCCCATACTATCATGTGTTGATTATAAAAGGATTTTTTTTTTTTTACAAATGTCGAGGAGCAAAAATAATTTAAAGTTTATGTGGGTATAATTTCATAGTGTCACTATAAACCTAACCTAAAGGTTATAGAGTTTAGAGTTTGATGATTATAATACATTTTAGAATGGACACTCTAACTTTGGCAAGATTCTTGATTTTTTACTAGGCTCGAGTCAAATGTACGATGGAGGAGGAGTTAGGAGAAGTCAATTAAATTTCTTGTCTCATGTATGAATATTGAGGCCAAGACTTGGTATTACTTTATTTCTATGAAGTTGTTGCTTAATAGAAAGATCAATGAGGTCGCTAAAGACTAAGCTATGTTGAATTATGCCATTTAGAAGGGTATGTGTCTAAGTGAGGGCACTAAAAGATCCCACTTTTAAGTAATTATTTTCTAATTCTCCACTGACTAGGACAAAATTTATCTTATAAAGGATCCACATTTGATCATGGGAAGTGTTTCATTGCACCTTCTTGTTTTAGACCTAAAGCCCCAAGGTTAGTCGATGATCAAATGGTTGAATTGAGAGAGCAGATCTATGACCTACAAAATAGAGCAAATGAAAGATTTAAGTGGTAGAATGAGATGGGATAGATGTTTACTACATGATACATTAGTAACAAAAATATTCATATATGGTTGATTTCAACTTAGTTCTAGCCCATATGTTCCAGAAACGTCAGTTGAAAGTGATTTCTGATAAAGTATTTTTTTTCTACGACACAACATTTTAAACATTAAACTGGGCTTAGCCACACCACTGCTAAAAAAGGAGCAGAATAAGAAGAAGAAGAAGGAACATACGAGGAAGAGGAAGAGTGGATGAGAAGTTCTTCTCTTGTCTCCATTTGTTGCCTTCTTCTTATAGTTTTGTTTGAAATCTATTAAGAAAATGAGTTTGAGGGGAGTGTATTTATAGTTGGTATATTGTTCTTTGCAGTGTATTTTATATGTCTTGACATTGTCAAATTTAGTTCTAGTGTCGCAACACTGCTATGAACACCACTCTAAAATTATATATGTTGTTGCTTAATAGAAAGATTAATGAGGTCACAAAAGACTAAGCTATGTTGATTATAACATTTAGAAGGGTATGTGTCTAAGTGAGGGCACTAAAAGATCCCTCTTTGAAGTAATTATTTTCTAATTCTCCGCATACTAGGACAAAATTTATCTTATAAAAGATCCGCATTTGAACATGGGAAGTGTTTCATCACTCCTTGTTTTAGATCCACAAGGATAGTCGATGATCAAATGATTGATTTGAGAGAGCAGATTTATGATCTACAAAATAGAGAAAACAAAAGATTTAATTGGTAGAATGAGATGGGCTAGATGTTTACTACACAATACATTAGTAACAACAATACTCATATATGGTTGGTTTCAACTTAGTTCTAGCTCATATGTTCTAGAAATGTCAGTTGAACGTGATTTCTGATAAAGTATTTTTTTTCCACAACACAACATTTTCAACATTATAATGGGCTTAGCCACACCACTGCTAAAAAAGGAGCATAAGAAGAAGAAGAAGAAAAAGGATCAGATGAGGAAGAGGAAGAGTGGATGAGAAGTTCTTCTCTTGCGTCCATTTGTTGCCTTTTTTTTAGAGTTTTGTTGAAATCTATTAAGGAAATGAGTTTGAGGGGAGTGTATTTATAGCCGATATATAGTTCTTTGTAGTGTATTTTATATGCTTTGGCATTGCCAAATTTAGTTCTAGTGTCGCAACACTGCTATGAATAGCATTCTAAAGTTATATATGTTGTACTATTAACATCCCATTATCAAGGCACTGTATTTATAATGTCACGACACTGCAATAAATTTTTCAATTATTAATATTGTTGTGCTTGAGTAATTCTTGTATTATATTTTTGAATTGCATTTTTATTTGGTTAACAAAACAACAAATTTAAAAATTAATTAAATAATTATAAAAATTTGCATATGGTTATTCAATAATTAACAATACATTAACTTAATAATTAACTACAGTTTTTATTGAAACGTTATGTCTTTTTCTTTACTAAATCTCTCAGTGGGCATCCAAAGAAAGCTTCTTACTCAACTAATGCTAGCTTGTTAATGGAAAAAAAATTGTGCTTCTCTTGCTAGAGTAGAATAACATCAACAATAAAATAAACCTATTTTTTATATATCTTCCTTTTTAAAACACTATATAAATTCATTCTTTATTTCTATATTCTTAAATTTGTTGTCACCATCTGGATGGTTATTAATTAATCTACTTATGGTCGCCTCCTTAAACCTTTTCTTCTTAGATATTCTACCAAAATCCAACCCTCATATATATTAGGCAAATTCTCTAATTTTGAATCTACTATTCTCATCTTTAATGCTAAACATAATGAAGTATGTATCATTCCTTTCATTATTATTTTTTTCATTAAAATTTGATTTATCAAATTATCAAAGAATCATAATTTAGGGGTTAAAAGTTGCTTGAAGGAGCATTGGTCAATCTCATAAATAAGCTTGTAACTTCAAACTTTATAATAAATTTCCTCATCAAACTCCTAGATTTTCTTATGCACTTGCCAATATGATGCTCTCCATTGAAATAATTAGTAAGGATGTATGCATATATAATAAAAAAGTTTAAATGAATCAATTTCACATAAGAATAAAACCATATAGAAATGTCAAATCTCATTCAAATTTTATTTGAATAGATGCTCCAACTCCATTCAAACAAAAATTAAACAAGGTTCAAACATACTCTAAACAAATTCAAACGAGGTTTGGACACGATTTGAGTGAGATCGAATATGATTCTATTTCTAAGCAAATGTACCATTACCAATTTTAGTAAGGTTCAAATAAAAGCTAAATAATATTTAAAAATGATATTAAATGTTCAAATTTCTACTTTTTTCAAACCTCTATTTCAAGCATAATTCCAACCTAGTTTTATATCTAATTGTTATATCATAAGTTTGAAGATGAAGTTCAAATCTTGTTGCACTAAGTTTGAACCAAGGATTTTTTTGCCAAAACTATCTTCTCATAATCCAAGACTGCATGCATGCACTGAAAGGGTTGATTAATGCATTATTATCTAAATATACAAAAGAACATCAAAACTAATAATTTCAGGATGTGTTGGAAAGCACTGTGTTGAGCTTTGAGATAGTTGAAGGTTGAAAATGTTCCTTTAAGAAAGATTCATGCACATTTTTATATGATTTGGACTTAATTTTACTTGTCATATGCTAATTCCTAAGTAAAACTAAACTATTAATTAATATAATTAAACTATTATATAAATTCAACTAATTTATTCAATAATAGAATTAAATTATTAGAAATTTACAAATATAATAGAAATATTTATTTGAATTTCTAATAGATTAATTTTATTATATAATAATTTAATGTATTTATTTAATAGTTAAGTTATATCACCGAATAGTTTTATTATAATGTAGCACAACACATGAGACAAAAAATTAAATTCATGTCATAAAAATAATCTCATCTTGACTCAATACACATTTTTTTTCAATTTATTTATATAATATAAAATTGATGCTCATAAATTGCCTTAATGATTATATGTAAAATAAACAAAATCTTTTAAGTTTAATCAAGACAAATTATCAACTAATTTTTATTAAACTCAAGTATCATACAATATTTTTTTTTTAAAAAAAGAAAATATAATTTGATCAATACTAAATCAATGTTGATATATTAATTATATGTGTTAATAATTTTATACATGACATATTTTTTATATAAGAAAATTATTAGAAAAAAAATTAATAAATTAAAGAGAAAAAATAATTAAAACATTTAGTAATATGATTAAATTATGAGAAAAATGAATTGATAGTTTATATTATTAATTTATAATAATTTAACTATATAATTAAATTATATTGTTTTATAAAAATAAAAGTATACTAAAATAATATTTAATGAACAAAATAAAAGTATTTATAATAAAACTAATTTCATTCCAATACAAAATATATTAAAATATACGTTCACTCCATTTCGAAGCATACTGTTACAGGGTTTCTAAAAACGGTAACCGCATCCCACTGACAGCCCGCACCTCCACGCGACGGCGCACGGTCCCCTAACAAAACCTCCTCTAAGAGCTGAAAAGTTCCGTGCGGTATCTTTTTATGCGAACGTTGGTACTCTTTACTATTCCCTCTGCGCGGCAGGATCACGTGCCACAACGCAACGCTCGAGGATCTCGTCGGCATCGCGCCACGTGTTTTCCTTGCTCTGCTCTCTCTTCAGCTTCGCGCGCTCTTCGCCTCCACCGGTTGTTTCCGTTTACCCCGTTCATCCCGGTTCCCTTCGGCTTCCACTTCTGCTGGTCTTAAACCTCCCACATTATCGTAGTTGATCCCGTTGTTTGTGCTGGATGAAGTAGATTGAGCTGATGGGCGGTGCGGAACATAGTGAGCTTCTGGCAGGACTAGGGTTTTAGGGCTTAGAAGTTTCGATGGGTTGCACGAGCTCGAAGGCTGACGATCTGCCGCTTGTGGCACTATGCCGGGAGAGGAGAGAGTTGATCCGTGCTGCCGCTGACCACCGCTATGTTCTGGCAGCTGCTCACTCGTCCTACTTCCGAGCTCTTGACCGGGTTGGTGAAGCCCTGCATAGGTTCGCTGCTGAGGAGCTCGTTCTGGCCCCGGCATCCCCTGTTCTCACCCTCCCTCCCTCCGAAGGCAAGCCTGCGAGGTCTAAGTTTGGTGGATCGAGAACTCTGAAGGGAGAAAATGCCTCCGACGCGGTGGCCTCTTCTCTTCCCTCTTCCTCTTCTTCTTCAGTCTCTCCGTTCTCCGGATCGCATATGGACGACGAATGTCAGCACATGCATGACCCTTCCGGCTCGGCATCGGAAGAAAGTTTTGAAAGAGGGAATAGCGGAGCAGGGGGCGAAGGATNCGCAATGTTCTCTCAAGTAACTATATTGTGGGTAATGTTAAAATTGGTTTTATCTAATTTAATTTTTGAAGTAATATAGTTAAATATATATAATTCTTATAGTAGTATAATTAAGTTTTAGATTGATTATTAGAGCAATGCATATTAGTGATTGATTCAATTTTTGTCTATAATATTTGTGATTATTGTAGCCTATTATTTATATTTAACTCCAAAAAATCTAAGTTCTTTAAACATACCTATTGCATGAGGTTTTCATTTGTTAATTCTCATAGAATTAGTTTGAATTTGTGAAAGCTTCATGGTTCAAACCCCATTCAAATAATTCTCAACTCAACATAGAATTGACTCACTTAAGTGCTTTGGTCTATAGGTAATTTAATGGTTCTATGATTAATTGCACCATATTAAAATGAAATGTCCACAATATCTCAATAATATTTGATAATATATATCACAATATTCAACAAACATGATATACAGTATTTTTTACATATATTATAGAAGATTAGTATTAAATGAAAGAGGGTAAGGGGTTTGGCTTATCATTTGAATTCTTAGCTTTCATATTAGTATCATAAGTGAGGGGAGCCATGCTTCTTACTTTACCTCCAAAATGCTCCCCATGCCCAAAATTCAAACAATGCTTAATAATGAAATGAAATGTAACTAACTTCAACTAAATACTAAAATTGAAATTTAACTAAACAAACTAAAATGGAATAAAATGAAACGAACTTTAACCAAATCTTAAAATTGAATTATAAATCAACTTAATTCAAAAAGTCCCCAAAATTATTATTTTGTCTAAATAAAGTTGTAGCACATAAATTTTGAAAGTTGCATGATGTTCATTAAAACATATGAGCAACATGTAATAGATTTGATGACAATCAAACACACTTCTTATGTAAAACTCTTGCTTTGAATTTTCACACATGAAAATTACACCTATCTAAATTTTTTTAGGTCATTATCAAAATGGATTACGTGAGTACATCCATGTTATCAAATTCTTTCAAATGAGTCCCTTGAACTCAATTCAAACTTCCTTTAAGGGTTTCATCAATACTACAATAATTTGGATGGAAGTTTTGAAAATAAAAAGAATAATTATGGTAATTCACTTAAAGTTGACTTAATTTAGAACTAAGCTTCTGTTAAAGTAATTTGAGCTAAGAATATTAAATGTAATTAATCAAAACCTATTAAAAAATTCATCTAAAATTTATCAAAATTGTCTCTCCTATGATAATACACAAACTTTAACTTTAAAAATCCTCAAATAAGGCTCACCTTGACCAAAAACCAACTTCACCATTATGTTCTTAGGTTTATGTGCATATGAACCATAGTCAATTTTTTTCCAATTACCACACATAACAACCTTTTAACTTTGAATTGACTTATCTTGAAATAGAGTCCACCTTAATCAAAACTGACTTCACTATTGCATTCCATACATTTTTATCTTGTAAATGAGTTAATGTTGTATTTTTAGCCCTAAAATCCCATTTATTATTTTCTCTCTTCCCTCTCTCCTATCAGACAAAAACCCTCTTCCTTCACATTTTATTAAAAATTTCAAGTCTCTATTAATTAAAGACACTCTCGATAATTTCTCCCACATTCCCTTCTTCTTTCCCATTTTTGTCTGAAACTCCTCACCTCTCCTTCTTCTTTCTTCCAACGGCCAAATCTCTAAGAAAGTCTCCTCCCTTCATCCAAGCAACTGAGAATAAAGGACCATTTCATCTCTTCATCCATACAAGCACGTTGAGATCTCTTCACTTATTTTCTCTTATTTTATATTTTTTTTTCTTTTGTTTTGCTTTTCTTATACTTATTGTACCATGAAAATTTCTTCTTCTCTTTTCTTTTCCATTAAACTTTATTTATTACCACTGATTTCTCTCCCTCTTTTTTCGCTAGTCAAAACCGTACACCCATCTCTCCCTCTTTCCCTTGATTCTCCCTTAACCAAAGCGTCGCGCCAATTTCAATGTATCTCCCTTAATTCTCCCAATATTGAAACCCCCACTAACATACACCCCCACTTCCTTGAGCTGAAACCCTACACCCATATCCTCTTCTCTCCCTCTCTTTTTCCATGGTTGAAATCCCACCTTCCTTGACTACTCTTTCCTTTCTTCTCCCCATGGTTGAAATATTCACACACCCACATGCACACCCAACCTCGTCTCTTTTAGCTGAGACTAACATGAACACCATCCCACACCTTTGTATCCCTTTGCTGAGATCCACACTAAAATACACACCATAATCTCTCTCCCATTCCCATGGCCAAAAACCGACACCCATCTTCCTCTCTCACCCTCTCTTTCTTCATGGAGGAAACCCCTATCCAATTTTCTCACTCCCACCCTCACTTCCCTAGGCCAAAACTCTCACCAACATGCATCCCCACACACCCTTCCGTCCTTAGGTTAAAACCCCCAACGAACACATCTCCACACATATTCACATCCCTATGTCGAAACCCTCACCAACATGCACCTCCCTCTTTCCATTCTTCTCTCTGAGGCCAAAAATACCCACACCAACTTCTGTCTCACTCCTTCATTTCCCATGGTCGAGACTTTAACCTTAGCTCACCCTTTTCTCCTCCTTGCCTTGGCCGAAAATAACTTCCAACCCACCATTCCTCTTTACTCGGTTAAATTCTTGATTGGTCTACGTTAAATTGCTTTATGTTTATGGAAATCCATGTAATGTGTGGCTCATGGCCTTTTTCATTTGTGTATGAAAAAACTAACTATATTTTGCATTGTAGTATGGGTCATATGTGCTAATTATTTTGTGATGCAGTGCTGAGAGTGAGTATTATCTCGCAAAAGTAAGTGCTTCATTCATATGTGTGATAATAATTTCAATGCATGGTGTCGTAATATTTATTGCATACCGAGCATCACTAGTTTGTGATCCTAGAACATGCTTATTTGGTATTTTGGGCATTTTTTTAATCTTTGATTTTATTATTGGTGCATCTTAGTATTGTATTTGACTAATATCATAACACTAGCTTGATAAATAAACTTTTGGTCAACTTGTGTGAGTTTTAAAATAATTATTCAATTGCGCTGCATTGATGTAAGTTAGTGTCGCGACCCTTCATCAAAATTATTAATGAGTTAATATGCTTTTATTATAGAAATTTATGAAGAATTAATAAGAAAAAATATTATTAATTTTGACTCTATTTTTACCTTTTGAAAATCAAGTCAAAGTATCATAGTGTTGGTATGCTCGGGAGAGTAGTGCTGCAACGCCAGTCTCTAGCACTATAGTGCTACTTCATATTATAAATAGAGACCTATGACTTATTCATTTCGATTTTGGCTGTCAATTTCTTTTTGGGCTAAGAAACCAACTAAATTTTGTTTTTTTCTAATCTATTAGGAAAAAATGTCTATGCTTGCTAGGAAGAAGGAAGGGTTGGAATTTTGATTTTAAAAAGTTCATAAATGTAGAATCTAATAAAAGATATACCCAGTTGACGGAACATAAAAATCACATTCTTAAAATAAAATTTAGGAGTAATGTGGATATAGTAGAAAGTATGATTGCATGAGAGGCAAAATCTGACTGATGAACCCCATACTATCATGTGTTAATTATAAAAGGATTTTTTTTTTTATGTGAGCAAGAATTGGGTATAATTTCATAGTATCGCTATAAACCTAACCTAAAGGTTATAGAGTTTAGAGTTTGATGATTATAATATATTTTAGAATGGACACCCTAACTTTTGGCAAGATTCTTGATTTTTTACTAGGCTCGAGTCAAATGTACGATGGAGGAGGAGTTAGGAGAAGTCAATTAAATTTCTTGTCTCATGTATGAATATTGAGGTCAAGACTTGGTATTACTTTATTTCTATGAAGTTGTTGCTTAATAGAAAGATCAATGAGGTCGCTAAAGACTAAGCTATGTTGAATTATGCTATTTAGAAGGGTATGTGTCTAAGTGAGGGCACTAAAAGATCCCACTTTTAAGTAATTATTTTCTGATTCTCCGCTGACTAGGACAAAATTTATCTTATAAAGGATCCACATTTGATCATGGGAAGTGTTTCATTACACCTTCTTGTTTTATACCTGAAGCCCCAAGGATAGTTGATGATCAAATGGTTGAATTGAGAGAGCAGATCTATGACCTACAAAATAGAGCAAATGAAAGATTTAAGTGGTAGAATGAGATGGGATATATGTTTACTACATGATACATTAGTAACAAAAATATTCATATATGGTTGATTTCAACTTAGTTCTAGCCCATATGTTCCAGAAACGTCAGTTGAAAGTGATTTCTGATAAAGTATTTTTTTTCTACGACACAACATTTTAAACATTAAACTGGGCTTAGCCACACCACTGCTAAAAAAGGAGCAGAATAAGAAGAAGAAGAAGGAACATACGAGGAAGAGGAAGAGTGGATGAGAAGTTCTTCTCTTGTGTCCATTTGTTGCCTTTTTCTTAGAGTTTTGTTTAAATCTATTAAGGAAATGAGTTTGAGGGGAGTGTATTTATAGCTGGTATATAGTTCTTTGTAGTGTATTTTATATGCTTTGACATTGCCAAATTTAGTTCTAGTGTCGCAACACTGCTATGAATAGTATTCTAAAGTTATATATGTTGTATTATTAACATCCCATTATCGAGGCACTGTATTTATAATGTCACGACACTGCAATAAATTTTTCAATTATTAACATTGTTGTGCTTGAGTAATTCCTGTATTATATTTTTGAATTGCATTAATATTTGGTTAACAAAATAACAAATTTAAAAATTAATTAAATAATTATAAAAATTTGCATATGGTTATTAAATAATGAACAATACATTAACTTAATAATTAACTAAAGTTTTTATTAAAACGTTATGTCTTTTTCTTTACTAAAGTTATCAGTGGGCATCCAAAGAAAGCTTCTTACTCAACTAATGCTAGCTTGTTAATGGAAAAAAATTGTGCTTTTTCATGCTAGAGTAGAATAACATCAACAATAAAATAAACCTATTTTTTATATATCTTCCTTTTTAAAACACTATATAAATTCATTCTTTATTTCTATATTCTTAAATTTGTTGTCACCATCTGGATGGTTATTAATTAATCTACTTATGGTCACCTCCTTAAACCCTTTCATCTTAGACAATCTACCAAAATCCAGCCCTCATATATATTAGGCAAATTCTCTAATTTTGAATATACTATTCTCATCTTTAATGCTAAGCATAATGAAGTATCTATCATTCCTTTTATTATTAGCTTTTTTCATTAAAATTTGATTTATTAAATTATCAAAGAATCATAAGTTAGGGGTTAAAAGTTGCTTGAAGGATCATTTGTCAATCTCATAAATAAGCTTGTAGCTTCAAACTATATAATAAATTTCCTCTTCAAGCTCCTAGATTTTCTAATGCACTTGCCAATATGATGCTCTCCATTGAAATAATTAGTAAGGATGTATGCATATATAATAAAAAAGTTTAAATGAATCAATTTCACATAAGAATAAAACCATATAGAAATGTCAAATCTCATTCAAATTTTATTTGAATAGATGCTCCAACTCCATTCAAACAAAAATTAAACAAGGTTCAAACATACTCTAAACAAATTCAAACGAGGTTTGGACACGATTTGAGTGAGATCGANATTAAACGTTATTTGTTACCGCTGATTTCTCTCCCTCTTTTTTCGCTAGTCAAAACCGTACACACGTCTCTCCCTCTTTCCCTTGATTCTCCCTTAACCAAAGTGTCACACCAATTTCAATGTATCCCCTTAATTCTCCCAAGATTGAAACCCCCACTAACATACACCCCCACTTCCTTGGCCTTAAACCCTACACCCATATCCTCTTCTCTCCCTCTCTTTTTCCATGGTTGAAATCTCACCTTCCTTGACTACTCTTTCCTTTCTTCTCCCCATGGTTGACATATTCACACACCCACATGCACACCCAACCTCGTCTCTTTTAGCTGAGACTGACACGAACACCATCCCACACCTTTGTATCCCTTCGCTGAGATCCACACTAAAATACGCACCATAATCTCTCTCCCATTCCCATGGCCAAAAACCAACAACCATCTTCCTCTCTCACCCTCACTTTCTTCATGGGGAAGCCCCTATCCAATTTTCTCACTTCCCTGGGCCAAAGCCCTCACCAACATGCACCCCCACACACCTTTCCTTCCTTAGGTTGAAACCCTCATCGAACACATCTCCACACATATTCACTTCCCTATGTCGAAACCCTCACCAACATGCACCGCCCTCTTTCCATTCTTCTCTCTGAGGCCAAAAATACCCACACCAACTTCTGTCTCACTCCTTCATTTCCCATGGTCGAAACTTTAACCTTAGCTCATACTTTTCTCCTCCTTGCCTTGGCCGAAAATAACTTCCAACCCACCATTCCTCTTTACTTGGTTAAATTCTTGATCGGTCTACGTTAAATTGCTTTATGTTTATGGAAATCCAAATAATGTGTGGCTCATGACATTTTTCATTTGTGTATGAAAAAACTAACTATATTTTGCATTGTAGTATGGGTCATATGTGCTAATTATTTAGTGATGCAGTGCTGAGTGTGAGTATTATCTCGCAAAATTAAGTGCTTCATTCATATGTGTGATAATAGTTTCAATGCATGGTGTAATAATATTTATTGCATAGCGAGTATCACTAGTTTGTGATCTTGTAACATGCTTATTTGGTATTTTGGGCATTTTTTTTTACCTTTGATCTTATTATTGATGCATCCTAGTACTGTATTTGACTAATATCATAACACTAGCTTGATAAATAAACTTGTGGTCAACTTGTGCTAATTTTAAAATAATGATTCAATTGCGCCACATTGATGTAAGTTAGCGTCGCGACCCTTCATCAAAATTAATAATGAGTTAATGTGCTTTTATTATAGAAATTAATGAAGAATTAATAAGAAAATTTATTATTAATTTTGACTCTATTTTTACCTTTTGAAAATCAAGTCAAAGTATCATAGTGTTGGTATGCTGGAGAGAGTAGTGCTGCAACGCTAGTCTCTAGCACTATAGTGCTACTTCATATTATAAATAGAGACCTATGACTTATTCATTTTGATTTTTGTTGTCAGTTTCTTTTTGGGCTAAGAAACCAACTAAATTTAGTTTTTTTCCTAATATATTAGGAAAAAATGTCTATGCTTGCTAACAAGAAGGAAGGGTGGGAATTTTGATTTTAAAAAGTTCATAAATGTAGAATCTAATAAAAGATATACCCAGTTGACGGAACATAAAAATCACATTCTTAAAATAAAATTTAGGAGTTATGTGGATATAGTAAAAAAGTATGATTGCATGAGAGGCAAAAACTGACTGATGAACCCCATACTATCATGTGTTGATTATGAAAGGATATTTTTTTTTTACAAATGTTGAGGAGCAAAAATAATTTAAAGTTTATGTGAGCGAGAATTGGGTATAATTTCATAGTGTCACTGTAAACCTAACTAAAGGTTATAGAGTTTAGAGTTTGATGATTATAATACATTTTAGAATGGACACCCTAACTTTGGCAAGATTCTTGCTTTTTGACTAGGCTCGAGTCAAATGTACGATGGAGGAGGAGTTAGGAGAAGTCAATTAAATTTCTTGTCTCATGTATGAATATTGAGGCCAAGACTTGGTATTACTTTATTTTTATGAAGTTGTTGCTTAATAGAAAGATCAATGAGGTTGCTAAAGACTAAGTTATGTTGAATTATGCCGTTTAGAAGGGTATGTGTCTAAGTGAGGGCACTAAAAGATTCCACTTTTAAGTAATTATTTTCTACTTCTCCACTGACTAGGACAAAATTTATCTTATAAAGGACCACATTTGATCATGGGAAGTGTTTCATTACACCTTCTTGTTTTAGACCTAAAGCCCCAAGGATAGTCGATGACCAAATGGTTGATTTGAGAGAGCAGATTTATGACCTACAAAATAGAGAAAATAAAAATTTTAAGTGGTAGAATGAGATGGGATAGATGTTTACCACATGATAAACTAGTAATATGTTCCAAAAACGTCAGTTGAAAGTGATTCTGATAAAGTATTTTTTTCTACGACACAACATTTTAAACATTATACTCGGCTTAGCCACACCACAGCTAAAAAAGGAGCAACAGTGGTAGTAGAAGAAGAAGAAGAAGGAACATATGAGGAAGAGGAAGAGTGGATGAGAAGTTCTTCTCTTGTCTCCATTTGTTGCCTTTTTTCTTATAGTTTTGTTTGAAATCTATTAAGAAAATGAGTTTGAGGGAAGTGTATTTATAGTTGGTATATTGTTCTTTGTAGTGTATTTTATATGTTTTGACATTGTCAAATTTAGTTATAGTGTCGCAACGCTGCTATGAACACCACGCTAAAATTATATATGTTGTTGCTTAATAGAAAGATAGATGTTTACCACATGATACATTAGTAACAAAAATAGTCATATATGGTTGATTTCAACTTAGTTCTAGCCCATATGTTCCAGAAACGTCAGTTGAAAGTGATTTCTGATAAAGTATTTTTTTTCTACGACACAACATTTTAAACATTATACTGGGCTTAGCCACACCACTGCTAAAAAAGGAGCAACAACAGAAGAAGAAGAAGAAGAAGAAGAAGAAGAAGAAGAAGAAGAAGAAGAAGAAGAAGAAGAAAAATATGAGGAAGAGGAAGAGTGGATGAGAAGTTCTTCTCTTGTCTCCATTTGTTGATTTTTCTTATAGTTTTGTTTGAAATCTATTAAGAAAATGAGTTTGAGGGGAGTGTATTTATAGTTGGTATATTGTTCTTTGTAGTGTATTTTATATGTTTGACATTGTCAGATTTAGTTCTAGTGTCGCAACACTTCTATGAACACCACTCTAAAATTATATATGTTGTTGCTTAACAGAAAGATTAATGAGGTCACTAAAGACTAAGATATGTTGATTATAACATTTAGAAGGGTATGTGTCTAAGTGAGGGCACTAAAAGATCCCTCTTTGAAGTAATTATTTTCTAATTCTCTGCATACTAGGACAAAATTTATTTTATAAAAGACCTGCATTTGATCATGGGAAGTGTTTCATTACTCCTTGTTTTAGATCTAAAGCCCCAAAGATAGTTAATGATCAAATGATTGATTTGAGAGAGCAGATTTATGACCTACAAAATAGAGAAAACAAAAGATTTAATTGGTAGAATGAGATGGGCTAGATGTTTACTACACGATACATTATTAACAGCAATACTCATATATGGTTGATTTCAACTTAGTTCTAGCTCATATGTTCTAGAAATGTCAGTTGAACGTGATTTTTTATAAAGTATTTTTTTCCACAACACAACATTTTCAACATTATACTGGGCTTAGCCACCCCACTGCTAAAAAAGGAGCAGAAAAGGAAGAAAAAGAAAAAGGATCATATGAGGAAGAGGAAGAGTGGATGAGAAGTTCTTCTCTTGTGTCCATTTGTTGCCTTTTTTTTAGAGTTTTGTTGAAATCTATTAAGGAAATGAGTTTGAGGGGAGTATATTTATAGTTGTTATATAGTTCTTTGTAGTGTATTTTATATGTTTTGGCATTGCCAAATTTAGTTCTAGTGTCACAACACTGCTATGAATAGTGTTCTAGAGTTATATATGTTGTATTATTAACATCCCATTATCGAGGCACTGTATTTATAATGTCACGACATTGCAATAAATTTTTCAATTTTTAATATTGTCGTGCTTGAGTAATTCTTGTATTATATTTTTGAATTGCATTAATATTTGGTTAACAAAATAAAAAATTTAAAAATCAATTAAATAATTATAAAAAATTGCATATGGTTATTAAATAATGAACAATACATTAACTTAATAATTAACTAAAGTTTTTATTGAAACGTTATGTCTTTTTCTTTACTAAATTTCTCAATGGGCATCCAAAGAAAGCTTCTTAATTAGCTAATGCTAGCTTGTTGATGGAAAAAAAAAAAAATTGCGCTTCTCATGCTAGAGTAGAATAACATCAACAATAAAATAAACCTATTTTTTATATATCTTCCTTTTTAAAACACTATATAAATTCATTCTTTATTTCTATATTCTTAAATTTGTTGTCACCATCTGGATGGTTATTAATTAATCTACTTATGGTCACCTCCTTAAACCTTTTCTTCTTAGACATTCTACCAAAATCCAACCCTCATATATATTAGGCAAAATCTCTAATTTTGAATCTACTATTCTCATCTTTAATGCTAAACATAATGAAGCATCTATCATTCCTTTTATTATTAGTTTTTTCATCAAAATTTAATTTATTAAATTATCAAAGAATCATAAGTTAGGGGTTAAAAGTTCCTTGAAGGAGCATTGGTCAATCTCATTAATAAGCTTGTAACTTCAAACTTTATAATAAATTTCCTCATCAAACTCCTAGATTTTTTTATGCACTTGCCAATATGATGCTCTCCATTGAAATAATTAGTAAGGATGTATGCATATATAATAAAAAAAGTTTAAATGAATCAATTTCACATAATAATATAACCATATAGAAATGTCAAATCTCATTCAAATTTTATTTGAATAGATGCTCCAACTCCATTTAAACAAAAATTAAACAAGGTTCAAACATACTCTAAACAAATTCAAACGACGTTTGGACACGATTTGAATGAGATTGCATATGATTCTATTTCTAAGCAAATGTACCATTACAAATTTTAGTAAGGTTCAAACAAAAGCTAAATAATATTTAAAAATGATATTAAATGTTCAAATTTCTATTTTTTTTCAAACCTCTATTTCAAGCATAATTCCAACCTAGTTTTATATCTAATTGTTATATCCTAAGTTTGAAAATGAAGTTCAAATCTTGTTGCACTAAGTTTGAACCAAGGATTTTCTTGCCAAAATTTTCTTCTCATAATCCAAGACTGCATGCATGCACTGAAAGGGTTGATTAATGCATTATTATCTAAATATAAAAAAAAAACATCAAAATTAAAATTTTCAGGATGTGTTGGAAAGGACTGTGTTGAGCTTTGAGATAGTTGAAGGTTGAAAATGTTCCTTTTAAGAAAGATTCATGCACATTTTTGTATGATTTGGACTTAATTTTACTTGTCATATGCTAATTCCTAAGTAAAACTAAACTATTAATTAATATAATTNAGAGGAAGAGTGGATGAGAAGTTCTTCTCTTGCGTCCATTTGTTGCCTTTTTTTTAGAGTTTTGTTGAAATCTATTAAGGAAATGAGTTTGAGGGGAGTGTATTTATAGCCGATATATAGTTCTTTGTAGTGTATTTTATATGCTTTGGCATTGCCAAATTTAGTTCTAGTGTCGCAACACTGCTATGAATAGCATTCTAAAGTTATATATGTTGTACTATTAACATCCCATTATCAAGGCACTGTATTTATAATGTCACGACACTGCAATAAATTTTTCAATTATTAATATTGTTGTGCTTGAGTAATTCTTGTATTATATTTTTGAATTGCATTTTTATTTGGTTAACAAAACAACAAATTTAAAAATTAATTAAATAATTATAAAAATTTGCATATGGTTATTCAATAATTAACAATACATTAACTTAATAATTAACTACAGTTTTTATTGAAACGTTATGTCTTTTTCTTTACTAAATCTCTCAGTGGGCATCCAAAGAAAGCTTCTTACTCAACTAATGCTAGCTTGTTAATGGAAAAAAAATTGTGCTTCTCTTGCTAGAGTAGAATAACATCAACAATAAAATAAACCTATTTTTTATATATCTTCCTTTTTAAAACACTATATAAATTCATTCTTTATTTCTATATTCTTAAATTTGTTGTCACCATCTGGATGGTTATTAATTAATCTACTTATGGTCGCCTCCTTAAACCTTTTCTTCTTAGATATTCTACCAAAATCCAACCCTCATATATATTAGGCAAATTCTCTAATTTTGAATCTACTATTCTCATCTTTAATGCTAAACATAATGAAGTATGTATCATTCCTTTCATTATTATTTTTTTCATTAAAATTTGATTTATCAAATTATCAAAGAATCATAATTTAGGGGTTAAAAGTTGCTTGAAGGAGCATTGGTCAATCTCATAAATAAGCTTGTAACTTCAAACTTTATAATAAATTTCCTCATCAAACTCCTAGATTTTCTTATGCACTTGCCAATATGATGCTCTCCATTGAAATAATTAGTAAGGATGTATGCATATATAATAAAAAAGTTTAAATGAATCAATTTCACATAAGAATAAAACCATATAGAAATGTCAAATCTCATTCAAATTTTATTTGAATAGATGCTCCAACTCCATTCAAACAAAAATTAAACAAGGTTCAAACATACTCTAAACAAATTCAAACGAGGTTTGGACACGATTTGAGTGAGATCGAATATGATTCTATTTCTAAGCAAATGTACCTTTACCAATTTTAGTAAGGTTCAAATAAAATTTAAATAATATTTAAAAAAGATATTAAATGTTCAAATTTCTATTTTTTTCAAACCTCTATTTCAAGCATAATTCCAACCTAGTTTTATATCTAATTGTTATATCATAAGTTTGAANGTGAGATCGAATATGATTCTATTTCTAAGCAAATGTACCATTACCAATTTTAGTAAGGTTCAAATAAAAGCTAAATAATATTTAAAAATGATATTAAATGTTCAAATTTCTACTTTTTTCAAACCTCTATTTCAAGCATAATTCCAACCTAGTTTTATATCTAATTGTTATATCATAAGTTTGAAGATGAAGTTCAAATCTTGTTGCACTAAGTTTGAACCAAGGATTTTTTTGCCAAAACTATCTTCTCATAATCCAAGACTGCATGCATGCACTGAAAGGGTTGATTAATGCATTATTATCTAAATATACAAANAATGAAGTTCAAATATTGTTGCACTAAGTTTGAACCAAGGATTTTTTTGCCAAAATTTGCTTCTCATAATCCAAGACTGCATGCATGCACTGAAAGGGTTGATTAATGCATTATAATCTAAATATACAAAAGAACATCAAAATTAATATATTTCAGGATGTGTTGGAAAGCACCGTGCAGAGCTTTGAGATAGTTGAAGGTTGAAAATGTTCCTTTAAGAAAGATTCATGCACATTTTTATATGATCTGGANCAAAAGAACATCAAAACTAATAATTTCAGGATGTGTTGGAAAGCACTGTGTTGAGCTTTGAGATAGTTGAAGGTTGAAAATGTTCCTTTAAGAAAGATTCATGCACATTTTTATATGATTTGGACTTAATTTTACTTGTCATATGCTAATTCCTAAGTAAAACTAAACTATTAATTAATATAATTAAACTATTATATAAATTCAACTAATTTATTCAATAATAGAATTAAATTATTAGAAATTTACAAATATAATAGAAAAATTTATTTGAATTTCTAATAAATTAATTTTATTATCTAATAATTTAGTGTATTTATTTAATAGTTAAGTTATATCACCTAATAGTTTTATTATAATGCAGCATAATACATGAGACAAAAAATTAAATTCACGTCATAAAAATAATCTCATCTTGACTCAATACACATTTTTTTTCAATTTATTTATATAATATAAAATTGATGCCCATAAATTGCCTTAATGATTATATGTAAAATAAACAAAATTTTTAAGTTTAATCAAGACAAATTATCAACTAATTTTTATTAAACTCAAGTATCATACAATATTTTTACATAAAAAAAGAAAATACAATTTGATCAATACTAAATCAACACGTGATCATATAATTATATGTGTTATTAATTTTATACATGACACATTTTTTATATAAGAAAATTATTAGAAAAAAAATTTAATAAATTAAAAAGCAAAATAATTAAAACATTTAGTAATATAATTAAATTATGAGAAAAATGAATTGATAGTTTATATTATTAATTTATAATAATTTAACTATATAATTAAATTNTATTTATTTGAATTTCTAATAGATTAATTTTATTATATAATAATTTAATGTATTTATTTAATAGTTAAGTTATATCACCGAATAGTTTTATTATAATGTAGCACAACACATGAGACAAAAAATTAAATTCATGTCATAAAAATAATCTCATCTTGACTCAATACACATTTTTTTTCAATTTATTTATATAATATAAAATTGATGCTCATAAATTGCCTTAATGATTATATGTAAAATAAACAAAATCTTTTAAGTTTAATCAAGACAAATTATCAACTAATTTTTATTAAACTCAAGTATCATACAATATTTTTTTTTTAAAAAAAGAAAATATAATTTGATCAATACTAAATCAATGTTGATATATTAATTATATGTGTTAATAATTTTATACATGACATATTTTTTATATAAGAAAATTATTAGAAAAAAAATTAATAAATTAAAGAGAAAAAATAATTAAAACATTTAGTAATATGATTAAATTATGAGAAAAATGAATTGATAGTTTATATTATTAATTTATAATAATTTAACTATATAATTAAATTATATTGTTTTATAAAAATAAAAGTATACTAAAATAATATTTAATGAACAAAATAAAAGTATTTATAATAAAACTAATTTCATTCCAATACAAAATATATTAAAATATACGTTCACTCCATTTCGAAGCATACTGTTACAGGGTTTCTAAAAACGGTAACCGCATCCCACTGACAGCCCGCACCTCCACGCGACGGCGCACGGTCCCCTAACAAAACCTCCTCTAAGAGCTGAAAAGTTCCGTGCGGTATCTTTTTATGCGAACGTTGGTACTCTTTACTATTCCCTCTGCGCGGCAGGATCACGTGCCACAACGCAACGCTCGAGGATCTCGTCGGCATCGCGCCACGTGTTTTCCTTGCTCTGCTCTCTCTTCAGCTTCGCGCGCTCTTCGCCTCCACCGGTTGTTTCCGTTTACCCCGTTCATCCCGGTTCCCTTCGGCTTCCACTTCTGCTGGTCTTAAACCTCCCACATTATCGTAGTTGATCCCGTTGTTTGTGCTGGATGAAGTAGATTGAGCTGATGGGCGGTGCGGAACATAGTGAGCTTCTGGTAGGGCTAGGGTTTTAGGGCTTAGAAGTTTCGATGGGTTGCACGAGCTCGAAGGCTGACGATCTGCCGCTTGTGGCACTATGCCGGGAGAGGAGAGAGTTGATCCGTGCTGCCGCTGACCACCGCTATGTTCTGGCAGCTGCTCACTCGTCCTACTTCCGAGCTCTTGACCGGGTTGGTGAAGCCCTGCATAGGTTCGCTGCTGAGGAGCTCGTTCTGGCCCCGGCATCCCCTGTTCTCACCCTCCCTCCCTCCGAAGGCAAGCCTGCGAGGTCTAAGTTTGGTGGATCGAGAACTNGCCTCTTACTTCCGAGCTCTGGACCGCGTTGGTGAAGCCCTGCACAGGTTTGCTGCTGAGGAGCTCGTTCTGGCGCCCGCATCCCCTGTTCTCACCCTCCCTCCCTCCGAAGGCAAGCCTGCGAGGTCTAAGTTTGGTGGATCGAGAACTCTGAAGGGAGAAAATGCCTCCGACGCGGTGGCCTCTTCTCTTCCCTCTTCCTCTTCTTCTTCAGTCTCTCCGTTCTCCGGATCGCATTTGGACGAGGAATGTCAGCACCTGCATGAGCCTTCCGGCTCGGCATCGGAAGAAAGTTTCGAAAGAGGGAATAGCGGAGCAGGGGGCGAAGGATGGAGCTCGTTTCCCCATCCCGTTACTTTCTCCTCTTTCCCCAATGCGAACTATTCATATATGAAGGCCGCTCCGACGATCCCATCCACCGTGTACCAGGATTTGCACGGCGAACAGTGGTCTAATTCGCAGAGCCAGAGTTTTGGCTTTGACTATGGCTCTGGCTACGGATACCCATCCTTTGTTCAGCATGGGAGTTATTTTTATGAACCGCCCGGAATTAATCTACGGAATGAAGCTCCGGTTGTTCCTCCATCTGAGGGACAACCGCCTCCACCGCCGCCGTCCCCTCCATCTCTGAGGTTCTCTTGGGATTTCTTTAATCCCTTTGATTCGTATGAACATCTGTTTGATGTGTATGCGAAGTCAAAAATTGGGTTGGGTTCGGTTGTGAGCAGTCCTAATTCGAGTGAGGTGAGGGAGCAGGAAGGGATACCTGATCTCGAAGANTTTTGATTCGTATGAACATCTGTTTGATGTGTATGCGAAGTCAAAAATTGTGTTGGGTTCGGTTGTGAGCAGTCCTAATTCGAGTGAGGTGAGGGAGCAGGAAGGGATACCTGATCTCGAAGAAGAAACCGAACAGGAATATGTGAAAGAGGCAGGGAAACGGTCGATTTTGCAAGAGAAGAGAGCCGTGGATGATGATTCGGATAGGTTTAACTCGAGCGTCGGAAGTTCTGAGGCAGTGGCTGCGCCTCATGTGGATGAGAATAGTAGTGCTGTTATGTCAGAGGAGCAGACGGAGAACCAAATAAGGCTTGGTGGAGGCAATCTGAAGAACAGTGTAGACATCGAGGAGAAACACGCCAGAAANACCTCATGTGGATGAGAATAGTAGTGCGGTTATGTCAGAGGAGCAGAAGGAGAACCAAATAAGGCTTGGTGGAGGCAATCTGAAGAACAGTGTAGACATCGAGGAGAAACACGCCAGAAANTGTTGCATACAATTGATTTTAATGTGGGACACAAGTTTGAGGCTGAGATTTTCTTTGAACTTGCATGAATTTTATGGTGTTATTTGAGGAGCCTTTTGGATGATCTTAATGTGTGGTCTTGGTTTTCTTCATTATTTTCACTTGTATTATTTTATTTTTTTGAGAGATTCTAGGCTTCTTTTATCTGTTGAGATTAGGTGTACTTGGGTTTTGGTAAGAAGTTTTTTCACGCCTCCTTTAATTTTTACATTAATGTGGTTTCTCTTTTTTGGGTCTTATCTTTTCTCTTCTCCTAGTAACATGGGATTCTTTTAGTCGAGTCATGTTACTCATGGCGTCTTTGTATAATGCTTGATCTTTGGATGTTATTTTGTGCATTCTTCAAATTCACGATTAATTATCGTTTCCTTGAGAACATAGGCATTTTTCATGAGTTTTATTGATTACAAACATCATGAACTTTGAGATTATGAAATTTAATGGTTTAAAGAATTTTTATATTGAAGAACTAAGATGTGGTGTTTTAATCAAATATGCTTAGTGACTTCTGAAGGCTCTGAGGACTTTCAAATATGTTAAGAGTTATTAGTGATGAAGATTAAATAAAGTTTTGGTGTAAAAGCTCTCTTAAGAATCCTATTGTGCTTGGTGGATGTGGTTTGATGAAGATTTTAGATGAAACAATGGTAAAGGGTTATGATTCAAGCTAGAGTTTTTTATATGATCAAAAGCCTTTTCAACAAATAGTTAGGGATTGGAAACATTATGTCACGACTCGATCCGTTGCTTTGAATTAACTAAGGTGGGTACTGCGGTCAGAATGTATTAATATCTAATTAACTATCCACATTTATAGAGGTTCCAATATATATAAAAATCATCTAATAATTCATTGATACAATAAGAAAATTTAAATTATCCAATAGTAATAAAAAATCTGTAAGTAAAATCTCAATCCTCATAACAATATATTTCTACCCAAAAGAAGCAGTAAAAAAAGAAATTACAAACATATTATATTAGTACCTTTCAGTTGCAGTCATTCTTTTGTAAATCAAATCTTTCTTATAAGACATATCAATTAAAAATTTCTCTCCTCCTAAAAGAAAATATTAATTGCAACTGTAAGTATGACTTATTGAGTAATTATAGTCTAATATATATTAAATTACGAAGCTTATGCTATGCATGAATGATAAAAAATTGCAGCTCATTTCCTTATAAAATTTGGAACTTTCACATTAATTTTATACATTTCCATTTCATTTTAAGTATTTGCCAATTTAGCCTCTTTAAAGAGTCCTCACAAGATTTCCATCATACCCGAAAACATATTAAAAAATGTGTCCGAAGACACTCTTAAAACTGTACGCAAAGGTAGCCTCAAATTGTACCCGAAGGTACAAACATCCCTTGTCAGTTCTATATGGCGGTAATTCTGTATGACTTAAATCTTTACAATTCATTTTATAAAATTTAAATAATTTATAATGCATCTTTATATGTCCATTATTTTTTCCCATTTGGATTACCATTTCATACTATTAAAATGCAATATGTGAATGAAAATACATGTTTTAAACTATTTAGTAAAACAATTATTCATTTTAAATAATATTAATTTAATGCATAAAAGAATTCTGAAAAAGTTCAGCCTTTCACTTCACTTTCTAGCACGTAAACCAATTAAATGTGCATATAATGTAAGACCTTCATTCTAATAGAAAAACATAAATTTTGTTGACTTATTGAAATATGTAAGAATGATTAAAAACACTAACTTTTGGTTGGCCTTAAGATTCTTTGCCTTCCTCAAAATCTAAGAATTTATCAGCCTTCTATACCTTTTGATTACATAAAAATTAATAACATTAATTTAAATAATTATATTATTTGTTATAATAACAATACAACATTAATATTTTCCTTATAAGTTATTCGGATGGATCCTTTCCCTAACTCGCACGCTCCTCCAACTTCTCCTTCGAATATGAAATCACTATTTGTTAGTCTTGATTTTAATAAAACTTTTCATTAATATTATTATTAGACACCCTCACACATTTTAACACACACACAAAGATACATACATACATATACTTTATTAACCTTAACTCGCCTTTTAATTCTCTCGGTCGGCTGTCCTGCCTCACACACAAAGGTCCTCTCTGTTCTTCTTGCCTTCGGCCTCTACTCAATTGCGTGAGCTCGAGTCCCTCATTAGGTCACTGTTTGACCGAAGGAAGTTCATGCGAGCACTGCAGACCTCGTTCTCCTCCCTTTTCTCTCTTTAGGTCTTGTCTCATCCCAACAGAGTATGCGAGGCTTCGACTCTTTCCTCCATGTCATGTCCTGACTCGACGCTCTCCTCTTCTCGATAGTGCCACATGTCATGAGTCGACCAGAGGCTTAGAATTAACCAAGATGGGTTAGGCTATCGGACGGTATGAATAAAAAACATTTGTTATTCATTTTCTATTAACAGACGAAAGAGTCACTAATTAATTTATTTAAATTAATATGTTTCGATTTATCTCGTTGACGGTTGTGTGCATCTTTTATAAATGTTTTCTCTTCTATCACTCATATTTTAATCACTTAATTAATATAAAAATTTTGTTTTAAAAAATAACGTACTAAATAAACTAGTGAATACTCAATACTCATAAGTTACAACATTTCAAAGAAAAGGAAGCAAAATGCATGCAAGTTAAACCTTTTAATAAATCCATATAAATATTTAACATGTCATCTATGAATTATACTAATTCAATAACACACCTTCTATATTTGTACAACTATCACAGGTGTACCGTCTAAAAATTATGTCAATTAAGACATATCAATATCAATATCCTTTTCCATATACATGCACAAGTATCTTAGCACCCCCCACTAGTACCATTAAGGGGTAACTCCATCACAGTTGGACATGCACATGCAAACATACTATAAATCATTTTATTTACGTTTTAAATATTATTCAATATCTTTTTTTTATATGCATGTGTAATAAATATAACCATACAAATCATTCATATTTATTTCTAGGTGGTCGAATTGTATAATAAGACAAAATAATCATGTTCTTATTGCAGATATATTGACTAATGACATTCTAATGCGAGTGATTTAGAAGAAATACAAAATTATTACCATGATTTAGAAGTAAAAATACTCACATCGATGTCGTTGTTTTGTCTTGACGTCGATTCTTCTAAATTTGAATGTCTAAAATAAACATGGTATTCATATTTATTATGTTATGACAAAATTTTCTCATTTTTATTTTATCTAATCAATAATAATAATAATATTATTATTATATCACTTAATAAGAACTTCCCCTACCTTTTCCAAGCACTCGACTCGGCTTAGCACCCGCAAGGAAAAGTCTCTTTTCTTTGTCTGCATGCGAGCACCACACACTAAGGTCTCAATCGTCTATCTTAACACGATGTTTCTCTTTCTTTTTTGTGCATAACAAAGTCGCGCCAAGCTCCTTGTTTGATGAACCCGAAAAGCTCAAAGGGAAGTTTTTGCTTCAACAATGACATCATCGCTTTCCTCGCCTGCTTGCTACGGCTCAGATCAATCGACCTCTTCTTCTCCTTCCTTCGATCAGGGCATAGGGTCGTCTGTCTTTAGATCTCTGCTAAGCACGATGTGGAGGGAAACGATGCACCGGTGGAATGCGCGTTTCCTTCTCCTGCAATGTTTTCTTTTTTGTCTCTCACGTTATCTCTGCTCTAACCCTGACCCTGACGTCGTCCTCCTCTTCTTCGTGCGCCGCTCGACTCCTAGGTAAGTTGGTCTTGCATTTTATAGGTGAACTTCACCTATTCGGATTCCCGATCCATCTGCTTCAATTCCCAATTCTTCGGCTAACCGACTCCTCACTTCTCTTCTTTATTTCTTCATTTCCTCTTTCATTTTTTTTAAACATAACCGTTGCAATTTTCCTCACTTATAAAAATTTTATCAAAATTTTATAAACAAACTTCAAGCAAAACAACATTGGCTATCCATGAAACTAGGGTCATTCATTAATATGATAAGGGGAGGTGGACACCAATCTTTTAAACAAAACCACTCTAAAATGGTTTACGAATTCCTCCCAATTTATCATCATATTGGGTACGTCCCATAACCTATCTTGACGCTACCCACGACACCACCTTTTGGTTTCTCTATCCAGCACAGGCGTCACCAATGGTAATCTTCTTTCATCCAAACAAATGATGTAAAAATAGTATATTCTCTATCCCTAGTAGCGAGTTTTCCGCTTCAATTGGGTCTTTAGTTCCCTTGAATAGAGGTGGACACAGACCTTGAAATTTTTTCAAGTACTTATCCACATCAATTGTATAATTACGTTGCAATCTGTACTCCTGAATCATCTGAATCATTGTCGTTGCCATTTGGGTGAGGACATTCGTGTTCACATAAATATTAGGTTGTATTTCTTCGTTTTCTATAAAATCTTCTTCTTCTATGATTTTGGGTGTATCACATACTTGATTGGATAATAATTATTACTTTGAGTTAACTTTAATTTTACAATTATTAAAATTTTATTATAATTATCCTATTGGATCTTTTTATCAAATATTTAATTAGTTAATCTTAAACCTTTGGCTCTAATAACACTTTTTTCACGACTTGACCGACCTTGAAATTAACCAGTAAATGTATAGGTGGTTGGACAATGTGAATAAAAAAAATTTCGTTATTCATTTTTTATAACTTACTATTAACAGGTGAAAGAACCACTACGCAATTTAATTAAAACAATATATTTTAATTTACCATATTGACGGTTGTCCGCGTCTTCTATAATTTTTTTCTCTTCTATCACTCATCTTTTAATCACTTAATTAACCGAAAAGTTAGTTTATAATAATAATGAGCTAAGCAAACTAGTGAATACTTAATACTCCTAAGCTACAATATTTCAAAGAAAAAAGAAGCAAGATGCATGCAAGTTAAACCTTTTAATATGTTCATATAAATAATTAACATGCTATCAATGAATCATACTATATCAATAACGTACCAATATCGTTCTATATCTGTACATCCGCTACAGGAGCACTGTCTAAAAATTATGTCAATTAAGACACATTAATATCAATATCATTTTTCATATAAGTGTACGAGTGCCTTAGTGTTCCTTCACTAGTATCATCAAGGGGTTACTCTATCACAGTCAGACATGCTCATGCAAGCATATTATAAATCATTTTATTTACATTTTAAATATTATACATTATTTTTCATTTGTTACATGCATGTCTAATAAATTAGTTTAACTATGCAAATCATTCACATTCATTTGTAGAGCATCAAATTGAATAATAAGACATAATAATTATACTATAGTTGCAGTAACAAAATATATTGACTAATGACATTCTAATCCAAGTGATTTATAAGAAATATAACATTATTACTATAATTTAGAAGTAAAAGTACTCACCTCGATGCCGATTGTTTTGCCTTGATGTCGACTCCTCTAAAATTGAATGCCTAAAATAAACATAGTATTATTATTATTATTGTTATTATTATTATATCACTAAAATAAAAAAAAATACCCTTATTCCAAAAACACTGCTTGGCTTAGCACCCACATGGAAAGGTCTCTTTCTTCCTCTGTCTCTGCACATGAGCACTACACACGAAGGAGGTCTCCTTCCTCCTCTATCTTGGCACGATACTTCCATTTCTTCTTCACGCAGAACAAAGCGCTTCAAGCTCCTTGTTTGACGAACCCAAAAAACTCATAGGGAAGTTTCCCGTTCGACAGTGATGTCGCCGCCTTCCTCGCCTGCTTGCTCGGGCTCAGATTGACCAATCTTTTCTTCTCCTTCCTTTGGCCAGGGTACAGTGTCTTCAGTTTCTTTGTATCTCCCAAAAAACTCAAAGGGAAGTTTCCCGTTCGACAGTGATGTTGTCGCCTTCCTCGCCTGCTTGCTAAGGCTCAGATTGACCGATCTTTTCTTCTCCTTCCTTCGGCCAGGGTACGGTGCCTTCAGTTTCTTTGTATCTTTATCAAGCACAATGTGGAGGGAAACGATGCACCAGGTGAGCCACTTGTCTCATTCTCCTCCTACCTCACACTCCCTCTGCTCTAAACTTCGCGTCGTCCTCCTCTCCTTTGTACGCTGCTCGACTCCCAGATAAGTCGGTCTGCGATTTTATAGGTGAACTTCACCTATTCGACTTCTTGATTCATCAACTTCTTTTCCCAATTCTTCGGCCACCCGACTCACTTCCTTTATTTGTATCTTCATCTTCTCTTCCAATTTTTTTAAACAAAACATTTACACCGCATATTGCATCTTCCCTTTTCTTCTTCTTCTTCATGGCTTTGATTGTGGTTCACTCTGCATTGTAAGCCCTCGATAATGCTGCTTTCATTCAACAAGGATAGGTTGTCGTACCGGTAAGAGGTGAACAGGCTTCCTTCCTCTCCTTCGCACAGTTCGATTCAACACAATAGCTGCATCTTCCTTCTTTCTTCTTAATTTCTATTGGCCAGGGCATGATAGTTTCCTCTCTTGATCTCTTCCACTATCTCTCGCTCGCTCGTTCGTTGAATGAGGGTAACTGTGAAAGATCATATGTTATGATTCTCTAAGGGGTTGTGACTCATCTAACCGTGACACACTTTATATTTATTTATATATTTATTATTATTATTATTATTATTATTATTTTTCTGATATTACAAATTGAAGATCAAATTTTACTGCTACAGTACTTTTTTTATTTTCTTACTAATATTTTTATGACATCTCATCATCATATGTAAGTGGTATAATTAATTTATAGGAACTTTTGAGTTTTTTTAGTTCAAAGTGTTGTCGGCACTTAAAAGTAAGTTAAAAGAAAGTTTGGGGGGTCGCCCGTAAGAAGCTGTCGGTAGCCGGAATTGAAATCTCATTGTCCGCTTCAGAAGGACGTTTTAATTTACGCATATATATGTATATAATTTTAGAAAAATATGAAATCAAACTGACCTCATATTTTTCATAGTTTAAATGAAATACTGTACCTCAAATCCTGTATCTATCCCGAAGGATAAACACAAGACTTAAGGATGAGGCTCAAATTTTTAGAAAAATATGAAATCAAACTGACCTCATATTTTTCATAGTTTAAATGAAAGAGCACTGTTTAGAAAAATATGAAATCAAACTGACCCCATATTTTTTATAGTTTAAATGAAAGAGCACTAAACCTCAAATCTTGTATCTATCCCGAGGGATAAACACAAGATTTGAGGGTGAGGCTCGATCAAATAAACTAAGAAAGATATGACATCCCCTGTATCTACCCCGAGGGATAAACACAAGACTTAAGGATGAGACTCGATCAAATAAACTAAGATACGAAATCAAAACTGACCTCATATTTTTCACAGTTTAAATGAAAGAGCGCTCTACCTCAAATCCTTCCCGAGGGATAAACACAAGACTTGAGGATGAGACTCGATTAAATAAACTAAGAAAGATATGACTGAAATCAAACCGACCTCATATTTTTCACAGTTTAAATGAAAGAGCACTCAACCTCAAATCCTGTATCTACCCCCATATTTTGCACTATACCTCAAACCCTATATCTATCTCAAAGGATAAACACAAGACTTGAGGATGAGGCTCTACTGTACCTCAAATCCTGTATCTATCCCGAAGGATAAACACAAGACTTAAGGATGAGGCTCAAATTTTTAGAAAAATATGAAATCAAACTGACCTCATATTTTTCATAGTTTAAATGAAAGAGCACTGTTTAGAAAAATATGAAATCAAACTGACCCCATATTTTTTATAGTTTAAATGAAAGAGCACTAAACCTCAAATCTTGTATCTATCCCGAGGGATAAACACAAGATTTGAGGGTGAGGCTCGATCAAATAAACTAAGAAAGATATGACATCCCCTGTATCTACCCCGAGGGATAAACACAAGACTTAAGGATGAGACTCGATCAAATAAACTAAGACTGTATCTACCCCGAGGGATAAACACAACTTGAGGATAATGTTCGATCAAATAAACTAAGAAAACATATGACATCCGTTTAGGTCTGCGAAACCGTTTTATTTGCCGACAAATTCTCCTATTTAATATAAATAATTAAATAGAGTTTATTTTAAGCTGGGTTCGGAAAAGCTCCCTATAAGGGCAAGCCCCTATTAGGAGTTTATTTTAAGCTGGGTTCGGAAAAACTTCCTATAAGGGCAAGCCCCTATAGTTAATTACATAATTAAATAGGGATTATTTTAAGCTGGGTTCGGAAAAGCTCCCTATAAGGGCAAGCCCCTATAGTTAATTACATCGGTCACCTAAGAAAACTCTCGATAAAAATCAGGGAATAATGTCTTCAAAGAGGTCAAAAGGTATAAGGGCAAGCCCCTAAGAAAAGCTCCCTATAAGGGCAAACCCCTAAGAAAACTCTCGATAAAAATCAGAGAATAATGTCTTCAAAGAAGTTAAAAGGATAGGACTTTACAACGAAATCGGACAAAGAGGTGTGAAGGGGGAAAAACTCAAATCTGGAACATTGTTAAGGAATCCAAATGAAGAGAAACTAGGGGAAGTCACAGATCCTGAGGCAAACCTCAGTAGGTTCCCAGTCTATCCTATGGTTTGACTTCAACTTTAAGAAGACATTATTAAAGTGTTTCATCCTGCCAATTTTATTTAATTAGGGTTTATATTTGCGTGACAAGACCACACAAATCGCCTCGAAGATATGAGAGTTTATGTCGTATCAGACGACAACCTCGGAACCTAGAAAGAGTTTAGGACTTAAATCGTACGTCAGAGCTATACAAATGCCTAAAGAAAATGTGGAGGATTTGTGTCACGCTAGGCGAACAATCTCGAAATACTATGGATTGTTGTTTAATTTCTAGGGAAAGGGAATGATTTTGCTGATGAAGACATGTTCTGCTGTTGAAGATGGCCGTGCTGCCCTCCGCGCTAGCTCCAAGCTCCCCGACATGACGAGTTTAAATTTTCTAGGGTGTCCAGTTATAGTGTTAAATCAAACGACCCTATGGTTGTAGTCCTCTAAACATCCTATACAAAAAGGAAACATGCTTGAAGTTATATAATATAAAGTGTGCAAAGCAGGAACAAACAATATAATGTACGTGGAATAGTAGTAGACAAAACAAGAGCAGTATAACATGCTATATGGGAAGAACAGTAGCAAGTAGAAACATGAATAATATAACATGCTGTGCGGTACGGTAGAAGGTAAAAACAGAAATGGTATAACATGCTGTATAAGAAGAGCAGTAGCAGGTTGAAACAGGAAAATTAATTGCTGTAAAATGTAAAGCAAACATGTACGCCCGTGAGATTCGCTGTTTCTTAAGTATAGCAAACCTAAATGCATTTCAAAAAGGAAAGTCCGAAAGAAACGTCGTCCAGGAAACCCGAGGAAAAGTGGAGAAACTCAAGAAAAATCAATGAAAAAAAAGACTCAAGTAAAATAAAATCCTTAAAACTCCTGGGGAAATCCCGAAAGAAAGGAAAAGTAACACGAGTGCCCTGTCCCAAAACTTCGATAAAACAAAAAAAGATTCAGATGAGGGGGACCGCAAACACTCGTATGGGACTAGACTCAGCTATATTTATTCTCGAGGGTCCATGAAGGCTACTCGGCACCCGAACGTATAGAACTCGCCACTCGTCTAGAAGGGTGTCTTGAACCTCACTTAGGGGGGCTATTTCTCAGCCTAAACAGGTATTCGTCAGGTGGACAACCAATTTTAAAATGTATTTTTAAAAGTTATATTTTTGACATACACACAACTTCTTAGGCATGCAAAGAAGAGTTATCCATTTT